>JABCPU010000014.1:0-412778 GCA_016800925.1 Suillus spraguei
GCAACAACAATTTGCACAGGGGCTGAGACCAGTTAAGATGAACCTCTAAGGAAACTATCCATCAGTAATGAGGTGTGTCGTGATTGGAAAAAAATGTTGTTATTGGCAGGTTTCGAACCAACACAATCAAAGAGAAGCAGATTTTAAGTCTGTCGTACCAACCACCAGGCTAGACCAGTACAGTGAACTTCGAAAGGAGGCATCCGCGAGTGAATATCAAAGTGTGTTCCAATAAAAAACTTCGTCATCAGCAGATTTCAAACCTGCAGTCTAAGAGAAACAGATTTTGATTCTGTTGTAGCAACCACCAGGATAGACCAGTTGCGGTGAACTTCAAAAGAAACTATTGATGAGTGAATATCAAGATGTGTTCCGGTAGAAAAAAGCTTGGTGTCAGCAGGTTTCGATCCTACATGGTCCAAGAGAAATGTTGTAGCAACCATCTGTCTAAGACCACTTACGGTAAATTTCTAGAGAAACCATCCACGAGTGAATGTCAAGGTGTATTCTGATAGAAAAAAAAACTTGTCGTCAGCAGGTTTCAAACCCGCACAGCCCAAGAGAAACAGAATTTCATTATGTTGTAGCAACCACCAGGCTAGACCAGTTGCGATGAACTTCCAAAGGAACCATCCACGAGTGAATGTTAAGGTGTGCTTCGATAGAAAAAAATTCGTCGTCGGCAGGTTTTGAAACTGCACAATGCAGGAGAAACATATTTTGATTCTGTCGTAGCAACCACCAAACTGGACCAGTTGCGGCGAACTTCCAAAGAAACCATCCGCACAAGTGAATGTCAACATGTGTTCCGATAGAAAAAACCTTGTCATCAGCAGGTTTCGAACCTGCACAGTGGAAGAGAAACAGATTTTAATTTTGTTGTGGCAACCACCTGGCTAAGACCAATTACGATGAACTTCTATCTATGAACGAATGCCAAAGTGTGTTCCAATAGGAAAAAACTGTGGGTTAGCAGGTTTCGAACTGTACAGTCCAAGAGAAACAGATTTTGATTCTGTTGACAACCACCGGCGTAAGACCCCTTACGATGGGCTTCTAAATAAACCATCCATGAATGAGTGAATGTCAAGGTGTGTTCCGACAGAAAAAACCTTGTTGTCGCCAGGTTCCAAAGATAAACATATTTTGATTATGTTGTGGTAACCGGCGACTCACGAGACTTCCCAAGTTGAACATTTATGGGGACCCTGATTGACACGGCCCGAAAAAGATGACATGGACAATAAAATTCGAGTCTGAACGTCTACGAGACAATACAATTGCCCCGACGAGGGACGAAGACTGAGATAATTCTAATTCACCATCATTAGCAGCAGGTTCAATATAATTGACATTAGCGGCCTCACTATCACTAAGTATACACGGAGTTTCTAGAAACACAGAAAGCAATCAGCAGATACTAAAAAAACGAGGACAATGAGACACTGTCACCAGCTTGAAGGCCAGACATGGAGGATTGGAGACGGGAGTCTCATCTTCCCACAAAAGGGTGGCCATGCAGCAATCCAGTTCATCCCAAACTCAACATCACGACCTCGAACTCGACGCTGGCAGTGAGAGTACGGCAATGGATCACTGAGGCCATGGGGATTTCAGCGAAACGCGAACTTGGCCGAGCGAACGGGCAATCGAAGAAGACGAGAGAAGAAATACGATTCAAGACATGCAGGAAGACGATTTGAATGAGATCCCAGTGGTAAAAACACGTTATAACCCACTCCATTATGGTAGTAGGAATAAATCTATATGACGCATTAGAATGGTCGCACAGGGTGTTCGGAGGCCAATGGAAGCACTTAACTTACTAGGAAGGTTTTGAGAAGTGGGAAGCCTTGGAAGTTTTCCATACAACCACAATTTCCTTATATATATTTCCCTCAATCTACACCTTGTGTCCTGCTTGGTAGATATGATGATCAGCTGACCATTCGGCTCGGTTTCGCGTAACATTCAGACGGCGTCGATTACCGTAAAATGTACTCACTCGTCCACAATAAAGACGCACTTCATATACGCGTTGTTTTCCCATACTTCAGCGCTTCAGTAATCCTCATTTCTGACATTTCATGTCTCTTGATCCTACGGCTCAGCAGCTGGACGAGGAAACGCCTTTGCTTCAGGAAAATGCGCCGGCGAAAATACCACAGACACCTCTGCCATGGCGCCAGTTCTCGATACTCCTAGTGTTGCAGATTGCAGAACCAATGACATCGCAAGTCATTTCACCTTTTGCTCCTCAGGTCAGCGTTTAGCGTTGAAGATTCAAACAAACAAAAGTCATAACTTGATTATGCCATACATAGCTCATTCGTGACATTGGGATCACCCACGGAGATGAAGCACTCGTTTCATTTTATGTTGGACTGTTGGTAAGTACATGATTAGAGAGGCATTTTCGTTGTAGAAATCTCACCGTTATGGTCTACATAGTACTCGCTGTTCTTTGCAACAGAAGCGCTTACTATTTTCCACTGGAGTCGTCTCTCTGACTATATCGGTCGCAAACCTGTCCTGCTAACTGGACTGTTCGGACTCTCCCTCTCAATGTTCTGCTTCGGTTTGTCCAAGACATTTTGGAGCTTGGTAATAAGGTCTGTCTTATGTCTGCGTTGTTTGCTTTTGATTCAGTTCTTATCATAACAGTCGTTGCCTAAATGGCGCACTCAACGGCAACATTGGCGTCATGAAGAGCATGACAGCTGAAATGACAGATTCAACTAATATGGCCCGTGCATGGGCATTCCTTCCTCTTGCGTGGTCCAGCGGTAGCACACTAGGGTGTGTTCCGCAGAGTTTTCGTTTTCCTATATATACTGATACAACCATAGGCCACTCATTGGCGGAGAACTTGCGCGACCTGCGGATAGGTTCCCTAATATCTTCGGGGGTTCCGAATTTCTGAAGAAATATCCGTATTTCTTACCGTGTGCGGTCCCTGCCACGGTATCAGCATTGACATGGATTGTCGTCCTTGTTTACTTGAAGGAGGTATGTTGTTCTATCGCATGAACAGGATAAATCTTCATGTCAGTCGCAGACCACTACTCCCCAAATAAATATTAGCCAACTGCTACCTTGGAAAAAGCGCAAGATTGTTATTGCTCCTTCACCTGCTTTAGAATCCCCGCCGGTATCGTCTTCGAATGGCGATAAGCCCGTCCCCTTTCGAGATCTTTTTGTTCGTCCTGTACTTATTGCAACCGGGAGCTACGCCGGTATTGCCCTCGTTGATATTGCATTTCGCACTATACAACCCGTATTCTATGCTACTCCCATATCATTGGGCGGTCTAGGGCTTGATTCCCCGGCTATTGGAACTATCCTGGCAGCCCAGGGAATTGTAAGTGGCGTTATACAGCTATTGGCTTTTGCCAAGCTTCATGATATCATGGGCGCGAAAAAACTTTGGTTGTTCGCTGTAATGTGCGCCCTGCCTATGGTTGCTCTCTTCCCGGCCATGAATGCACTAGCGAGGTCTAGTGGTGTTGGTCAGGGCGTATGGTGTTTGGGTGGCTCTGCAGGTGGCTCTCACGAACTGCACGAATTGCGCATACGGTTTGTCGTCGTTATTCTCGCATTGATATATCTGACGTGTTATGGAAGGCGTCTCATTTATGTATATTACTGCGGCTTCTCCTAACCGAGCGTCTGTGGGTGCGACAAACGGGTTAGGACAAGTGATTGTCTCTGTTATGCGCGCTGTTGGACCGGCTGCGGTTAACACCGCGTTCTCGATTAGCATTGAGAGACAGTATCTTGGAGGAAATTTGGTGTATTGTGTGATGGTAGGCACAGTGTGCATGGCGATGGGTCGGCGTCTTGTTACTCGCACCATGTGGACTAATTAGCTTAGAAGGAAAAAAGATCGATGTGACTGTGATTGCAATCTCAAACTAAACATTCGAGGACGTCTTCAACTCTGGTTTCCAGCACATCTGGCTCGAGACCATTATGATCGATGACTTGTTCTCCAGTCTTTTGGCGAGAACGTAGATGACGGGCCCATGGAACACCCTTCCCCTACTCTGAATATCATTTGGATCTAGATGGACGAGGAAGGTATTCATATTTAACTAGAACCGTTAGGTTAGCTTTGCCGCAAAACTCGAACGAGGACCGCGAAGAAATTGAAATCTTGTTTAGGGAGCGGCTAAATGTGCCGTCGAGATCAACAACATATTCATCACTCCGAACTTGAAATGGCAAACGCGGACCGTCTTTCTATTTTTTCTGGAAGATTGCAATGCGTGACAGAGTGTGAATAAGCAAACTATCATGGTGAGAGGGACATGTGACAGTCTTGCGATAGTCAGTATCATACATGTATATCAACATCCTGTTATCGAATGACAGTGGCAGCACCGTGGCGGTGGCAGTATGAACTAAATTGGGTGGAAAGCCCGCACGCGTGCGATCACGAGTTGTGCGACCATGTGTGATAACTTTTGTGAAGGATGATAAGTCTTATTGATTTGCGCACCTGCTCATGTCAGGCGCACAGATTAATGAGACATATAAAGAGCTCCTGCAACCCCATTATCCCCAATATCCTCACCCACACATCAACGCTCCTCATATTACAAAGTATATCTCCGATGGCAGAATCAGAGGTAATCTTGCATCGCTCTCGCTCTTCCGCGCGACGCAAGCGCAGGCTGAAGAGTCACGCCGCCGGACTTTTCTACAATGGGGTGGCACTCTGAGTCTGACAGACTACCTCACGCGAGATGCAACAATGGAGTTGGGCGAGCACGCCAAGGATGGAAAGTGGATTACTTGGTGAGCGCGTCACTTTGCTGGTAAAAGCGAGCTAACGGAAGAGAAGGGTGCTGGCACCACGGAACGACCCCACAACGCTTGATTTTATGAGCGCCTGCGAGACGTAAGCGACTCGAGCAACCTCAACGAACGAGCAATTTCTAACGCACGTATGTGGGAACAGATACAAGCGCACAGGTCTCGTCGCTTACCCCTCTTCCTCTCCGTTGGAGCCGAACTCGGTGCACGAGACAACTTGTTATGGTGTTGCCTGCGTGTTTACTCCACCCTCGAAGCGCGGGCGAGGCTACGCAAGCCGTATGATGAGCCTCCTGCATTGGGTCAATGCCACACGTGCCTATCTTCCTAAATTCCCCGAGGCATGGGGTGCACCACCAGAAGAAGTAGCGGATGCCGGCGATGGATTATTCTCAGTGCTGTACAGTGATGTCGGGGAGGACTTTTACCAGTCGGCTGGCCCTGGAGGTAATGGGGGTGGATGGGAGAAACGGGGAGCGATCTCGACTATTTGGGAAGTGGGCACAGACGAAGATGATGATGTTGAGGGATGGAAGTGGTTGACGGAAGAGCAACTGAACGGGCTTTGGGAGCGGGATGCCGTTCGGATCAGGAAGGAGCTGGACAGCATCCCAACGAGCGACAGCTCATACAAGGTGGAGCGCCCAGCCGCATTCGCGACATATCTGCCAACGAATGGTGTCTGCGCCATTCCACATTACCAAGTCAACCTTTGCCTCCAAATTTTCCATGGCAGACGGATTCTGGGGCATAGAGTCCACGAGCGACCCAAGTACATACGCAAGCTGGAGCGTTGACCTGAGACCACCTCCACCAACGCTGATCGTCACGCGACTCTGTGCCAGTGAAGAGATGTTCCCTCGGCTGATTGCAAAAAATTAAACAGGCGGCTAAACGAAGCGGAATTGGGAAAGTAGAGGTGTGGAATTTGAGAGTAGGATTGAAAGAGGTTGCAGAGAAGACGGGAGGGCGTACGTTCATACGAAAATGAACATCTGCCACAGATAGTGTGGTATGGACCTGGGACGACGGGAGATGTAGAGTGGGCGTATAATGAGAAGTGATCATCCTGCTATTCAAAAAATGAATTAACTGACTCGGAGGGTATTTAACAGATTCTGCTGGTGCTGAAGAACTGATATATGGCAGTGGCGTGACAGCCAGCTGAGTGCTGTGTAATAGCACTGGAATTTAGACTGATAAAGGCGACCATTATTTCAGGGAAATGTCATGTAATCAGAGAATATACCGAATGTAGACGAGCGCTTCGTGTCTCCTGAAGATAATCACTTCGAATTTCTCAATTTGTACCTGAGGCGGATGGGACACGTCGTTGATGTTTGCCGTAACCAGAACTACTACCTAGAATTAATACAAGGCTGCAGTAAGAGGACCGTGCACATAACCAACAAACTACGTCATGGCAAGATGAGCGATTAATCGGTACTTGCAGACGAATGCTCACCGATATTGTGTATCATGCGTTCATGTGTCTGGTCCTGCTGTCGTAAGGAGACATTTCTTGGGCTTGAATTTTGCACCATTCTTCTTAGCTGCAGCTCTTGCTTTTACTCTTTGTTCTTTTGCAGATTGCATATCCTTGGGTGCAGTGGTGCGGAGCTTTTGATATGAGTGGGAATCAAGCATTTCAGAGAATTGGGCTGGACTGAAGGTACAAGCCAAGGTGCGCTGATTACAGGTACAAATTGGAGAAGCATATCGCGAAAAAATAGGTAAATATGGGGCATTATCCTATTGAGGGCGTCAGAAGTGAGGATCCTGACATTTGAAACCCTTACATGAACAGCTATCACGGCCGCTCGTCTCAGGCCAAGCGCCTGCGCAAGTGCGGACTCTGAACCCTTTGGTAGGACGATCCATTTCAGGGGCTGTCGATCTCCTAGAGGGTTAGATTCAGGGCGCACCCTACCACAAGGTGAGAGATGTGATCCAAAAGCGTCGGGGGATTGACATCGGCACGGCATACAAAGACGACAGCAATTGGAGAAATGTCGGGGAGTATTAGATTGCCATCGGAGACGTGGTAGTGAGCATAACCGAATGTCGGACAGACTTCAACTGCGATTCAAGTCTCCTTGTCACTTCGTTGACACCGATGGTCGTGTGGCCTGACGATGGAGCAAGCTTGCAAACTGCTGGAAATGGCGAAGAAGTAGAACCCACGACACATACAGAGGTTTTTAAACATACTATCGAGCCTGGACTGGGTATCCCTTCCGTCGAATCTGCAATTTCCGATCGGGGTAGAGCTTTCCTAGCACATGCCTTGGAAGATTTTCGACTTCCGCTCCTCACTGCACTTTCCACGGTGGTTATAAGTGTCGCGAGGAACAAGTTTTGCGTGTTTGATGGGATCGGAGACCTAGCTTGAGATGTTAACTCGTTGTAAGTTGGAGGGGATCAAAACAACCATTGTATTCGAAATGGATTTCAAGGACACTTTTCAAAAACGTCTTTTCGTTCTATGGTTTCCCGTGCCTTTGCACGATTTGACGTATGGGTGTGGCTCCAAGGGACATCGGTAGCACTCCAAAGGGACCCCGTCAAACAATTGTTTGGCCCTGTGTGGACTGCAGGGCATTGCCAAACAAGCTCCATACCGCTCTCGTGACAGAACCAGACTCAGACTTCAAGTTGGAGCTTAATACGTGCTGGAAGGTCTATCATGAAGAGAGTGCTTTCCGAAAGCTTGGCGGTCCGGGCGTGGGAACACCAGCGGTATATCACTTGCGTCCTTGAGGTTCTACTCTATTTTTCCTTCTACCCAAGATTCTCGTGACTATCTTTTGCAGCAATCGTGACGGGAACACTACGCGGTGGTGATGCTCCAACTCATGATTATCACACGCGTCTGCAGGCTGGCGCCTAGACGAACATTTGTCGACTATCTCTCTCTGCACCTTGGCTAGCCACAATACTTGAGAGGTCAAGGAAAGGGACTGGTGCAGCTTCTTTCGCAGTTGCCTCGAATTAAATATGTGCACCTGGGGAGCTATCATCTGAGAAGTTTTATCAGACCCGTATCAGATACAAGAATGCAGGGATTAAAATTTGGAAGCCCACAAAACTTTTCTGATATTTTTTGTCATGTACAAGGACTCCCCCTCATTGACTGCGCGCTACAATGTCCGCGTCATTGACGTTAGTGACTCAAATTTCAAACCCAAGTGTTAGTGGAACAGGAAGCAACACTCAGGCTGCCATCGTCATCCAAAGGCTGTCTGCATCAAAGTGATCTTTCGCAAAATTTCTGGCGCGCAGAGTTCGTCGACCTTCTAGTATCCATCCGAGCAGGACACTAATTGCAGGCTTTATCCTTGCGATCATGACTAGGTATATCATTTAGGGGACTAGTTTTATCACTCATCTAGACAAGTGAATGAAACGTACTTCATCAATTGTTATCGAGTAGATTCTACCCTTACATAATTATGCGATCGCACATCTTTCTAATTCACAGATTGGTTCTGTCTGGCTGTGTGCGGCAGTAACGGTCCAGTGCGACCGCACAGCAACCTCATATCCTTCCTATAAGCACCGGACGGCGAGCGCCTCTCGTCCCTTAACTGCATTCCACAACCATCCAGCGAGTTTTCAATAGCAGAATAGATTGAAACATCCATCCGTCCATCTACCATTTCCACTTTCCATCAATTGACAGTTTGATCGTTTCGCGACCCAGGTCCTGTTACAACTTATCAGCTTCGATTCAAATCTTCGTACGTTGTCCCTCTAGATGACTATCCCCCACATTATTTCTAACCACATGAACCCAGCTAGTGCTTTCAGTTGCTTCATTGCATCTCACATATCACAACCTTCGTCAATGAGTGACGATCAAGGTCAGTACTTACATCTCCTATCTCACATGCTCTCTGACTTCTTTGATAGTTATTGAAGGAATTTGGGCGAAACTGTCCGAAGTTGCTGTTAGTGGTGCTCAATATAACTCTCGTGAACGTCAGCCCCACCCGAAATGTTTGGAAGGGACTCGGGTAGATCTCCTGGAATACATCCATGGATTTTTGAACAACACAGAGAAGAATCAACTCATTTGGCTGCATGGCACGGCTGGCGTCGGAAAGTCTGCCGTCGCATTTACAGTGGCTGACAAGATGAAAGATTTAAAAGTGACCAAAGACACGAACGTCGAAATGCGGCTAGCAGGGACGTTCTTTTTCTCGCGCAAGCATACCAAACGCTGCACAGCTGGATATTTCTTTGTGACGCTTGTCTACCAGCTTGCTACCAATTTTCCAAGCATCCGGAAGGATGTGAGCAGAATTATCCGCGACAAACCCGCTCTACTAGATCCAGATGGGCCTCTCAGCGACCAGATGGAAGCTTTCTTTCTTCGACCTCTCCGGCAACTACAATCAAGATTGTGCGGGTGTCCACCTTTATCGTTTGTCATCGATGCCCTTGATGAATGCACATCGGAACCCGAACTTAAAGATCTCCCTTGCACAGGCTCTTCGTGACCCCGATCTTCCCGTGACCCACATTCTACTCACGAGTCGCTCGGAATCCCATATCAGCAAAGCTTTTCAGAACGAAGAGGTGCGTTTGTTAGTGCGCGAGATCCCTGTGAGAACATCTGGGGAGGGTGGCATTATTTCGTTGGATGGCGCAGACGTTGACAATGACATCTGTACTTTCTTGCGGCATTCCTTCGGAGAGCTGGGATGTCGCCATCCTGATTTTCCTCAGCTATCGGAAGTTGACCTTACGAAGCTGGCGATCCGAGCGGGCAGACGTTTTCATCGTGGCGTCTACAATGATGAAGTTTATCATCGACGATGAAGACAGTGATCCTCGTGATCGGCTACAGCTGATGCTCAAGCTAACGAACGGGCTACTACCAGGAACGGAGGTGTACAAGTTATATGATTGTATCCTCTCCACGTGTGCCGATCCCAAGCGGGCATACCTACACTTGTCCCTCGTTGCTGCTCTCACAGACCCTCTTCCCATCTCGCAAATCTCTACACTTCTTGGCCCTGGTTTGGGAAGGGATGTACAGACAACACTAATACAGCTACGGTCTGTCATGGATATCCCTGCAGACAGCACTCACCCTGTGAATATCTATCACTCGTCCATTCGTGACTATGTTTCCAAGCCCTCAAACTGCGGCCTTCCTCAAGTACGCGATATCGCATCACCTCACTCCCTACTCGCACGTTCATCTCTCCGCTTGATAATGGCGATTCCAGCAAGCACGGCTCTGTTGGACGCAATCTCAGAACTGGAAAAGCGAAGCAAAGCTATGCAACCTTCGGACTCCGATATATTGGAAGACTCCGAGTCATTGATGTTCCTTGTTCAGTCACGGCGGCCACTATCAGCCATCATATATATGCTGTCGCTTCGAGGAGATTGTACTTCAGATTTAGAGTCTTGGCTGGGGACTGCGGATGGACATGCCTGGCTGCAGATCCAGAGAGGACGAGAGTGGCTGAAGATGCGGGGAGGACGAGATTGGCTGGAGACGCAGGGAGGTCGGGAGTGGCTGGAGACGCAGGGGGGACAAGACTGGCTGCAGACTAAAGGAGGACAAGAGTGGCTGGAAACAGTGGGAGGACGAGACTGGCTGCAGATCCAGGCAGGACCAGAGTGGCTGGAGACCCTGGGAGGACGAGACTGGCTGCAGACTGAGGGAGGACAAGACTGGCTGCAGACCGACGGAGGACGAGACTGGCTGCAGACCGACGGAGGACGAGACTGGCTGGAGACCGACGGAGGGCTGGACTGGCTGCAGGCCGACAGAGGACAAATATGGCTGGAGGCCGAGGGAGGACAAGACTGGCTGGAGAACGACAGAGGACAAGACTGGCTGCAGACCGACGGAGGACAAATGTGGCTGCAGACCGAGGGGGACAAGACTGGCTGCAGACCGAGGAAGGACAAGACTGGCTGCAGACCAAGGGAGGACGAGACTGGCTGCAGACTGAGGGAGGACAAGACTGGCTGCAGAGTGAGGGTGGACGAGACTGGCTGCAGACCCAGCGAGGACAAGACTGGCTGCAGACCCAGGGAGGACGAGACTGGCTGCAGGCCGGGCGAGGAGATCACTGGCTGCAGGCCTGGGATGGACCAGACTGGCTGCAGACCCAGGTGATGGAAGGCATGCTGGAGTACGATGAAGGACGACACTGGCTGCGGACCCAGCGAGGACAACACTGGCTGCAGACCCAGCGAGGACGAGACTGGCTGCAGACCGAGGAAGGACAATTCTGGCTGCGGCTCTCCGATAGATCGAATGAACCAGACTGGCCGCAGGGTTGGAAAGGGCGAATGTGGCTGCAGACCGAGAGAGGACGAGACTGGCTGCAGACCGAGGGAGGACGAGACTGGCTGCAGACCCAGAGAGGACGAGATTGGCTGCAGACCCAGGGAGGACGAGACTGGCTGCAAGCCCAAGCAGGACGAGACTGGCTGCATACCCAGGCAGGACGAGACTGGCTGCAGAACCAGGGAGGACGAGATTGGCTGCAGACCCAGGCAGGACGAAACTGGCTGCAGACCCAGGCAGGACGAAACTGGCTGCAGACCCAGGCAGGACGAGACTGGCTGCAGACCGATGGAGGACGAGACTGGCTGCAGACCGATGGAGGACGAGACTGGCTGCAGACGGAGGGAGGACGAAACTGGCTGCAGAACCAGGGAGGACGAAACTGGCTGCAGACCGAGGCAGGACGGGACTGGCTGCAGACCCAGCGAGGACGAGACTGGCTGCAGATCCAGGCAGGACGAGACTGGCTGCAGGTCCAGGCAGGACAAGACTGGCTGCAGACCCAGGCAGGACGAGACTGGCTGCGGACCCAGGCAGGACAAGACTGGCTGCAGACCCTGGGAGGACGGGACTGGCTGCAGACCGACGGAGGACGAGACTGGTTGCAAACCCAGGGAGGACGAGACTGGCTGCAGACCGACGGAGGACGGGACTGGCTGCAGACCCAGGGAAGACGAGACTGGCTGCAGACCCAGGGAGGACGAGACTGGCTGCAGACCCAAGGAGGGCGAGATTGGCTGCAGACCCAGGGAGGACGAGACTGGCTGCAGACACCCCATGGTCAAGCGTGGCAGTCCACTCCTGCAGCCTACGTCTGGGTGACAATGGAAGAATTCTCGAGGACATCGAAAGCAATCAACGAGTATATCATTACTAGCGATTTGCCAGCTTTTCAAGTAATTCAGTATCTCAAGACCTTACCAGACTTCTTGATGCTTCCGGTTTTCCTGGCGTTAAGAAACCGGCATCATTCCACCTCTGCATTACCAGCAAATTTTCTTCTACCGGACAGGGAGATAATTCATGTTACGAATGCCTTTGAGAGTTTCGCCAACGAGGCACTGGAACGCAGTCGAACAGCTTCCGACGCTCTCAAGTACGCCTGTCACAACTGGGCCGTACATCTGTCGCGTGCCCCGAAGCCATGGGATGATACACTCAACCACATACTCCGGGCTTTTTGGAATGATCATATTATCTCCTGGCTGGAAATGCAGTGGTGTTTGAAGGGTCTGCAGTCTTGCTTTGATATTTTATCGGAGGGGCAGAAACTTGCACAGGTGTGCCTCTTTTTAATAATTCTTGATCCACCTGCCTAACACGCTGATATTGTCTTGTTCCAGGTTTGTTTTTTTCTTGATTTTACGTCACCCCTTGTAATTCTCATCATGCTCAGTTTGAACCTGTCAACGCGCAGCCTGATAAAGGGTCGTTAGCCATCAATCCTGATCTCCACTACTCAGGAACGGAAGCTTCGGCACTCGTATCTGCCTCTGACTCGGAAATATCGACAAGAGGACCGTCAACTTCAGCAACTATGCTTCTCACAGAAGACCTTGTCGTTGTCTCACAAGCAAGGCTGTTACTACTTCTGGCCCATCAACCCGAACTCCTCCCTCTACTTCTTCTCTTGCACCACCCTTACCGCCCTTCCCTTCTCCGAGGCCCAACACTGCTGCGTTACTTGTTGGCACATCCCGCAAGCGCATATCGGATAGATTTCAAGTCGACAGCGATAGCCAGCTCGAATCGGACACCCCTAACCCATCAAAACGTCGGAGATGAATCGAGTATCGTTTACGACGCAATATTAGTAAGAGCACAGTATGCTGTAAGTGTTTATATATAGTCCACCGCTTGTTAACATAATGTTGCCACTAAGCACATACGACCATTTTTCAGTTGAATACAGACTTCTGTTGAGAGTTCTCGGGCTTCTTGAGTAGTAACACGTTCTAAAATCCTGTTCACACTACCTGATAAGCCTGTTCACGAGAGCGTGGCTGCACTTAGTATGATAATTGTGTATAGCATTTTCACATTTACTTTCTGTGTTAATCTATGGCACTGTCGTAGTTTTACACAGCATATTCCAGATTCTCTCTTCAACATATCTACGGATACTATTTGCCTATCTTATGTACGGTAATTCATGTCTAGTAACATGTAGTGACCACGTCGCCAGACCAAATAAATAATATAGAATCAAAGAATCTCAAAGCCTTGCCGTCTGACAGCCGTGAACAAGGCAACGCCTGATGCAATCTGGAACTCGTCGGTCCCAATGCTAATCATCTTCCCGCCCTTCGACAGCCGGCCCTGTGCACGCACAATATTTTGCATTAGTCGCTCTGCGTCACCGACATCGTGTTGCTTTGTTGGTTTAGCGGGACGCGAGCCACGACCTTTGGATGCACTGCTTGTTTAATTCTTTCCGTCAGTAATCATCTTCGGCGCTTCACGCAAGGCGAAGCGAGATGGCCGATGTGAAGGTGTTGGACATGGAAGATATGCTTCTCGTTCAAAAGATGGGTCGCATATGCCCTCATGTGCGAATTGAATGCTCTCCAAGCAATTTCGGCGTTCTGTGAAAACGTATCAACGCTCGACTTCTCTCCAAATCAAAGTTACCTCTTTGCGTCGCAAAACTCACCGCTCAAAAGAAAGTTTCACTTCCGTCGCACACGCCTCGTACTCGGAGCTTTTACCACCAAACCCCTTCGCCAACACGCTCTCGATGCTTGCGCCTTCAAGAGTGATGTTGACTTTGACATTTCTCCCGTCACGTCGCCCCTCATCTTCCCTTCTACTGATTTCACCCATTCGGATTCGCTGGGGGCAACGATGCTCCAAGGTTCACCACCCTCGCCTGCACGTACTGTCCGTCCCACTCTGTGAACATACTCAGTCGTGCTGCCTTCGGTGGGTAGGTCGTGCTATATGACTGCGCGAACAAGGGGTATGTCGAGACCACGGAATGCCACGGACGCGCAAAGAAGAATAGAGGATGCGGGAGCAGGTTCTTAGACTTTGAAGAAGGAATAGCAGAGAAACCGCATAGAGTGGCAAGACGGAAGGGAGTGGAAGGGAACCATGAGGACGGAAGATCGAGACGCCTGGAAGGAGCGAAGATTGTGCAGTGATTTTATTCTCCTCTTCAGTGGATTCGTCGGTCTTATCATCCTTGTCGTCACTTTTGTTTTCATTAGATTCAGAACATTCAATCTTTTCACCGTCATCGATGAATCGCCCAGCAGGCGCCAGTGAAAATCAATGGAGTCTATGCATCTGAGGAATACGATAATTTCGACCCTTGCGCCTGGAAAAGCAGTGAGCAGAGAAGTGCGACAAGATGCATCTTGAGAGAAACAATGAGAGAGTTTCTATTATGAGGGAGTGAACTTCTCGTAGTGGTAGCTCGCTCATTGTCGTATTTCGATGCAGCCGAATCCTCCGTCCTCTCTTTGTCGAGGCCCTTTATTACCAGCGGCCGCATGAGAGTGGTGCCTGCTAACTTCTGTATATCTTCACGAATGGTAGCTGAACAAAAGATCGTCTGTCTCTGTTGGTTGCAATCCCAACCCCCGACCCCGATGGTCTTACCGTCCTGAACAACTTGAAACGCGGACTTCCTCCTCCCATCCAGACCCTGTGTGATCCATTTAAAAAGCCGAGCTCCATCAAGCGGTCCGCCTCGTCGAGAACCAACCATCTGCATTTTCCAACGTTGAAAGAATATGTGTTTTGCAGATAATCTAGTAGTCGAACTAGGGTCATGGGAATTCATGTCCTCACAAGAGAGGTTTGTGAATATAGGAAGGGAAGCATGTTGGATGGACGTTTATTTCGTGATACTCATATTAGACTGTAGGTGAGCAACGAGGAGAGGATGAAAATTCAGGTCTGCGAACGCGGCTGAACCAGTTAATGGTGCGTTGCTTTGTTTGGAGAGTGCATTTGGACAGCGGAGCGTATAAGTGCTTCAACTTTAGGATTGTGTGAGAGGAGATGATCTGAGTCGGAGGTTTGGCTGGAACAGTCCGCTGTAGAAGCTACTTTGGTAGCAGGTAAGGGTTTGTCAGGCCGAATCCGCTTTGCAGGACGAGAGTTGTCATCATCATCGCTGCCAGGATGATGGTCAGACCTTCGTTTCTGGACTCGTTTAGCTTTCAATCTGGACTATTATAAACAGCTGTACACATGAAATCAGGATTATGCTCACCTGTCCGTCCAGCGACCAGATTTTTTTGATGCTAGTTTTGTGGATCCTGCATAAGTATCCTCTGTGCGCGATGTTGATGTTGGCGGATCTTGAATTCCGTATTACATAATTGTAAGTAGAGCGAAGAGATCTGTTTAGGGGAGACCACATAACTACCAACTTTTTAGTACTAATCATGGCTCAAGGCGACGAACACTTCCCTCCGATCGCAGACGTTGTTGATAAAACACAGGCCGGAGATGAAGATGTCTCCACTAGACCACTCGAAGTGATCGACTCTCTTTGCATGCAATGTGAGGAGCAGGTGGGTATCCAACATTCTAATCACCGGTGGAATATTCAAATCCGTCAGGGAGTAACACGCATGATGCTCACATCAATCCCTTTCTTCCGGGAAGTCATTGTAATGAGTTTTCGCTGCGAACATTGCGGCTACTCGAACAATGAGATCCAGTCAGCGGGAAAGATCAGATGTGTGCAACTTGTTTTATCTCCTTACTTCTACTCCCTAACTTTGTATCTCCGGGATAGCTGAAGGCACTATATACACAGTTAAAGTTCTTAACCGCGGTGACCTTGACCGTCAGCTCATCCGCTCCGAAGCATGTAGTATCAACATCCCCGAGTTTGAGCTAGTTCTTCCGCCTCTCGTGGACAGCTTACAACTGTAGAGGGTCTTCTTCGGGACATTGTTGCAGATCTAAGCGTACAGCAGCCGCTCAGACGCATCCAGGATCAGAATGCCTACATCAAAATCCAGGAAATCATCGATGGTCTCAAGGAGATCATTGCCGATCATGATGACGAAGATGAAAGCAAGGACAAGCATGAGAAGAGAGAACCTTTCAACGAGGACCCAGTCACACGTGCGATAACCATCACTTTAGACGATCCTTCTGGGAATTCGTTCCTCGAGTTTGTGGGCAGCATGGCCGATCTGAAGTGGAACATGCGCACATATGAGCGGTCGTTTCAGCAGAACCAGCAACTTGGATTAGCATCTCCTACAGAAGACGCGGAAGAGAATGCAGCGGAACGGGAATCAGAGGGCCTGAATGACGAAGTATTTGAGTTCCCTGGAATCTGCTCACGTTGCGGACGACCACTTATCACACGCATGAAAAAAGTGTCTATCCCCTATTTCAAGGTCTGTATCGAAGACCCACTGAATCCACATCCCTGACAAATACATCAGGACACTCTTATAATGTCAACTAACTGCGAAAACTGCGGATATCGGGATAACGAGATCAAGTCAGGGGCTGCAATCTCTGAACAGGGCAAGAAGATCACGTTGAAGGTTCAAGATAGAGATGACCTTAGTCGCGACATACTTAAAGTGAGTGCGTACTTCCTTTTTTAGATCTCTTGACTCAGTGGTGTCCTGTAGAGCGACACGAGTGGTCTCAGCATACCCGAGATAGACCTCGTTCTTCAACCCGGTACACTAGGGGGACGTTTCACTACTTTAGAAGGCATCTTAGATCAGGTATACGAAGAACTCACTGAGAAAGTATTCAACGCTGGGGATTCTGGTGTCACAGATATCGACGACAGAGCCGAGTTCCAGGAGTTCTTGAGAAAGCTTAAGCAGGTGTGTTTTTCTTTTTGTCATCTCGCGACTATCATCCTGATCTTTGCAATCAGGTCAAGAATGCGGAGATACCATTCACCTTGATTCTAGATGACCCTCTGGCGAACTCACACGTACAGAATTTATATGCACCCGATCCAGATCCGAACATGGAGATCGTCACATATGAACGAACGTGGCGACAGAATGAAGACCTTGGACTGAACGACATGAATGTGGAATCGTACGGTGGTGATGCGAAGGATGGTGGTACTGAAAGTTAGAAGAGGTTACCCAGACATTTTGTATCCTTTCCTATTTTTTCTGCAACGACAGTAAGAGCTTCTGATGGGCATGGAGGTGATGCCATCGAATCGAGGTTACCAATTTGAATTTAAACGCGTTTCGGCAGTGATCACGTGAACATTGATAATTTTCGATCATCCACCTTTGAATCTGTCGAAGGTCCTGCCTCGTAAACGTCCTCTGCATCTGACTACGTTTCAGACGCTGAACGTATCCAAAAATGCAGAGCGACGATGTGATATGGTCCGTAATCGGCCACGAATTCTGCTCGTATAAAGTCAAGTACGTTCACCGCCATGCTGAACCCCGCATAACCTCACACAACATACACGCTGCAGGACCGTCACTCAGAATTTCTGCCGGAATGAGTACAACGTCACGGGTCTTTGTACACGGCAGTCATGTCCTCTTGCGAACTCACGGTATGCGACGGTGAGGGAGAATGAAGGCAAGTGTACCCAATCCCATGTCATATGACACGATTGATGTCCACCCAGGCGTGCTGTATCTGTATATGAAAACGATCGAGCGAGCACATACGCCTGCTAATATGTGGGAGAAGATCGAGTTGTCAAAAGATTATTCCAAGGCACTAGAGCAGGTGAATGACTTTGGGCTCAAGCTACTTTTCGTTGACATTCAATGCCCAGATCGATAAAGAGCTCAAGTATTGGCCAAATTTCACTATTCACAAATGCAAACAGCGTATCACGAAGATAACCCAGTATCTTATCAAAATGCGTCGAATAAAACTACGGCAGGAGTGCGTTTCGACTTGTGTAACCTTTGACTACTCATTTACACTTTATTTTCAGGCCAAAGCTTGTGGGCGTGAAAAAGAAGTTGGATAGACGTGAAGCGACACGGGAACGCAAGGCTCTCTCTGCTGCCCACCTTGAAAAATCTATCGAAAAAGAGCTGATCGAGCGGCTCAAATCAAAAGCGTACGGTGATGCGCCACTTAATGTCAACGAAAGTGTCTGGCAAACAATTCTTGACCGGGAAAAGAGTGGAAAGGAGAAGGAATTGAATGTTGGTGCTGAGTTGAATATGGAAGATGATGAGACGGATGGAGAGGAAGAAGAAGAGGAGATGGAAGAGGAGTGGGACGCCGAAGGAGGCGAGTTTGTTAGTGATTTCAGTGGAGATGAAGATGGTGATTTGGATGATGAACTAAGCGATCTGGAAGATGTAGTAGACGGAGGACTGGGCGCAGAGGAGAGTGAGGATGACGAGTCAGACGACGACAGCTCACCAGAAGATCAACCACCGTCTAAAACCGTCCTTGGAAAACGGAAAACCAAGCCAACAGCGAAAGCACCCCCAAGAAAGAAATTGGACAAGCCAGGGAGAAGTTCGTTGTTTCTCAATCCGATATCCAATGACTTATCATTACTCTATACAGGAGGCCCGAGGGTGGAAGTGGAAATCGAGCGAGAGATGGAGAGCGTACCACTCACAAGGTCCGCATTGGCCGATTGGTAGCGTATCGGGGACCTGTTGGGCCCTCAGCTGTTTTACATATGTATAGATCCCACTGCGGTACGAGCAACCACATTCAAGATTTGTGAGAAATCTTTATTATTGATGAAAGACATGAATCAGCTCTCCATAGGCTCATCACCATCGTCATCACCTGCTCTCGCCATTGTCGTTTTCCCCCATTGAATGAATTCTGACAACCGAGGCTGAGATGACAGTACCTTCTTGCCCACTAGCGAGCGAAAAACCTTTCGACAAAACTCGGTATAGGTTACTCGTTCCTCCTCAGATAATATGCTCTGGTGTGCAAGTCATTAGCTCCATGTTCAGACATCAGGGCAATTGTACGGACTTCATAGTTGTCTCTCATAGCTGAGAGCATGGAAACCAAAAAGCCAAGGTACTTGTGGTTGACAGGATCTGCGTTGGTTTGCAAACGCTCAGCAAGATTGGCAAATACCGCTGGTTAATAATGAGCAGAGTATTTGACCCTGATGAATGAATTCTTACATTCTATCAGCGTCTGCCGGACCGTCGAATATTCTTCTAGCGGTATCTCGAATGTAGATGATCCAGTAGACGGCTCGGCCAGCACACCGCGTAGAAGCGGGTGTCGAAGACCGTCCAGAGTAAATACAATGGATGCGTACTCGTGTTCGATTGTCGTCTTGGAGGGAACAGTACATGCGAGGAGAACTTCGATAAAGTAGTCCTCGTACGCCTTTCAGGCGATGAGTATTTTTATATGAGAAACAAAAAATTGACTTACATTATAAGCCTTTGAGTCAAGCCTGAGAAGTGCGAGGCAGAAACGAAGACCAACCCGGCGACGCCATAAGGGATCAGGTATCCGCTCCCATGATTCAGGTCCAAGGTGCATGTGGTTTTTCCAACTCTAAGAAGGGAGAGTTGAGTAGCAGTAGTCAAAACAGGTATCAAAACAAACCGATCCATTCTGAACCAGCACATTTCCGACTCCCACCCAACAATCAATCCATCTATCAGCTGTCTCACGGCGACTATCGACTGTGCTTGGCGCGGGGGAGTCGACTACGTATCTGCAAACAACCCGGAATATTGCTGAAGCCAGCGGCCCACAGACCTGGAACCTATCAGTCTGGAAAAATATGGGAGGAACAACGAAAGCGACCTTGCAAACTGCTTCTTCCTTCTGTTTCCACTCCATTCCAGAGGTTTGTGCAGGCTCGTCACCGAGAGCAGCCAGAATTTCAGGGTCGTTCAAGTCGATGAAGAACTTGTCGTATTCATCCTGGCTCTCCTGGTTATCGACACTCGGTGATATTGGTGGTGCGGTGGGCCGGGGCAAGGCCCTCATTCGAGCATCGAGAAAAGCTGACACCACCTCTTGACATGCAGCGCTTGAGTCATTCTCTATGGCGATAGGATTTTTGGGACTGAAGACATCCTTTACCCATGCTGATGAGGAAGGGAAAGTCAGGAGGTATTTCGTTGACATTATTCAACCACTTACGTCCCTCCAGAAAGGCGGGATCTGGATACTCGTGTCGCTCATCCTCAGTGTCCAGTGAGCATGTCTCAATCATGCGAACAACTGAAACGAGAAGACTCTTGACCATCTCCACTGTCTTGTTCTTCACGATATTCTTGTTGTCTTTATTTGTTAGCGTTCGCGCCTCCTGATATTCATCCAGCAAAATGCTGGTAACCTCGACAAGCCAGCCGAGAATCTCTCCAAGCTGCACGCGGTGATGACGCATAACAGCGCAAATATGTTCAATGCCTCGAATACATACAGCCCTGGTAAAATCATGTGCATCCTTGAAATTGACGCATCGTCGAGCTTGCCCAACACGGTGTCGAACGTTAGGGATGGAGGGATCAAGATGAATAGCGACCGCCATGGCATTGAGTCTGTTGAATAGCATAGAATTTTCCTGCCCAGTCGGCTGAACGGCCCTTGTCGATGACACCGAGCCAACTGGGACGACCATGTTCAACATTTTCTTCACCTGTATGTCCCGTTGTTTTTTCCCGGCGTCACTTGTGCTATCCGCCTGCGCAACTTGCACGATCATCTTGAGGAGCACCTCGAATACGTTGTCGCCCCTGTCTTGGACCGAAAGCAAAGATATGTCCCTTTGCACCATGAATTGCATAAATTTAGGCTGCTCATGGCGAAGGCTGGCAAATCTACGGCTCCTGAAGATTTCCACAAGGTGGTTGAACATTATCATTGCATCGTCCAAACCCCAATGCCAACGCTTCCACAGGAGAAAGCATCGAGAAGCAACGACAGAGACGTACTCGTCTCGTTTGTTCAGGGATGCAGAATGTGTGAGTGCATCTTTCTGTGGATCAGCACCGAGGGAGATGAGTTTCAGAGTAGCCAAAACTGTTTCCCATGAAGGTGCGATTCTACTGTGGGATGTTGTCATCCCGTGCACAGAGAACTGCGCGAGTGCACAAAAAGAAAATATATTCCGCCAAATGTACTCGCTTGCCTCAACTGCAGTGGTGAACGATGATGCTTCGTCTTGAATCAACTGTTTGAACAAAAGCCAAAATGGCTCCGATGATAGTTTGCCAGGAGACTCAGCTGTGCAGTTAATCAAGAGGTGAAAGAGGCATATCCATGATTCTACAGCTTGAACGGGAGTTGAGTTGGTTTCTAGAGGGCCATCGGGTTCCTTAAACGACGCTAGAATCTCCCGGAGGTCTACATCTGACAGAGGCCGCATGAGCAAGAGCGCGAATTTGAACAACTCTCGGGTCTCCGATGACCCCCGCCGAGTCCTTGCTGCGTGCATGATTCGGGCAGCGAGCTCTACTGCAAACCAGCAAATAGGCAATGAGAATTGATGAATATCCGCCTCCAACACCCGCGCCACCAAAGAACCCATAGTCTCGTGTACCGTGAGCTCTAGCGAACTAAATTCCTGGTCGTTGATGCTGAGACATTGCCACGATACCAATTGGCACACCGTTCGCATCCCAAGTTCCCAATCCTTCCCAATTACCTCAGTCCATTCGCGTTCTTTGAGCAAGTCATCCGCAAGCTGGTCGCACAAGGGTGCAATTACAGTCGTAAGAACATGCACCGATGTATCAGGCCCAAGGTCGAACCCTCGAATGACGCATGACATAGGAGCAACAGGCTGAGAATGACCTGTAACTAGGCATATCAACTGGTGAAGAAACCCGCGGCCAATATATGTTCCGGCCGAAAACGCAATCCCTGAGGGCAAAGAGTCAATCCCCAAATCGACTGTGGTTAACAACATCCGTTGATCTCCAGCATGCATAAACTCGTGGATGTCACCATAACCTTTCCTCCGCACAGGTGGTGATCGTTCGCGTAGTGGATCTGGTGGCATATCAAAGTCAATGTGGCTACGGCGCGAATCCACGCGGGAGGGTGGGGGACGTGACCGAGCATGTGATTTTCTCTGGCGTCCATCCTGACTAGACTCGACACCAGATTGAGGTTTAGAATCCACACGCGAAAGTGGAATTCGCTGGCGCTTAGATTGGGTATCTTCTCGACGAACTCGAGATGAAATCGCGGACGCGGGCTGTCGCATTGATCCAGGTTGCTTTTGCCACCTATCCATCTCCTTCCTCCAAGTCGGGTCCAGCGCCTGATGGAATCCTTCATCACCCAGGTCGATTCGCAAACCTCTTCGCGCAATATGCGTGCCAGATTGGTGGAAGCTGTAGAGTTCTCCCTTGCCTTGCTGGCGCTTCTTTCTCCTCCGTTCCTTCCGCAGTGCCTTAGACTTGCGCTCCGCCGGTATTGCCGGCTCTGTCTTCTGGTGAACCTTGTTATGATGTGAATGATGAGGGCGATGATCATGGTCAGAAGGAACAGCAGGGAACGAGAGAAGGGTCTGGTTGCTCATTCGCGCGCCACCTGTTACAATGTTGAACTTCGGCCTCGAGTGACCACTCCTGCTTTCACCCATATCTCGGGAATTTATGCCAGAACCTCGGGATCTCCGACTTGACTTAGCCCTCTGCTTTCTCCCACCACCCACTGTCCTGGTCCGTGTAAGCATCCAGTCAATCAGACTCTTCTCGCGCATAGGCCGGCGATTCTGGCTCCACGCATCGATTCGTGCATCATCGATCATACCGTCGCTGTCCTCGTCATCACTCTCCGATCCACTCTGGGAACTGGAAGAGATGATAATGGCCGGGGACCTTGATCTAACTTTGGGAGACGCCCGCCGACGAACTTGTGATACGATGTCTGGTACCTCAGCGTCAACGTCCATGTCTTCATCTCGAGGAATTTCGACATCCGAGCTCTCAGGGTCTCCCTGAATTATGACATCGCGTCTACCAGCACCCATTCGGACGCGTGCATGTCCAGGTCTCAAGGGCTCGTCGTCACTATCAGACGGCGTTGGAGAACGCACTCTTTTCGTACTGTTCACTTGGGAACTGTGCTGCTCGAGTTGCTTCTTGATCATGACAGCGGGCATCATACGCTGCAGGAGGCGGAAACGTTTGCGATCTTTGGAGGAAATTTCCGGAGAACTTGAAGAACTGCTGAACTCCTTGCGTGGCTCACGGGCGGGTGAATCATCAGGTAAATCCAGGTGATCGTCCCCGTCAGGCAATGTAGACGAGGAGTATGGTGGTGTCGACGGTGCCGAGGGTACTTCAATTGCATCGTTATCGGTGTCAGGGTTGATATTCTCTACACTGATCAAGTTGTGGTCGTTGTGGTCAAAGAAATCATAATAGTTGTAGTCATCATCTTGCTGATACTCGTATTCATCGGTCACAGGGGGATTTCTTGCCGGTGAATGAGACCGAACCTGTGAAGGACGAACATGAAGGGAAAGTGAAGGTGATGGCGAGCGGGAAGGAGACGATATAGCACGCTGCTTTCCCTTCGAAAGCCTGGATAGGACTGGCGGGGACCACTAAAAAAGAATATATCTGGCACGTCAGTATATAGCAAGTGTTTTCCCAATGAACCTCACTTCGTCTGAGCGAGACGGAGACCGTCTGGAGGATGTTGATGATGGTCCCGCAGCAGGCTGCTTTGATGACGATGCTACCACCGGAAATTTCTTCAAACGTCTCTTCTTGGTAATTTCTTTCGCGTCTGCCTCTTCCTGTGCCCTCAGGCGAGCTTCTTCCTTCTCCCTCTTCTTTGCCTCAACCTCAGCCTTCTTCCGAGCCCGCCTTGCCTCCCTCGCCAACTTACGAACTTCGTCCGTTCCCTCGATCTCGTCGCTTTCAGAAAGATCTCTTAGAGCCTCAGGGAGCCATCCTTCCTCCCGTTCATGATTACGATGATCAGCTTCAGCAATGGTAACCCACCTTCTTAGCCTCCTTCCTTCACCATCCACGTAATCTCTGTCCCCCTCAGGGTTGTCGACAGGAAAGATATACTCTGTTTGGGTTCCGCCTTGTGTCTGCCCATCCGCCCACTGTGACTCATCTTCTCCATGCATCTCACGACGCTGGGGACTCACAAACTTCACGATCGCATCGGGGTTTGCCTTCATCTGCGCCTTGTACTGCGCCTTGTCGAATGCGTAGGGTTGAAGCTGACGTGCCTCCCTGCGGCGAAGGGAGTAACGACTGACCGGTTCTGGGTCCTCGGGGATAACGAGAGGAGGTGACGGCGGAACAGGTGGAGGCAGGAGTGGTAATCGATTCTGCGATTGTACAACCGGGGATGGAGGGTCTTGATTTATTGGAGTGATTGGGGTCAACTTGCGTCTTGATTGGGATTCAGGAGAGATTAGAAGTAACTCGTCAGGGGATGGAGATCGACGACCAGAGGGTGGTGTGCGTGGTGGTGTGCCTCGGTGTATATGAGTGTGCTTTTGAATACTTTGTGGAATAAGTCCCTGGGATGACTGCGTGGAGGGCCCCGGGGGAGAAGAAAACAACGACAACGAGTCTGCTGGGCGCGATAGGGAAGGGGACGGACTCGAAACTAGTTCATTGTGTTGAGATAGAGCAAGAGATGCTTTTCTCTGAGAAAAAGCAATATCTTGAGAAGGAAACGCTGCGGAGGTAGGTGATGACGGGAAAAGGGCGTCATCCGGCTGAGGTTGAGAGGAATCAGGAAGCGGCGATTGGGGATCAGCCTGTGGCTGCACGTCGGATGAAGCAATAGGATGGTACGACAGGTTTCCTAATTGAGCTGAAATAAGTGAGGGGAGGATACCTAGGTCGTTGAAACTCGGCTCGTGAGCATCTGCGGATCCAGTCTCGTTGTGTAGTGTCGCTTCGTGTGCATCGGTAGCTAGAAGTGATATGTTGGACGCAGGGTTAAATGCAACCAGCATTTGCGAGTGCGTTGTGCTTGTATCCAGTGCGGAAGATACGGTAGATTTCACAGGCGATGCATGGGGCGACGAACTAAGATCGACGATCAGTTGCGACTCAGATTCGCTATGAGTAATCTTGAAAGGCAATGAGCATTGCGGTAAGATTCAAGTATAAAATTCGGTAATACCTTGACACGCTTCCGTGGAGAGGGTTGACCTTCTTTCCTGTCATTAAACCTCCCATGCGACTTGGTGGCAGGTCCTGAATTCAGTCGCGTCTTCTTGGGGGAGAAACAAGTATAATAATCTGCCTCTGAGATATCAAATTCGCGTTCTTCAACATCAGATGTGTCCACGACTTCATCAAGGTCCATGCAGAGAATTTGGATTGGATTCAGGGATAACTTTCAGAGACAATGTCAAAACAAGGTCGAGTGCTAGCGTGACAACTGGACGCGACGTGATCAATCACGTGGTTGTGACCTCGTATGTACTAGTGACTTGACGCTCGATCATTTTTATCGTTCACCTTCTTACTTAGATGGGCTCTTTGTTTCTACAGCGATGATGCCATGGCCCATTATGTGACACTCTCATCGAAATTCTATCATAGTCTCATGTACAACCTTGCAGAAGATATGATATTCCAGATTCTAATTGGTGCTTATTCTGTGATTCTTTCGACAACACTGTAGGCTACAGTCTTTGCAGTAACACATTGCAATCGAAAACGGGGGACTTACAGGAGTCGCACTACAAATCATACTGACTGTATACAGATTTGCGAACATTGATACTGAAACTTGTCATGTATATTGATCACAGGAGCCGCCCTGTGTGGACTGATGTGATTTGTGCAGGAAGCACAACTGCACAAGTTTTATAGCGCTGCCCAAGTCTGACTACGCTAAACGACAACTTTGCCTTGCTTCAGATTGGTTCGTGGATGTGTTGGAATTGCACATACTGGCAGTACTGCTTGCGTTCGCCGTGTTTCTCTTTGTTCGGCCTTCAGATCTATGGTCCATTACAACATATCTGGCGTGACTTGGACCGTCGCGCTCTAATTTCGTTGCGCAGGGTCACTTGACCAAACCCTGATGAATACCCGCAAGAACTGCTGATGGAACGACGCAGTTCAGTGGACGCCGACAACAGAAAACACAACCATCTCTGAAATTCTTCAGCTTGCCAACGATGTCTGCAAGCGCATCTGCTTTTTCGATCGCGCATGCACAAACACATGGGAACTATGTGCGTGCCAACGACAAGCGTGGACGAGCGCATGTTGTCTAAAAACGCGCCATCACTAGAATTAGTTGTGAGTAGGATGGTATCTACAACATATTGCGACTGTCGCAGATCATCTCATAGTCCTTCTGCCAACCAAAATCCCACATGATCGATACCCAATGCACAAACCACTACCTCACAGCATATCAAGTGCCGATATTATCCCTGGCAGACCGCAGAGCGCTTGTCACCGTATTTCTCTCAAGGATCGATGGGGAAAGGCACAAGGAGCCTTTGCAGCGCGAGAAAGGGCAGGAAGGGGAAGAAATGGCATTGGTACTGTTGCCAGGTCACAGTAGCAGCTGCAATTTTATTGTAGGTGTCCTGATACAAATACTGACGACTTCATCAGACAATGTGCCATGGTCATTCATATGTACATGTTCGCAAACACTACTACTATTATACACTTCCGAGAAACATTATTGGAAATTTCAGCTTCTCGCCGTTGGCAGAAGTACCATATCGGGATGCTTTACAAGACTTTTGTTGTATCGGCAGTATCGCCCGCACGACGCGGCTTGCAGTAATCTCGAATGGAGTGAGTGCAATTCGGAGCACAGATATTACAAATCGATTATACGCGGAACAGGGACTACCATTCGCCATCCCGCTCGCACCACTCCGGCCAAGCGATATATATGTAGAGACGATATTCATGATCAGCAATGCGTAATAGGGACAAGTAATCTATAGGATACTATCATGGTACACGCAATCGGCAGCCCCCAGAAGTCGGCACTTTCACAAAACTCATGTTTCCAGCTACCTAAACACAAAATTCTCAACATAGACATCATTCTCTCTCTAACACAACTCAATACGAGGTCGAATGAATACATTTGAAGCAGAATTGAATGAGATAGCTGAAAGTGCCGAAATCACGCAGAAATGTCACCTGCCGATATATGCCGTGACGGAGTTTCAATACTGCACACACCAGTGCCGACTGGAGGCTGCCGGTGCACATTCTTTTAATTCAAATTATCCTCCACACTTTACTAACCAGCCATATTTTCATCAATTCTATGCTAATCCAGCTCTCTGCGCACCGTCTTACTCTACAATGCAACATAATAATTCATCTGGCGGTCCTATTGCATCATCATCAAACTTAGATAGACAACCTCAGCATCCTTACAACACACACAGTCTCCCTACACATCCCTCTCAATTCTACAACTACGGCACTAATCATGGTCACCCTCGTACTTAGATTCTACTAGTATATACTGTACTTGCTTGCTCACGCCGAATTCTAACTCACTTCCTTGCGCTCCTGCTGCTGAGCTGACTTTGAAACTGGCTCAAGTGACATGTCGTGACTTACAGTGACATTTGCGTGACTGCCGACTTCTGGGGGCTGCCGATTGCGTGTACCATGATAGTATAGTAATAAACACTGCTTCAGGTCCATGTGAAGTGAGCAGTAATACATAGAAGTGAAAGACTTGGGGAATGTTCACTAAACCTTTCTAACAGCAGCAACACCTGCCCCCATGCTCTCCAATGTCTGCCTGCACTACTGTGGATTGCTGTTGTGTATCGGCATCTGGTGGATGATCATCGCAGTATTCATCAGGTACACAATCATCATTTTGCTTAGGAGCATCCACTGCAGCATTGCGCTATAGATCTATGGATGAGACACTGAAGACAGAATGATAGACATCAACTAAATGCACCTCTTTACCTTGTGCGAAAGGAACATCGACGACAGGTTGCGCTGCATGATCAGGCCACCAGGTGAGTAGGTGTTGTAGCTGTGCTTTGAAAGTGGTAGAGGTGGTGGCTGATGGCAGGGCAGTAGGCGGTGCTGGTGCTGGTGGAGGATGTGACTGAGGAATCCTTGTCACAGTGAGCCTGAGTTTCTTGAAGCACCCCAGGTGCTGCTGAGGTCGTGGTTGAGAAAGTCGAGGATGCTGTAATGAATGATGTGTGAGTGAGTGACCCAAAGAATACACTGTTGCATGCACTTCATGCATTCCCGGAAGAAATCAGGTTCTATATCATAGCCATATTGATCTTGTCCTGGGATCTCTGCCTGTGAATCAGTCAGTAGTGAAAGAGTTGAGGAAGAGAGAACATACGCCAAGAATGCAGTTATCGGGTGCAGCGAGCACACTACATTGTTTCTGGAACTCTAAGTGAGGTGGAGGTGAGGATTATAGCCTCTGGTGAGATTAGTGAAGACTTGCCAGTAGACCAATCAAGGCAGCTGGCCTTTGTTGTTTCATTGATATTGTCCATCATAGATTTGTGTGATTCGAGGGCTTGATCGACTTTGCATGCCAGAAGGAAAGCCTGGCACCGTTTCTGGTGTGCAGTCAACCACAAAGATTTCAGATCCCAGCTGAAGAGCTGGACAACTGACTCGGTTATCAAAAGGATTTTGGATGTGCATTAACGTACCACTACCAAGTCCTCGTATACCTCGTGAATGTCCGATTTTGATGATAGATCACTGGAGTTGAGAGTGGTAGTGAAATGGTCAACAGCTTCATCATAATGGGTGGCATCCAAGGCTCTTATTCCGAGTTGAACATGAAGATATGCCTAATGTATGAGGTTGCAAAGGTTAGTGTTGATGACCCAACGTGGATACATGACACTTACTTGCACGATACGACATGCATGAGTATCGGCATTCAGACAACCAGCAGTGAGTTCTTTGAGGAGCAGGTTTGACTCATTGTATTGATCCGCACTGAATAGAGCAATGGCCTGCAACACAGAATAAAATAGATAGTATGCGAGGCGAATGTAACATACCTTGATCAAGAGCAGAAAATGAATGGTTTGTGGATTTTGGTCCATGTACATTGATGCAACATCAAATGCTGCCCTCGCATCTGGAATGTCGCCTTTCCCACAGAAGGCAATACCCTTGGAGATATAGCCTGTCAATGAGGGCTTGATGTTGATGGACTATATCATCATTGAGTTAGGCTTTCATAGGGGGGCGATGTTGCATGCATAGATGGAGACTTGTCCACTGCCAAAGAATTACTCACACAAGATATCAACGCCGATGCCAACAACCATACTTCCTACGCCCATCGCTCATTCGTGATGGCTGGACAACAGGACTGGGACCACGCCCTTGAGGATGCAATCAATGTGAGATTCGCTGATCCATCACAGGCTGTTGTGATGGCCAGGATCTGCTGGAAGCATACTCAATTTGTGGTATATGATCAAGGACTGAAATGTACCTTCGGATGAGTACCCTGAGTTGTTCACTCCGAGATCATATTATCACTCCCTCCGCTGAGGATGTGCTTGCCATCCATAGAGAAAGTGACGCATGACATCGAGGATGAGTGCTTGAAGATGGCAATGGTTTGTCGATTTGAATGCCACCAGAGATGGACATGTTGGTCATCAGATGCGGATGCAACGAGTGTGCCAGTAGGATTAACGGCAATGCCATAGATAATGCTAGTGTGACCTGACCATGGATCACCGACCTGCTTCCATGTTGTTGTATCAAATTCGCGTATCGTTGGATTGAGATTGGTACCACCAGTAAGAAGATGTGTGCCATTGGGCATCCACACGAGTGACATGTTCCATGTTTTGTGACCTTTGAAGGATGCGATGCATTTCCTTGTGTCTGAATTATAAATTTAAATATCATTTTGTGTTGCGATGGCAAGAAGTTCTCCAGATGGCGAATATCAAACACAGTAGACTGTACCACCACACCTGATCGGTTCTTCTTGTTGCTCCCAGGTTTTGGTGTTCCACAGTTTCGTCGTTTTGTCATATGAACCAGTGGCCAGCACTGTGTCATCAGGAGAAAAGTCCAATGACCTGGTCTGATCGGAGTGGGCTTTGATGGGTTGGGTGAGTGATTCACCATTTTCTCCCTGCCAGATGATAAACTCTCTCCCTTCATCACCACTTGCTATGAATTGCCCATTTTGTGACATCGCCAATCTTCTCACTCTATTGTTATGCCCCTGCATCTTTTCCAACACAACACCTGTCCTCAAGTCCCACAGACAAAACATCTTGTCACTTGAACCCATAACCATCTGCCGTCCGTTGGGGAAAACAGCAACTGCCCTTACACGATATTCATGGCCTTTGAACTCTTGCAGGGGCATAGTGATTGGAATGAGCTCTGGCATTTTACTGGAGGTTGATGGTGTTGAGCACAGTCGAGGTGGACTTTTGAGGGATTCTGGGTATCTTGTTTGAGCTGCAGGTATTGTGTGTTTTATGCAGTGTCAACCTGCCTCGTTTTCATACACGAAGCTATTCGCCCCCACACGTTCATTGTTACGGCAAGAATGTATCCTATTCAAGTTGTCATACTGTCATCCATGATGGTATACCTCACTGCATACATGCGTCCAACACTTGTATCCAAACCTTCTAGAATGTATCCTATCATATCCAATGAAGCAGTTGGTGCTTCACAACACTCGAATCTGACTACACACCTTTTCCACATAACCACATGAATCTTGTTGCGTTTTTATATCGAGTAGCTACTCCAGCACAACACCATATCACTCCTTCGAATGCATCCATATAACTTACTGCAATGTCACCCCTTCATCCCACTCAGCTCCAGAGACCTGCCTGTGCACAAATGCAGCAGAAGTTCTCCTTCTCAAACTCATCACCAATTCTGACATTGAGAAGTGCTTTGCTTCCAACGCTCCACTCGTGACTCGGGTTAATCTTTAATGTGAACTTCGCACCCTCCTGGCTTAACTGGTTTCAGTCCTCTCATTTGCTGATCCCCTCCCAAAGCCCTCATTATTTGCTGATCCCCTCCCAAGGCCATCGTCATTGGAGTCCCACTCCACATAAGTATCAATACGACATGGCAGTAACCCTGGTGAACTATCACTGCAGATATTGCAGAACTCTGTCTTTGAAAGACTGTCATCATGGATGTTTGGGAATGCGGAATCAATCGTCCTCATACCTGGACCACTGAGAGTTTCACACCAGTTCTTTTACCAATGCTCTCACCCTAATTACTGTGCCAGGCGCTGCGTGATCGATCTTTGATTGGCTCATACTTATTCTTGAATGTCATGTATCATCTCCTTCATGAATGTGAATGCTTGCTGACAAGGACGAGACGACGAATGGTCTGCTGTAGAACGGCGGAGCCCGCACCAAGCTATCTTATCACCCAGATATGCATATCTGATGTATGTTCATTGGAGCAATATTGTAATGAGCTTACCTGTAATGCCCCGAGTCCTTGGGTAGTGAAGCTAGTGTGTGCACTCGATAATCTTTGACGTGCAATACTAGAACTGAACAGATCACTTAAACATTTGTCGAGCACTAGACTTTGATCCTGACTTGCTAACATCATCTGGGCTGTCCAACTGAGACTTCAACTTGAATGTCGAGAGGGCCACTTCCAGCCTGCAATGCTTGCGGGGTGAATTCATATGGACAGTCTAGGCCATCATGACGTAACACAAGTAATCACCTGAAGAAAATTCAACCTTGGCTTGTGCTAGATGTGGTTCTGTCTCAGGGACAATGATTAATGAATGACAGTATTCCCCACTCTCTGGGACTTGTGACAGCCTGTATAGTAGTATTATGGCAATGGGCAGCATGTTCTGAATGATGCCTTTGCAAGAGAGCAGCCTCGTCACGCTGGAGTCTCTGATAATGAGACCACTTTGATTGATAATCGATAATTTTCTGTCATACAGTTGTATCCATGAACTCACGAATTGCGAATAGGAAAGTTTGTGTTCTTGTATTATTCAAGAATACCGTGGTCAATAGTTGTACTAAGGTGTGCCTCGTACTGAAGAGTCGCATCAAATTTGATCCTGCCTGTTTGTGAGTTAGGTTTGGGTGTGAGGGGATAAGAATATCAGTCAATTCAATTGGCATTGACATGAAGGAAAAGTTCTCCACACATTCGAGATCTCTGTGCAAGAATTACTGGATCGCAGTAAAAATTCATGTCATACTTAACATCTGATGGAGGTTGAAGGTCCTTTACTAAAAATAAAGACGTCTTGAACCGCCACTAATGTCGACCACATGACTCATTGATGTGAAGAGCATAACTCTTCGCATCCGAATCACGTGGATACATCCTTTCTCTTCCCTTATTACTTCACTGCCATCCTCAATCCATATGGTCTCAGTTTCTGTTACTACAAACTCGTTATCTCTGTCTACGTCCAGCTCCTTTCCCTCATTACTGACTCACTATTTTCAAAAGTCTCTGCTGTCAGCACTATTTGAGCCTCATTATTCTCTCAAAAACTACTCACTCAATCTTCGTACCCTCTTTATTTTCTGTGTGGCTCATTCATGATGGAAGACCCTTACTGTTCTCCTTATAAGTAGCTCATGTATGTTCTGGTATCTACAGCAAACTTTATCCTAGAAGATTCCTGCTCAAAAGCACCTCAGAAAAGCCCTTGAAACGTTCTGTCCTGTCACTTGCCTCAAAAAGTCTAGTCCTATGCATGCCTACCTGCGACAATCCATTCCTTGCGAAATCCACTATTACTCATCTCATATCTCTCACTCAACCTGTTCATGATTGCTTACCAAACTCAACAAGCCCCACAGCTATTAGCCATAATGGCTCACTATTACTTCCCCTGGTCTTTCATCATGACCCAAGCTGCTAGCAAGGTATGTGGCATTCTTGTGCTGATCGCAGCTGTCATATACCATACTTCTAATCTCAGATCCACATATCGATCAGATCTGATCCATTCCATATCCATCCGGTCCACAGATCCTGTCCGGACCACCCATCCGAATGTGCTCACTTCTCGCACCTTAACTCCCTTGTGTATATCTGCGTCTATCTCCTTTCGTCATTCCTCCTGTTTCGGTATTCTGGCTGTTTATATTTCTGTCCTGTGTCACTGATCCATTTCCTGTGTTCATTTCCGATTCATGCTTACTGATCTGCTGTGCACTAACTAATAGACTTCCATTACACTTCGTACATAGCCCTCGGTCCCAGACTTGTTGATTATCTGTCTTAGATACTTACAGTATATAAACCACTTGTAGATCTCCATAGAACCTTAGTTCGAATATCATCTTAGATTCTGCTCATTCCACTTCTTCCGGACTTGAGCCACCCTCTGCTCTAAAGTCACCTTCCGAGACTTAGGATTGATTCCTATAGTCTAAATCTCCGACTCTATCTTCGGATAGTCTACCTCCGTTAGTTTCTAGTTAGGAACTCGTTCCAAAGCTAGCCTTAATCTTTGTTCTATCCTTGCATTCCGAATAACCTTCGGACATATCATATCCGATACCTTTGGACGCCCGGATCATCACGCAACTCCTTCTGGATCTTTGGACGAATAACTTCTCCCTGAAATAAGGGGCATTACTCGAGAAAGGGGCACAGTGCACGAACTGAGGCCAAAGCCCTTTGGATCTCTCTACCTTTGAGTACGGTCTTAACAGTATATTCGAACTCAAACCTTTCCGAGTAACTTTTAAACCATTCCATATCATGCCTCCCCGTAAAACTCAAAACACTCTCCGAGGAGCCGGGCTTGGTCCGATCCAACGAGATCCCACACCCATTGTCCAAACATTCACCAGTTTCTCTCAATGCCGCGCAAGCATGAGTGACATAGGTCAAAGTATTTCCGCTCGTCAAGCCAGACCAGATCCGATAACACCAACTCGAACCTGGATAACCCAGACTCCAATTCACGCCCGACCATTCGCTTTGATGATGAGCTGCGCAGTAACCCACCAGATGATGAAGGTGATGATCCGGACAATGAGGACCTGGATGACGAAGAAGATAAAATCCACCTGAGCCCTCAGGACCGGGTCCTAGCCCAACTATCCATAGCCATTAATCACCTCGCTCGCAGTAGCCATCGCACCCCCACCTCGGATGATAGCAAAGTCAAAATCCATGAGCCAGATACCTTCGATGGGTCCGAACCTCGCAAGCTCCGGGCATTCTTCGTCCAATGTGAGCTCAACTTCCAGAGCAAACCTAACGCTTTCCGTTCCGGACGGGCTAAAGTCAATTTCGCCCAATCCTACCTTAAGGGTATGGCTCTCGAGTGGTTTGAACGGATCTCCTTTCGGACAGATATAGCAACCGTCCGGACTGGATGGATGACTACTCCGAGTTCATGCTCGAGCTCCAAACCAATTTCGGACCACACGATCCCTCCGGAGACGCAGAGATGCAGTTAGAACAACTCCACATGCGTGATGGACAACGCATCAACAAGTACGTTGTAGAATTCCAGCAACTTGCCTCCCAAGTACGCAAATGGGGAGATGGAGCCCTATGACGCCAATTCTACAATGGACTTCCAGCCCGAATCAAAGATGAGATTAGTCGCATGGGTAAACCCACTACCCTTTCGGAGTTCAAGACTCTCACCCAGACCATCGACGCCCGTTACTGGGAATGGAGGGGCGAAGTCACCCGAGAGAGTAGAACCACCTCTTCCAATCCTCCCAGGCAGTCAACATCCGACCGGACAAACTCCAACTCGTCCGGATCCGATACGCCCAAATTCAATAAATCCACATCCTCCACAACCTCCTCTGCCCCGAAAGTTTCGGATCTTCCTAGCGTTGTTGGTGCGGATGGAAAGCTAACCACCCAGGAGCGTCAGAGGCGTATTGACAAAAGGCTCTGTATGTTCTGTGGCGGACCTGGTCACACTGCCCGGGAATGCACCAAATCCACATCGCGCGCTGCCAAAGGCCGCGCTACCATGCTCACTCCGGAAATGGAACCGGAAGCCTCAGATGAGGCAAAAAATTAGTCCGCGACCCTCCTGACTCCGTACGGGATGAGGGTTGCATTGGCCCAACCCGTGCAACGGAACTACGACTCAACGCTGTAACTCTTCCTGATCCGAACTCTCTGTGTCCATATGTCTCTCTTCCGTCTTTCTCCAATATATCTGACTTTCCGGCCCTCATAGACTGTGGTTCCTCCCACTGCTTCATAGACACTGATTTCATCCGAAAACATAAAATTCCTACCTATCAGATTCCTCCGCTTCCACTCCGTTTATTTGATGGTACATGCAATAACAATATTGTCGAAGCCATAAACTTATCCGTCCGATTCTCCTCCAGTGTAATCACTTCCGACACATTCTACGTCACCCCTTTGGATTCCTCATGTTATATCGTTCTCGGATATAGCTGGCTCACCCGACACAATCCGTTGATTGACTGGGTATTGGGCAGCATTGAGTTCCGAACTACTGAACAGGGAATGCCATTAACCCCATCCGCATCACCGCTGCCTCCGGACACACCGTCCATGGCAGGAAAATCCAATCCGACACCTCCATTACCTTCGGGTATTCCATCCAAGGAAGATTCCTCCCCTCCAATATCTCCGTTGCCTCAGAGCACCCCATCCATGGCAGAGACTCTGCCTCTGACCAAATCCAAACCCTCCGCTGGTACTTCAGTCCCTAACATATCGTTGATAAACACAGTGGCCTTTTGCCGTGCCTGCAAGTTAGAAGGATCTACTCAGTTCAGCATCTACCTCCGTCCCTCCGAAGTAAATCTTCGATCCGCATCCGTATCATCCGATCCTCCAGACCTCTCCAGAATCCCTTCCGATTACCACGAATTCGCGGATGTCTTTGACAAAGGCAAAGCCAGACAACTTCCCCCTCATCGACCCTACGATCTCAAGATTGAGTTGGAAGAAGGGGCTAGTCCACCTCTCGGAACCATATACTCTCTTTCTCCGGTAGAGCTTGAGGCCCTCCAGAAGTTCCTTGATGAAAACATCTCGTCCGGACTCCTCTGATCCTCATCTTCTCCCCACAGAGCCCCCGTCCTATTTGTCAAAAAGAAGGATGGATCCCTCCGCCTTTGTGTATATTTCCGCGGCCTCAACCACATCACCAAGAAAGACCAATATCTGTTACCCCTCATTGCCGACCTCCTAGACTCCCCGAGCCGCGCTAAAGTTTATACCAAAATTGATCTCTGATCTGCATATCACCTCGTCTGGATAACAGAAGGAGACGAATGGAAGACTTCCTTCCATACGTGCTATGGCTCCTATGAATGGTTGGTGATGCCGGAAGGCCTCATGAATGCTCCGGCAGCTTTCCAGCGCTTTGTCAATAGCGTGTTTGCCGATATGCTGGACGTATGTGTTGTTGTATATCTGGATGACATCCTTATCTATTCCCAAGACCTTGCAAGTCATGAGGAACATGTCTGAGAAGTTTTACAACGTCTCCGTAAACACCGACTATATGCCAAACCCGAGAAATGTGAATTCCATTCATCCTCCGTCGAATATCTTGGTTACCTCCTATCTCCGGATGGCTTGACAATGTCGTCTGAGAAAATCCAGTCTATCATAGACTGGCCAGAACCTCGGAAAGTCAAGGACATACAATCCTTCCTCGGATTCGCTAATTTCTATCGTCATTTCATCTTCAACTACTCGGATATCGTGGTTCCCCTTACTTGACTCACTCGCAAGGGCGTCACTTGGGACTTTTCCGAGGAATGCTGGAAATCATTTAACGCACTCAAGAAAGCCTTCACGTCCGCTCCGGTGCTAACGCATTGGATTCCGAATGTTCCTATAGTTGTGGAAACTGATGCCTTGGATTATGCTATCGCTGGAATACTATCCATTGTGTGCCCAGACTCGGAACTTCGTCCGGTGGCATTTTACTCCCGGATGCTGTCCGGTGCAGAACTCAATTATGATGTCCATGACAAGGAACTACTAGCCATCTATGCTGCGTTCCGAACCTGGCACCATTACCTAGAAGGCTCGTCCGAACCTATAGATGTGGTCATGGACCACAAGAATCTGGAGTATTTCTCTACCACCAAACTGCTATCCCGTCGTCAGGCCTGCTGGTCTGAGTTCCTCCATCAGTTCAACCTTGTTATCCGTTACCGTCCTGGAAAACTCGGAGTCAAGCCAGATTTCCTCACTAGATGATGGGACGTCTACCCTAAAGAGGGGGATAAGGACTACGCTCAGATTAACCCTCACAACCTCTGTCCAATATTCGCTTTGGAACAATTAGCTTCATCCCTACGAGCTTCCATTTTAGCAACTCCGGTCCTTAGAGCAGCTGTTCTTATGGACACTGAACACCTCCGGAAAGACATTCTGATAGCACTCCCTAATGACCCCATTGCACAAACACATTTTCCAGTTCCTTCAGATCCGAGATGGACAATAGACGATAGTGGATTCCTTTGTTGTGACAACCGCACCTACGTTCCGGATACCAATGATCTACGACTTCGCATCCTCCGGAATTGCCATGACCACCCCTATCCAGACATTTTGGACAGAATCGTACTCTCGAGCTCATCCGACGCAACTATACCTGGCCCGGAGTACGAGCCTTTGTCAAAGAGTATGTCAGGTCCTGCACATCCTGCGCCCGAGCCAAAGTTCCGAGACATAAGCCCTACGGACTACTCAAGCAACTCCCCGTCCCGGAAAAACCATGGAATTCCATCTCTATGGATTTCATTGAACAACTTCCGGACTCATCCAGCTTTACAGCCACCCTCGTCATCATAGATTGCCTATCCAAGCAAGCCATATTCGTCCCGACCCACGACACCATTACTTCTCCTGATCTCGCCCGCCTATTTCTCCTCCATGTCTTCTCTAAGCATGGAGTTCGATCCCATGTAACCTCGGATCGAGGAACAGAGTTCGTATCCCACTTCTTCCGTTCCTTAGGAAAGGCATTGGACATGGTCCTACACTTCACATCCGGATATAATCTGGAAGGGGACGGACAAACAGAACGTGCCAACCAAACGCTGGAACAGTACCTCCGGATCTACTGCAACTATCAGCAGGACAACTGGTCCGAGCTACTGCCCCTTGCAGAGTTTGCATACAATAACGCTCCGAGTGCCACTACTGGAGTTTCACCTTTCTTCGCCAATAAAGGTTATCATCCGAACATTTCCATCCATCCAGAACGCGACCTATCCTCCATCCGTGCCCAGGAATATGCCCTAGATCTTAACAAACTTCACCAGTTCCTCCGAGATGAGATGTCCGAAGCTCAGAAACACTATCAAGGACCTGCAGACGCTAAAAGACAACCCGCTCCAGACTTCCGGATTGGAGAACAAGTCTTCATCAAAGCCAAGTACTTCTGCTCCACTCGTCTGTCGAAGAAACTTTCGGAAAAGAATTTGGGACCATTCGAAATTATATCCCGCCCGGGTACTCATTCCTTCGCCATCCGACTTCCGGATTCTATGCGTTCCGTACATCCTGTTTTCCATGTCTCGCAGTTAGAGCCAGCAGTTCCGAACACCGTTCCTAATCGCATCCAACCTCCTCCGCCACCAGTCGAAGTCGATGGAGAACCAGAGTATGAGATATCCGAAATCCTGGACTCTAAACTGGACCGTCGTAGGCACCACTGCCAACTTCTATACCTCGTCCGTTGGTCCGGATACGAAGGAATGGACGAAGAAACTTCCTGGTTACTGGCCACAGAACTCGGAAATGCATCGGATCTCGTAGCGGATTTCCACTCAGCATATCCGGACAAGCCTGGTCCCATTGCTTGAAAAGTACATAACGAAATATAAGTACATTGAGGTCAGTAGCGGAAATCCGGATCTGGACTAAGCACCAGTCTCCATTTCACCTCTGGCACCCCCAGTCTCCTCCCCAGTCTCATCCGCCATCTCTTCCCCAGTCCCATCCGCCATCTCCCCTCCATTCTCATCCGCCACCTCTTCCCCAATCTCCTCACCAGCGCCATCCTTGTCAGATCCGGCAGAAACGGAAAGCCTAAATCCGGTCCGGATTTCCTTGATGAGCAGGGCCTGGAATTCCCTCTGTTGCTGGAGGAAGGCCTCCATGGTAGAGCTCATCCGCTCCATGGCAATCCGACTCCCTTCCGCCGCCACAATACCATCTTGGAGGAGTCCGTTGGTCCGCGCCAACTCAGCAATGATGCCATTAGCAGCGGCCACCCAAGCCTGATCATCATACTCCACAAAATCCTTATCCATACCTTCGATAGTGACTGGATTAGAGAAGACATCCACGTCCGCCACATCCGGAGTAGGACTCCTCTGACGGCGCTTGCCTTTGCCCTTCGGAGACGGAGTACCAGCAGGACGCTGCCTCTTCCGGCCCTTGGGCCCCTTAACAAATCCGGGCCTTCCAGGACAAGTGGCCTTGTCCTTCCGGCAGACGTCACAGGACTTAATCTACGAAACGTCGAAATCAGCGGATCCGAAGTTTTTCGGACGACTCACCATGGCATTCTTCTCGGCATCACCCCACTGGCACATTCGGCCCTAAGGGGGGGATACTGTCATATACCATACTTCTAATCTCAGATCCGACCATATCTGATCAGATCCGATCGATTCCATATCCGTCTGGTCCACAGATCGTGCCCGGACCACCCATCCGAATGTGCTCACTTCTCGCACCTTAACTCCCTTGTGTATATCTGCGTCTATCTCCTTTCGTCATTCCTCCTGTTTCCGGTATTCCGGCTGTTTATATTTCCGTCCTGTGTTACTGATCCGTTTCCTGTGTTCATTTCCGATTCATGCTTACTGATCCGCTGTGCATTAACTAATAGACTTCTGTTACACTTCGTACATAGCGCTCGGTCCCGGACTTGCTGATTATCCGTCTTAGATACTTACAGTATATAAACCACTTGTAGATCTCCGTAGAACCTTAGTTCGAATATCATCTTAGATTCTACTCATTCTGCCTCCTCCGGACTTAAGCCACTTTCCGCTTTAAGTCACCTTCCGAGACTTAGGATTGATTCCTATAGTCTATATCTCTGACTCTATCTTCGGATAGTCTATCTCCGTTAGTTTCTAGTTAGGAACTCGTTCCGAAACTAGCCTTAATCTCTGTCCTCTCCTTACGTTCTGAATAACCTTCGGACGTATCATATCCGATACCTTCGGACACCCGGATCCGTCACGCAACACCTTCCGGGTCTTCGGACGAATAACTCCTCCCTGAAATAAGGGGCATTACTCGAGAAAGGGGCACAGTGCACGAACTGAGGCCAAAGCCCTTCGGATCTCTCTACCCTTGAGTACAGTCTTAACAGGGAAACACTAAAATGAATTGGGCAATATAACTGTGTATCTAAAAAGAAAGGGAGAATGTGTGGGAAGGACTTTGCCAGCTCATGTGGCTTTCACATATGTCACATAGGGCCACATGGTTTTCACTTATGCTCACATGGTTTTTGGATAGCTTGCTAGACTACTCTAAAATAGACAATAGACAATTGTAAAGAAAACTTGCATTATCATATGAAAAAAATGTCCAATTTCAGAATTCTGACAACTAAAATTCTATGGAGTCCAAAAATCCGAAACACCTGCCAAATACAATATAGTGGACAGTAATCCACACACCTGCTGCACTCCAGGCACAATATGGACAAACAATGCACTTTTCCTACCATGGGAGAGTGAGCACCAAGAATAGCAAAAGCAATAATAGAAATTTTGTCACACATTTGGTTACACAATTTGCTTGCATTTGGTGACACAAAGACACTTTTTGTGGGTTTTGTTTAATATTGATGAAAATCAAAATTGACTTATGAATGAGTTCAGAAAACTCAAATTTGCATTTCCTATAAACAACAGTTTGAACAATAGAATGGAACAAAATCTGCTCATTCCATGAGTTGCTGCTAATATGCATTGGTGCATGATGCTAATGTTTGCACATCACCATTTAGAAATATAGAACAGACAATGCCAGAATGCAATCATTGATCACAGTATGAACTTGACAGACTTAACTGACTTCAAATGACATCACCTACCAGACACAATTGTCATCATGCTGTCCATAATCAGAACAGACCTGCTGCTCCTGTACAGCCAAATTTCATGCCAGCTGTGCCTGTTATGCAGCATCCTCCTTACTTTGTACATCAACCACTACCAGTTGCACAATATCCTAGCTTACCACAAAATGCAATTGAACATGTGTTGCATGCTCATCATCCTCCTGTTGATTATAATGCACATTTGAATGATCAGACAAATGCTGCTCACAATAATAGACATCATCAGTGTAATGTTTGTCCACAGCAGGACAGACAGGAGATAAGACAGCAGGTGCAAGCAGAGCTCATGGCAGCACAGATACAGCCTCCACATATACCTCATATTCCTAATGAACCTGTTCAACCTGCACCTGTGGATCCAGGAGTGCTTTCTCTCAATGAGGAGCAGAGGGCAGTCTTTGATGCAGTGGTTGATGATGCAATGCAATGTGATGAGCAAAGACCTGAATATTCCTACTTTGTCCATAGTGCAGGTGAATGTGGAAAGACATATCTCTGTAAGCTCATTGCTTCAAAGCTCTGTGCTGAAGGCAAGATTGTCCTATGTGTTGCTTCCTCTGTAATCACTTCTCTCCTCCTGCTAGGCAGATGCACAGCTCATTTGCAATTCAAAATTCCAATTTCCATCAATGAGGACAGCTTCTGCAACATCAAGAAAGGAGATGTTGTGCATGAGCTTCTCAAGGCCACCTCCCTCATCATCTGTGATGAAATTCCTATGCTATACCATTACATCCTGGAATGCCTTGACCACTCATTACATGACCTTCTAAACATTAATGCTGATTCTGGAGGAATGATGATGCTCTTTGGAGGAGACTTTAGACAGACCCTGCTGGTGGTGCCTCATAGATCCAGGAAGCAGATAGTTGGTGCTACATTTTGCAGATCTCACATATGGCCAAGGCTTCACATCTTCCACCTGAAGACAAATATGCAGCCTAGTCAAGACCCTGCCTCTGATAAATTTGCAAAGTGGCTTCTTGAGATCGGAGCTGGGAAGGGCACATATGTAGATAGAATGGTTGCCCTTCCAATTCATATGCACTGCCCTGACAATGATATCCAGTCTCTCATTAATGCCCTATACTCTCCTATTCTGCTCCCTGGACATCCTCCTGTGAATGATTCCTTTTTCCTGGAATATACCATCCTCTCTGCAAAGAATACTGATGTGGACAAAATCAATGCCAACATTCTTGAATCATTCCCTGGAGATAAAGTGGCCTTCACCAGCATAGACTCAATCACTGAGAAGGACTATGACTACATCCCACCAGAGTTCCTTCATACTCTCATGTCATCAGGGTTCCCTTTGCACAAATTGGAACTCAAAGTGGGTATTCCTCTCATGTTATTGGGCGACTTGGACCCCACCAATGGCCTCTATAATGGAACCAGTATGATCCTCCTGTCTTGGACCACGCATATCCTCAGGTGTCATATTCTTAGGAATGGAGTTGATGGAGCTCATCAAGATGATCAGAACACTGTCCTAATCTCCCGCATGATACTGGATGTCATGTCTGAAGACAATCTCTCTTTCAAGTGTCGCCAATTCCCCATTCATCTTGTGTTCACTGTGACAATCAACAAGGCTCAAGGTCAAAGTGTGAAGTGGGTTGGGCTGGATTTGCAGACTCCTATGTTCAGTCATGGATAGCTGTATGTGGCTTTGTCTCACTGCACTCACCCAGAGAGAGTGCATGCTATCTTTCCAGAGCATGAAGAAGGGTCCAAGACAACCAATGTGGTGTATACAGAAGTACTGAGAGGACTTAGAGATAGAGATGATATGGAGGTTGAGGATTGAGGATTGGAGATTGGAGATTGATTGATGTATCGATGTACTTTTATATAGAGGACTGAGTGATGCAATGTATAGTGCACTTTTAGATGATGCAGTAGATTTTAGTCTTGGTTTTCTTGAAATGCTGCTCAAAATGTACATGTCTGTTTGAAAATTCCACTATAATTATGAATAAATTAAGGTGCATGAAGTAGTGATTATTAGGATGAAGCCTTGGCCAGGGAGCAAAAGGAGTGTGAAGCACTCCTTTTGTTTCCTGTGCCAAAGGCACAACAAGCATGGACTCATTTCTAGAACATTATACAAATGAGCAGATGGCAGTAGGTAGGAGACCCAAGTTTGGGTTTTCATGGCCATTTACATATGGGGTAAGTCACACGTGATTGATGTGCTAAGCATGTAGTAAGTGTCCAGCTTACACATGGTTTCTTAACCTTATTATAGTATGCATCCAGGGAATCGGCCTTGATATTACCAGGAAGCTCCTACAGTCTTCTTCTAACTGTGTCCACCACCTGTTGCCTTCATGACATAGCCTTGACTTTGAATCTTGATGACCTTACATCCAGTCCTGGAATTTTCCATATCCGAGTCATTCAAATTGATGTAATGAATGAAGACAATATGTTCAAAAGTTCTTGAGCTTCTCGACGGCACTGGGTTGGACTATATCGTTAATAGCGCTGCAATCGTGTGTTTTGCTGTGCTAGCTTTTACAGGTTGTATGATGATTCTGGCACTGCAGAACCCTGGTAAAGACTTGATATTTAGTTTCAATCCAGCTGTGCTTGTAGACTCAGACGATCAAGTGCAATGTCATAGGGACTGCGTAGTCTGCTTTGAAATGAAAATATAGTCCAATGCACATGCATGTAATATGATATACACGGGTATGAAATATCACTCAGAGCCCTAATATTCAGGGGGAAACGTACACCTACAGTATTTCTATCGTCTTGATGTCCATCAGGTCTGGAACAGAAGTCATGCCTTTGACGACTTGCGCAATGATGTCATGATCCGATGCGACCCTCTTGTATTCTCCTCCATGCTGCCGCTCTAGCATAAACACACTGAATGGCTGCCCAAGAAGAACAAGCAATCACAATGCTCACAATTCCAGATCAATCACCTCCTGTTTCAGAAAAGAACGGCCAGGTGAGTCGTCTGACGGAGAAGAAGGCGGTGTCCAATAATCCCCCTCGCTCTCCGCATCATCCCCACTGGGAAAATCTCCAAAGTCGGGTAGTTCGATGAGTGACCCATCCCAGGGACGGACAAGCACGAAAGTTTGCCGAGTGAGTCTTGTCCGTGAGATCGGCTCTTTGGTTGTGATAAGAAGGTTGTGCAGCCCGTCTGCCTTGATTTCATACATAGAATGCGTTTGCTGAGATGGACCATAGCTCAGACTGATGTCTGTGACACGGAAGGTGATGCAGGGCAGATGCAGTCTGCAGTTTGCAAAACGAGCAGCGCTCATGTTATCAAGCCGATCGTAAAGTTTCGAAGCCAAATCCAAAGTCATGGGATTTTTTCACAGCAAAGCGAGAAATGTCTGAATCTCATCTTCAGACAAGGATGGAAAGGTGCATGGAGGAGTGGTATAAGAGGTGATATAGGCTGGAAGACAGCTGTTGAACTCGGACGGTTGTCCGATCCAGTCGAGGACGGTGATATCACCAGACCGAGCCACAATCTCCTGCAGGAGCTGCCCGAGTGTGTTCTGCTTCTTTTTGCCATAGATTACAGGTAGGTGTACACTGAAGATACCAAACAATGAGTATGCAATGTCTTCTTGCAATGTAGTGACACATGATGACGCCCATTGAAGTCTCTGTCAACCATTGCTCATCCCTGGACAGAAGGAGATCAGGGCTCGTGCGTCTATGCCCGTCGCACCTTCCAACTCCTTCATGATTGCAAAGGACTCTTTGTGGTTGAAAGACTGATCATCAAGATATAATGACCAATCCTTCTGATAGAAGATGACAACTTTTGGGGCGACAAATTCTTGGAAGGTCCATCCTTGCTTGTTCCAAACACTCCTCGCCAGTGCACCGGGCTGAGATGAAGGAGGGACATTGTGTAGGTAGACAATGGTGAGCGCTGAGTAGCAGTACCAGACAAACATGGAGTTGACCGATTCTTGGAGCTCAACATTGTTGCTCTTATCGATGCAGCATGTATCGCTCCATGCCCAGCAGTATCCCAAATCACAAGCAGTTTTGCAGAAGGACTGCAACTTTGTGATACCACCAACAGGATCCAAATCATCAACAATCTTTCCCTGGATATCCTGCAACAGCGGCTCCTTCCCTTCCCACCTGTGTGATAGCATGACATTTTGAAAGTATGTCGTCACCACTTCTTTGATGCACTTTATTTGGATATTTCTGTGCGTGATTGTTGATGATACAAGTTCGCTATATCCATACTCGATTTTAAAGGTGCTTAACTGCGTGTCTCAATCACATAGGAGACCGGTGGTGGTGTCCAAGACGCGCATCAGAGCATTGTTGAGTTGAACATCAATGCCTTTTTGAATAGTATGGTCCACTTCAGATGGACTGAGATACTGCTGGCGCAACTCTGCAGAAGTAGTCAAAGCATGTTGACTTGTGAATTATTGGGGCTTACTTCATATATCAGTGTCAGGGGCATGATCCAGTTTTGAGAGCATCATTTGGAAGGCTGCAATAGCTTCATCATAACGGTGTGCACCATGTAACACTGCATGCTCCAACTTATACCTGACATGGGACGAAGGGTTGAGTCAGATGACCTGTGTATCACCACAATAAGAATAAGTAAAGAAACAAGAAATGACATTGTACATTCTGTGCATCGAGAAGTGCTTCTATCCACATCCCCTTCCCCAACTTTGCCGTACTATGATTTGCAAAAACAGTATCGGATACAGAAGCTAAGTCAATCGCCGCTGAATATAGATCAATGGCCTTGTCATAGTCACTTGCAGCGAGGGCAGTATCTCCATCAATAAGAAAAAGCGCGCTCAATTCTTCTGTGAAAGCTGAGTTAAATGAGGGTAAGTATTGTAGCCCGTGTCACATTGGGAACTCCAGACTTGCCGTTGGACCAGTCAAGGAAGTCGGCCTTGGTATTTTCGTCACTCAAAGCCATCATGTATTGGTATGATTTCATGGCCTCTTGAAGTTTTCCTGCCTGAAGGAGTGCATCACACTGCTTCTGGCATGCTGTTTGCCACAAGGACTTCAGGTCCCAGCCAAAGAGCTGGACAAAACACTCGGTTATGAAAAGCATTGTGTATGCATCATCTCAACATACCACCACCAAGTCTTCGTAAATAAGATGAATGGGTGATCTTGATGAGAAATTGCTAGAGTTGACAGCAGTAATAAACTGGTCAACAGCTTCATCGTGATGTGCGTCAGTCAAAGCTTTGATTCTGAGTTGAACACGAAGATATGCCTAATGTGTGTGAGTTGGAAAAAATTGAGGTTGATAGCACAATGTGGCTGTATGATACTTACCTGCACAATATAGCATGCACAAGTACAGTGGCTCAAAAAACTGTCCGCATGTTTTGGCATTTTTCACTATCTATAATATTGTGTGAGAACAAACAAATGCCTCAAAAACATGCTTATACCACATTGTAGTATGGCTTCAGGGCTTTCATTTGAGCCCTACACCGTGGGAATCGGTGGAGATATGGTGGAGATACAAGGCTCACAAAATGGTGACTCATGCGGACAGTTTTTTGACTCAAGTATTTTACAGTAATAACCAGGTATTCTAGTATTTTGTATGACCTCCCTTGGCTTTAATTACTGCCTCTATCCTTCTAGGCATACTCTCAATTAATTTCTGGCAATCCTCAGCTGTGATCTTCCCCCATTCCACTGCTACTCTCTCCCAAAGCTCCCATACTCCTTTAGGGGGGTTTTCATAGGCTTGAAGCTTTTTCTTGAGTGTTCCCCAGAGATGTTCAATGACATTGACATCAGGAGACTGTGCTGGCCAGTCAAGAACATTGATGTTATGTTCTTCAAACCATTCCCTAGCTCTTCTGGATGTGTGCTTGGGATCATTATCCTGTTGGAAAATGATATCTTCTTCATCAATCCCTGATTCTGCCAAGCTAGGCAGCAAGTGGTCATTTAAAATGTCCACATACTGCTCAGCATTCATCTTCCCCTCAACCTCAGCAAGCATTCCCACACCATTCCATCCCATACAGCCCCATACCATTAAAGAACCTCCTCCAAACTTGACAGTCCCATTAACCTCTCTGTCTGTTAGGCCATCTCCCTTCTTTTTCCATACATACACCTTCCCATCTGACCCAATCCTATTGATTTTGGTCTCATCTGACCATATAACACGCTTCCAGTCCTCTACAGTCCAGTGTTGATGGAGCTAAGGCAAAGGCTAGTCTTCTCTGCCTATGTTTGATGGAGAGAAGAGGCTTTTTCTTCTTTGTTACTGCCTTGAGATGAGCTGCCTTGAGAACATTCCTCACAGTTTGTGAAGAGACAGGGGTAGTGATGGTGGAATTGATATAATGGGTGGCTTGGACAGCATTATCAGCCTTTCCTGTAGTGATATGTTGGATAATAGCCCTTTTGTCAGTAGAGGTAAGCTTGGATGGACGTCCTCCACAAGAGTTTTCCTTGTCTGGGTGGCTTTCTTTGATGAACTTGGCCACAGTGGACTTGCATACTCCAGTTCTAGAGGAAATTTGGCGAGCAGAGAGGCCAGCATAAGACAGAGAGAGGATATTATCTCTTTGAGCAGAGGAGATGGCTTTCATGGTGATTATGACTATGATACATGAGATATTCTGGTTTATATAGTTAGATATAGTCATAAAATAACATAATGACACCACTTTATAATTTATATAATAGTGGCATGATTTTTATGGTGTCATAAATAATGATTTATATAGTTTTAATATACACTCAAAAAACTGTCCACATGAGTCATCATTTTATAAGCCTTATATCTCCACCATATCTCCGCCGATTCCCACGGTGTAGGGCTCAAATAAAAGCCCTGAAGCCATACTACAATGTGGTATAAGTATGTCCTTGAGGAATTTGTTCATTCTCACACAATATCATAGATAGTGAAAAATGTCAAAACATGCGGACATTTTTTTGAGCCACTGTATCAGCATTCGGACAACCGGCAGCCAGTTCTTTGAGAAGCAGGTTAACCTCTTCATGTTTATCTGCATTGAAGAGGGTGATGGCCTGAAATACGCAAATGAAGCAGATAATATTAGAGGGAACTGTAACATACCTTGATCAAGAGCAGAAAATGAACGGTTTGTAAATCTTGGTCGGTATACATGAATGCAACATTAAATGCTGCCCTCACATCCCAGACAAGACCTTTTCTGCAGAGGGCAATACCCTTGGAGATGTAGCCCATCAATGAGGGTTAGATGCTGATGGACTATCCCGCTGTCGAGTTAGCCTTCTGTAATGGGGTCATGATCAGTTAGCGAATCTTACCTTGATTGCATCCTGAAGGGCGTGGTCCCAGTCATATTTTCTGGCCATAACAAATGATCGATTGGCATAGGAAATATGATTGTTAATATCAATATCTGCATTGATCTCTTGCATGAGTAGTTCTTCGGTGGTAGACAGGTCTCCATCGATGCACGCATCATGGGCTGTGGTAATAGCTAGGATCTGCACAGAACATGCTCGAATTGCGGTATATGGATCAAGGACAGAAACGTGCCTTTGAATTGATGTCGCTAGGTATTTCCCATTCTGAGACCATCATATCGATACGTCCGCTGAAGAGGTGCTTGCTGTCTATGGAGAAAGTGGTGCATTCTGCTGAGAACAAGTGCTTAAAGGTGGCAATGTGTTGTTGATCTGAGAGCCACCAGATATAGATACGCTGATCATTAAATGGGGCTGCGACGAGTGTGCCAGTAGCATTAACAGCGATGGAATTGATATGGTGAATCTCCCTGGTCCCTAAGCGATAGTAACCGACCTGTTGCCAGGTTGTTGTGTCCCATTCATGTATGGTAGCATTATTATCGCCTATGAGAAGGCGTGTGCCATTGGGCGTCCATGTGAGTGGGGACTCAAATGAGCGAATCTTGAAGAATGTGACATGTTCTCTTGTGCCTGTATTATAAATCTGAACACCTTCTTCTGTTGCAATGGCAAGAAGTTCTCCAGATCGCGAATATTGAACAGAGCGGACACAACTGCCACACTCAATTGGATCCCCCAATTGCTTCCAGGTTTGAGTGTTCCACAGTTTCATCATTTTGTCATATGAGCCAGTGGCCAGTGCTGCGCCATCAGCAGAAAAGTCCAATGAGTTGATCTCTTCAGAGTGGGCTTTGATGGGTTGTGTGTGATTCTCCAGTTTCTCCATTCCAGACAAAATAACACAATCATTGAAGTCCTTTCTGAAGCAAGCGTCCAGCACTAAAGGCGACTTCAGGAAAATACCAAAAATGCTGTAGCCCTGGTGACAGCTATATAGCACTATGTAGGCACTGTAGCACTCCATAGGCACCCTTTAAACTACATAGATGTTTATAGTACTATATAGCATCAAGCTGCACTACATGTGGCTACAGGTGTTCGCCAAGTCAAGATTCACTACAGACAGCTACAGGCTGCACTCGCGTGATATTAGCCTGTGTCTAAACTACTTATGACAGACACACCAAACATCTCGCCATTGATGAACTCATTAAGATAAAAATCACTTGCCGCCTCATATGCATTTCCACTTCTCAACCTCACATCCACTGACTGGCCCATCTTCAGTATTAGATGACATGGACACACTATTTCGTCGACATGGATTACAGCCGCATTGTGGCGGAGTTGGTGCATTGAGCACGACACTTGTCGCATTTGAGAGGAGGGATCTGGAGGTCTAAATGGTGTGAACCACTCGATATAAGTGAGGGCTCTGCTGTATGTTCCAAATTGATGAGGGAGAGAGAATATAGTGCGAACCTGAGCCACTCGCACACCTGCAGGAGATCATTGTGAGATATGATCCTTAAGCGACCAACAAAAACTTACCATCAAGAGTCCACAAGCGAGATGACCGAGGCCTGTCTGATATCATTGCCATGTCAAACCAAGCTGGGCAACTAGGCTTCCGGCCTGACGCAACTACTTCTGGTGTGGCTCTAATGTGCCACTGCTTTGGTACATCGCTGACTCGTTGATCAGGTGGCGCTATGATGACCACTTGACGATAAACATCAAAATGGTTGTGAAGGGAAGGTACGATGGTGGTGTGTGGGTGGTTCTTGTGAAGGAAAGTTTGGAGAGCGGTGAGAAAATTGATAGCACCATGTGCTGTCACAATTTTAGCAACCATTTGGTGAGGATGTGCTGGAACCTTTGCAAGGATGTGGGTCACTACAACTCCTTCAGCAGTGGCAAATTGTGAGCTCAGTGTGGTGATGGGAGAGTCTGTGTCTTCGGACTCGGAGTCTGAGTCTGAGTCAGGACCAAATGAATGATGCTCTGTGCCACCTGCAAAGAGAGGTTGTTGTGACTCCCAATGCAGGTATGCACCACGCAAAAACACTGCTTCCTGCTGCTGCAACCACAAAGCCATTTGCTCTTTATAGTCCCATTTGTTGCTTGGATGGTAAGCATTTTTTGCGAAGTCGATATGCAAGCGTTCGGGAAGCTTGGTATTGAAGCCATCAGCTGCACCTAACAAGGTGATTGAATCAACATAGTGAGTCAGTTGGTGTAACTTAGGTATATTGAAGTGTTCTCGAATGGCGAGTTCCTTCAAGACATCTTTATTGGTGTGAAACACAGCCAGTGCAGTCTGTAGAGCTTCAAGTGTGTCCATTGTGTGAATTTGCAGCTGTGCATAATAGAAAAAGTCAAGAATTGATCGCACAACTACCAAGACACAGCTGGCACCTCACAACATCAACAAAAATGACCTTCAAGACTTGTCAAACATGCACCTGGGCACTGCACCTGTGAGTAAGCCAATAAATACTCGTTGCATTTCTTTGTGTTCACTTCCCATCCATTGTTTAACAGCCAATATACCTTTCTTGAAGTGACAGAGCCCTGGATAGTCAGGCATGGCCTTGAAACATGCGTCCATCTCTTCCTCCCAACAATATCGACGTACCACTTCACAAGATGGTCCTTAAACACTCCTTTATGGAGTTGGTGCAAAAGGTTGGGAGTGAATGTGAGGAAGATATTGCAATGAGGCATATCTGCCCAAAATGGTTTATAAATGGCGCGTAGACCATTTTCCTCAAATTCTGGAGGATGCTGACCATTCTTGCACCTTTCCAGAATTTCTTTTGTCAACTCTGGATCATGCATCACTGAGTTGAGTCCATCACCTCGCTCATTCCCTGCCACCAGACACTTTGGACAACAATTCTTCTTGCAACAGGAAACCAGGCACTGCTCAGGAAAGTCGGTGACATATGCTGCCAGTATCAGGTGGACACAACGAATCTGTGAGTCTGCACACACCATTTCAGCGCCATCTTGTCCAGCAGCTATGAGAGGATGGAGGAGTAGAGCCATGCAGTGATGAAAGAGTCTGTATCTGGCCAGCGAGTGTGCATTGGGAATGAAGCAGTCAAGTTTGCCTGCAGGTAAGTAACCAATAATAATTGTTGCTTGTGCTGATGCCTGACGCCTTTTGGCCTTGGCGATGTTGCCAATAGACATATATACTGGCCATGCTGACTTGTCCCTCAAAACTGCGATAGGCAGGTTTTGTCCAACAATAGAATAATTGGCACCATTGTGGCTCCTTTGGGCAAGGCTTTCTGCTCACAATGTCAGTCTATTTCTTCATTGCTCCCTCTTGAACAGTCTTACTTGTGTCTCGCCCCACCAGTCTGCCATCCACATCTTGTCAATCACTCTATGTTGGCCTGCACAGTCCACATATGCTCTGGCAGGTGAGTACGCCATATCTGCCTTAAACAAAGGGTTGCCGATTAACTCCTTGACACACTCTACAGGATCACGGCTCCAAAGCTCAACATTTTCTTGCAACGGTACTCTGTCATCATCCTCAAGGTTACCCCAGACAGTAACCTTCCTGCAACTCCAACCTGGTCCATGTGGAAGATTGTTGACCCTCTGCAAGAAAGAGTGGTTGTTATGGAACGAGACTTTCATGTGGTTTTGCATCTGTGTGGTATCAATATCATGAGTTCAGTCAACACTTTTAACATACTATTGGTAACTTCAAATATTCATCAGTCCGTTGTAACAAACATATTGGCGCTGGGCTTAAAACCCCATATTTTGACACCCGTCTCACGTCTACAGGAGTCACCACTAGTCCATGGCCTTCTTACCCCTCTAGCAGTAACCGGCGGCATCCCATGCTTACCGCACACCATACCGACTGCCGCACCACGTTCCATGAACCGATGTCCTTCCATGTCCTTGCCGCGTCCGCATAGCTCCATTTGGTGCGTAGTTTGTTTCCCGTTTGTTATCACTGATTCCACGGCAAGCGTTATTACATGTTGCCTCATGCCGCAGCGCCTCATGCTATGTTTACTTACGGTGGTTACTACACTCCAGCGCTACTGATCTCGCCTAGAGTATTCCGAGTACATATGAATTAGGATATAAGCACCGTGTACCCCACACGATAGAGCACCTGATTTTACACCATCGCAATACTATAGGTCAGGATTATTGTCTAGCTCTGGATCAACCCAGTAGTGGACATAGTCTTTAAAGTTCCCTTATCGCTCGTTAATACATCATGCTCATTCTCCATTACCGCCGGCATACCGCTGGACTTTTGATTGTTACTTTTGACTGAACTTCTCACGCCCTGCTACTTTACCACTGAAAGTACTGCGGACTTCTTTACTGTTTCTTTGCACCGCTCGCAACCTTACCGCTACCGCTGAGACCACCGCTCGACATCGCTTGCTAGATGCAACCGTTACTGACCTTATCTCGACGATGGTAGCACCGCAGCGCACGACACAAGTTCAGGCGGTATCATCGCTGACTGTGGCAACTTACCGCTGACTCAGATGCTTGTTTCGCAAATAAGTTAGACTCGAACTTGACCATACTAAATAGGCATCCCCCTTTAGGGTCGAACGCTCTTGTTCTTACAAGTGAAGCAGACTAGATGGAGTGCAAGACTAACATACTAGTTTAGGCAGTGGTTTATCTACAGCCCAAGCTAGGTTGTATCTTTACACCGTGTCTGACCAAGATTTTTGATGAGCCACTGAGCCAATTCCCATTCTTCCCTAGTGAATTTAGTTTTCCTTCTCACTAATGCCACGTTCAAGCACTTATGCATCTTCAAAGGGCACCCATGCATGCTCACCCTCTTCCTCCTGATGTCTTCTATGTCTTTCAAAAGCTGTCTCACCCTCATGCAGCGCGCCCAGCTGGCATCACCTTGAGGTTCAAAATAATGTCCAGAGTGGGAGAATGTCTCATCCTCATCCTCGACTTCCTCAATGGCAACACAATGACTTTTTCTGGGAGCAGGGTTGTTGTCAATATCGGCAGATGGGTGGGAGTGTACATGGCCTGGACATGGAGCAGCGTCATCATGGGCAAAGTCAACAGGTGGTGCATCCCAATCCTCTGCCTCGACATCTTTGATCATTGATGCCCACTGCTTTTGACATTCAGGACGTCCTGCAATGTGTCTGTGATACCTTGCCACAGAACATACAGGAAGGCATGGTTTGACCACTGTTACCACAACCTGCCCATGCACTTACTAGGTTTTTTCCAGGAACACTTAATTTCAATGCCACAACCCTAACCCTTCAACATCTTCCTTCGCGATCAGAACTACACAACCCTTCTACTTCTCCCTCCACAAACATAGAGTTCACATATCACACCACAACCCTAACCCTTCGACATCTTCCTTTGCAATCAGAACTATGCAACCCTTAACCACTGGCATGCACAAATGTAGAATATGGCCTTTCCTTTGCCCATTTTCTCATTGGCCTTGGTTACTACCACATCATCTCTCTTATCTTTTCTATTTACCCGTTTTCTCATTGGCCTTGTCTCTCTCATATTTTATATCTTCCCTCCACAAATGTATGATTCATTCTCATTGAACCTTGGTTACTACCATCATCTCTCTCGTCTTTTCTATTACTAACATCATCTTGTGCCACCTTTCATGCCCAACTGACACCTGACTAAACTAGGCTAGTGATACCATGAGCCGCAAGTAGGAGTTCTGATATTTGAACCTTGTGTGCCTCTTTGCACTGCTTCTTCTCTGCATCCCAACACTATGCTATCATCTCCCACACCAACAGTTGGTGAGTCACTGGGCCCTGGAAGTGTTCCAATAGTTGAGCTTTGCACACTTCATCACAGTGCCTTATCTCTGCATCCCAATGTTCCAATACCAGAGTTCGAAGGTAAGTTTGCAATGCTTGAACAGGTCCTGGTGTTTGATGAAATGGTTGCAATGGAAACAGAATGTCAAGAGTGGGGGCTGGACCCCCTTAGCCTTAGCCTGTCCTGGGGCGCAAACTACATGAAATGGTTGATCAGAGGTGGTATGGACCTGGTGGAGTGTCAGATTTGTCATGGTGGAGTATGCAGTCAAGTATCTCACATTGTGCTGACTTTGTTGCCCTCCAGCAGTGGTCCGTTTGACAGTGATAAGGCTGAACTGCAATTTCAATTAGCGCATGGTGAGTGTTGGACCTGCTGAAGTGACTTACTAGGTGGTTATTTTGCATATGACTGGAGTATTGATCATAAGGTTGAAAGGAAAGTCATTCCAATCCTCTTACTTATACTGTTGAATTGACACCACATGGACAGACGAAAATTTGACATTCAAATCAACAAAACTCAAAATTTGTTTGTTGATTGAATGCTGCCACAGCATTTTTAAAGGTACATTTGTCACTTATGTTGTCACAATTTCTACTTACCATTGATCATGGCCACAAAAGCAGGTTCCAAGAAGCCTGCCAAAATGTCTGTTTTGAAGGCCCAGAAAGACCTATGCACTGAGATGGAGTCAACTGCAGGGTGCACTGCAAGTGGTCGCAAACACTGACCAACTGAAAGAGAGACCTACAGAAGTAAGTAGGACTTGGCAAGTTAACATTCTAAAGTAACAGACACCTTCTACTTGACAGTGTTAGAAGCTCATCAAGGTGAAGTCCACTACAAAGACTTCAAAGCAGCAATGGAAAAATGCTAGTTGAAGGTACTGCATGCTGCATACAAAAAAAAACCTGAGGAGTTCGACATTGAGCCTGCAGAACTCCTCAGTGATATTGATACTGAAGAAGAAAATATGGTTGGTGTCTTGTTCTTTCAGTGCCATGTTACTCACAATGACATGGTAGTTCTCAGATCACTGTGTACCTACAAAGGTATCTAAGTCACAGGTTCTCATGTTCAGTATGAGCAAAACCCCACCAGCTGTCTCTGCTCCAAAGTCTTTCAGTCAGGACCATCTGAGTATGGACTTGAGCCTGACTGTCTCAGCACCAAAGTCAATCAGTAAGTACCACAAAGGTACTGTATCTTATGTTGTGTACATCTACAATACTAACACTCTTTTGTCAGCTCCTGCAACCATTGTGCCCTCCAGTGACAATAGCAGCACTGAGGACAAACACAAATCAAGCAACATTGAGTTTGTGAATGATGCTGACTACACTAGTGACCATTGCAATCAAGTGGTGGTCAAAGATGCTTCACCACAGGTCGTCGGGACAAAGCATCAACTGCAGGACAGTGATGAAGAAACCAAATTGCTGAAGTTCAGCAAAACTTCAAATGGATCTCGCCAATGATTAAAGGCCTGTGACTTCGAGAAGGTCACAAAGGATTTGCTTGTCATTGCAATATCTATCTATTGCTGTCTAATTGTGACACGCAAACCCTTTCCTCAGACACTGATTGTTGAGACAAAGCTAGCTAAAGAGGCCTGGTGAGAGGCATCAAAAATAGCAGGGCTTACTATCCAACTAACACCTCCTTTTGTCAAAATGGTAAGCAGTCACTTGCTCATGCACACATGCCTGCCCTATTGATGTTATGTGTTATGTAGATAACAAGGTGCACTTCACAAGTGCAGGGGAGCTCAAAACTAAGATGCGAGCACTTACAGCATCATTCTTTGGCTTCTGCACAAGCCATTCTATAGCAGTGTAAAGATTCAACCTAGCTTGGGCTGTAGATAAACCACTGCCTAAACTAGTATGTTAGTCTTGCGCTCCATCTAGTCTGCTTCACTTGTAAGAACAAGAGCGTTCGACCCTAAAGGGGGATGCCTATTAGTATGGTCAAGTTCGAGCCTAACTTATGTGCGAAACAAGTGTCGTGGTCAGCGTAAGTTGCTGCAGTCAGCGATGATACCACCGGAACTAGCGTCGTGCGTAGCAGTGCTACCGTCGTCGAGATAAAGTCAGTAACAGTTGTGTTGAGCAGTGGTCTCTGTGGTAGCGGCAAGGTTGCGAGCAGTGCAATGAAACAGTAAAGAAGTCCACGGTACTTTCAGTGGTAAAGTAGGGAGTGTGAGAAGTTCAGTCAAAATAACAATCAAAAGTCCAGCAGTATGCCAGTGGTAACAGAGAATGAGCTGATGTATTAACGAGCGATAAGGAAACTTTAAAGACTATGTCCACTACTGGGTTGATCCAGAGCTAGACAATAATCCTGACCTATAGTACATGCAATGGTGTAAAATCAGGTACTGTATCGTGCGGGGTACGTAGTGCTTATATCCTAATTTGTATGTACTTGGAATACTCTAGGTGAGATCAGTAGCGCTGGAGTGTAGTAACCACCATAAGTAAACATAGCGCGAGGTGCTGCAGCATGAGGCAACATGTAATAATGCTTGCCATGGAATCAGTGATAACGAACAGAAAACAAACTACGCACCAAATGGAGCTATGCGGACGTGGCAAGGACATGGAAGGACATCGGTTCGTGGAACGAGGTGCGGCAGTTGGTACGGTGTGTGGTAAGCGTGGAATGCTGCCAGTACTGCTAAAGGGGTAAGACGGCCATGGACAAGTGGTATCTCCTGTAGACATGAGACGAGTGTCAAAATATGGGGTTTTAAGCCCAGTGCCAATATGTTCGTTACAGCGGCCATTAAACAGAATCGTAACCTGGCTGAATGTCTCAAGGATGGGTCATGTTTCATTTTCAAGGTGCGTTACCAATCCTAACTTCACCCATTGTTGCTCGATGTCTGACTCACAGAGTAACAAGACTGGGAGAAGAGATGTGGGATTTACAAGACTGGATTAATACAGTCCGCAGTGAATGACATGTGGTTTGCAAACTGCAATGACGAGGGTGTGATTCACAGTAAATATTTTGACCCGTTTCCAGTCGAAACTCTTGTGCTTATACTCACAGTGGTGAGTGTCTTCCAGGAATCTGATGTCTATGCTGCAGCTGACTCCTGCGTTCTAACAGATTGAATGTTGCATCAACAGATGGATAACCAGGGTGAAGGAAGACATAAAATTCTCAATCAGCGACTTATTCTCCAATCTACCTTGTTCATCTCAATTCCTTACAGCAGTTTGATGAGCGCACATCTGCCTATAAACTGCTAGGTAGAATCAGTGGTGATATCCTTGACATTGCTTGGTATGTGCCTGCCCACTTGCATTGATCGTCCTCTGAACTGATGTGGATGGCAAGGCTCCATGCTGGTGTGGACTCACTGGCTGCGTGTCACAACCCACAAATGAATTAATGCAAGGGCAGAGACTAGGACTCAAACTAAGGTTATCACAAGAAGAGAGAGGAGCAAGGACGTCTTGGATTGCTACAGTTGTAGATACAAGAGGTTTGAACTAAAGAACTACTACAGCAAAACTAGCTAACTATATACACATATTGAAACTGAGATGTAAACTGAGTTTGAAACTACTAGCCAATCATAAAATAGAAATGAGAATCGTACAATGTGATAGTTGTGAGATTGTTATGACATCATATTCTAGAAGATTCTAAGATCATGTGATACTATCTTATCTTATCTTATCCAATAGCATCATAAAAGATCTCTTCATCTTCATCAGGAAGTTCAGTTATAGAAGCGATATGGGGATTTCGATAGGATTTGGGTTTGTCTTAGCGCTAGGTTTAGATGCTTTAGGGAAATTGAGAAAAGAGTAATGATTTGTATTTGGAATTCATGACACTGCGCAGGCAACACCCATCGGCTTCATGGATGATATATTCGATGATGCAATTCAAGAGTATGAAGCCGAGGCTAGAGATGCACGAGAGCTTGAGGGGGCTGTGGAGGTGTAGAAGTTAGTAATGTTTGACCTTTCAGGAGGCTGCTGCTGGATGTAGGACTGGATGTAGTGCTGTCTGCTGTCTGCTGTCTGCTATGCTCTAATTTTACTCAGTTTTGTTAATCTCAGCCAGTGGCATGGATTGGTTGTTGTAGCTAGCTGTTGCACTGTGTAACTGCCTTCCATTTCCGTCCGTCCACAGATCCTGTCCGGACCACCCATCCGAATGTGCTCACTTCTCGCACCTTAACTCCTTGTGTATATCTGCATCTATCTCCTTTGTCATTCCTCCTGTTTCCAGTATTCCGGCTGTGTATATTTCTGTCCTGTGTCACTGATCCATTACCTATGTTCATTTCCAATTCATGCTTACTGATCCGCTGTGCATTAACTAATAGACTTCCATTACACTTCATACATAGCCCTCGGTCCCGGACTTGTTGATTATCCGTCTTAGATACTTACAGTATATAAACCACTTGTAGATCTCCGTAGAACCTTAGTTCGAATATCATCTTAGATTCTGCTCATTCTGCTTCCTCCGGACTTAAGCCACTTTCTGCTCTAAGTCATCTTCCGAGACTTGGGATTGATTCCTATAGTCTATATCTCCGACTCTATCTTTGGATAGTCTATCTCTGTTAGTTTCTAGTTAGGAACTTGTTCTGAAGCTAGTCTTAATCTTTGTTCTATTCTACGTTCCGGATAACCTTCGGACGTATCATATCCGATACCTTTGGACGTCCGGATCCGTCACGCAACTCCTTCTGGATCTTCAGACGTATAACTTCTCCCTGAAATAAGAGGCATTACTCGGGAAAGGGGCACAGTGCACGAACTGAGGCCAAAGCCCTTCGGATCTCTCTACCTTTGAGTATGGTCTTAACAGGCCTGACTTTTGTCTTCAGCCTCTAATATGTATTACCTCCCATTTGTGATAGGAAAGTTACTACCTCCTTGCGCTCTAATCCATCTTTAGGGATGACCACATGAATATCGGTATTTCTTGTGACAAGCAGCTACTCCAGTACATCAACATATAACTTGTCCAGAAGCATGCATATAGCTCCCTATAATATCACTTCTTCATCTTGTAGGCTCCCAATTTCTGTGTCTGCACCAGATTCAACAGCATTATTTGTACAGGTTCAGAATCCCCTCATCACTACTCAAATCCAACACTACCAATCCCACAAGTGACACAAGGTTCATCTTATGTAGCATTCTCCACGCCAATATAAACATCCTAGTTACGGATGTGACTTGCACATCAAATGACACTTTAAATATCCTTCCCTGCCAGATCTTACCGCAGAATTAGAAACATACAAGATACGTAACAAAAATATCCCACCTAAATATGCTAGATGTCCACGGGAGTATGCGCATTTTTGGTGCAATGTCTATGTACAGACATAAAAACTTAATTCTTTGATGGTTCAATAGACTGAATTCTAAGGTACAACATCTGCTAGTTTTTTTTAGAGACTCAATGTGTTGAGTTCAGTGGAGAGTTACTGCACAGAAAAGTGCATTTTCCCCAACCAAGTCACACGTCTGCCGCAATGTCTATTTGCACTCCGCAGTGTCTCATACAGTGTCGTGCATTCAACATTGGGGACTTAGTTAGAGGCAATGACACTCAAAACAATCTGCATGAAGCAGCAGAAATGTGCAATCAATAACTGTCACATCTGGAGCATATTTCTTTTATTGCAGATGATCCTGACAAGTATGTAGCTGTGGAGAAATTTGTTTTAGTATTCTCTCATCATATATAATCATCATACTGTTGTAACGAACATATTGGCACTGGGCTTAAAACCCTATCTTTTGACACTCATCTCACGTCTATAGGAGTTACCACTTGTCCATGGCCGTCTTACCCCTTTAGCACTTCTGGCAGCACCCCATGCTTACCGCACACCGTACCAACTGCCACACCTCGTTCCACATACCGATGTCCTCCCATGTCCTTGCCGCATCCGCATAGCTCCATTTGGTGTGTTGTTTGTTTTATGTTCATTATCACTGATTCCATGGCAAGTCTTATTACATGTTGCCTCGTGCTGCAGCGCCTCACGCTATGTTTACATATGGCGGTTACTACACTCGAGTGCTACTGATCTCGCCTAGAGTATTCCGAGTACATACAATTTAGGATATAAACACCACGTACCCCACACAATACAGTACCTGATTTTACCCCATTGCACATACTATAGGTCAGGATTATTGTCTAGCTCTGGATCTACCCAGTAGTAGACTTAGTCTTTAAAGTTCCTTATCACTCATTAATCAATCACGCTCGTTCTCCGTTACTGCTGGACTTTCGAGTGTTATTTTGACTGAACTTCTCACACACCACTACTTTACCGCTGAAAGTACCACAGCCTTCTTTACTGTTTCTTTGCACCACTCACAACCTTACCGCTACTGCTGATATCACTGCTCAACATCGCTCACTCAACGCAACTGTTACTGACTATATCTCAACCATGGTAGCACCGCTACATATGATGCTAGTTCTGGTGGCATCATCGCTGACTGTGGCAACTTACCCCTGACTATGACACTACATTCGCACATAAGTTTGACTTGAACTTGACCATACTAATAGGCATCCCCCTTTAGGGTCGAACGCTCTTGTTTTCACAAGTGAAGCAGACTAGATGGAGCGCAAGACTCACATACTAACTTAGGAGGTAGTTTATCTACAGCCCAGGTTAGGTTGTATCTTTACACCATATTCCAGAATTTTATGTGGTGATCTGACCTTTAGAGCTTAGCCTCCAGCACTAATAAGTCGGCCACAGGACAAGATTTACTTCAAATTTCTTCAAAAAAATATGGAACTGTGCATTATGTTAGGGGAAACCCACACACAACATTTTTGTGCACGATTGCGTGTGCTAGAGTTGATGCGCAGACTCTTGGGACATGGACTCGTGGGACCATCTAGTATGCCAAGGACGAGGCTGTAACAAAGACTATGTCCTTCCTCCACAGCTCATACTGTCATATTGATATATCCAAACTGGCTTATTAGCCAAAAACCCCCATATATCTTTCAGTTTAACTATCCACTGTCCAGGTTGATGTATCCTTGGTGAATCCCAGGTACACATCATTCCCAGCATATTTTCGCATTTTTGGCCACCTACACCTCCCCACAATATTCTCACACTTCATAGCTCCGCATTTTGGGCCACCTACTGTGGGAATTTCCCCACAACACCAAAAACATCGCCCACTTTGGGAATCTCCACAATATCAATTGTTCTCACACCCTCCCCACCTTACTGCAGCTTCACCACTACACCACAATGAGTTCCACCCTATATCTAAGTAGTATTTTGGTATAAATATGTATAATATAGTATAATAGACCGCTTTTTTGTTTATTTGTATTTGTATTTCTCCTCCTCCTCCAGGGGCCATTCAAAGTAGGTTAGGGTATAGAACACTTTCGCACTTTTGCCCCTTTAATAGGGAAGTGTTCTATGATATTCAGACCATGTTTAAGAGTATATACAAAGAAATTCCCATCTTTATTTGACCCCCTGAAGCGTCCTACATCAATAGATATAGCATATATACAGGAAAATACAAAATATGTTCTCATGTGTTAATCTATAGGTACAGAGCCTTTGAAATATGATTCCCAGCATTTATCCAACATTATGAACAATGTATCAGGAGCTCAGAACCACAGTATAAGACCTTGTTGTGTAGTGCATCCCCCCTCTCCTGATGATTTACCTGCTGTAATTTTTTTTCCTGTAGGACCGAACCTCAAGGAGGGTGTGCGGTCCATTCCTATGCATATTTAGAGCATATTTATCAGCTAGATATTCCAGGAAACCTATAGGATCCTTCTACAGGAACAATAACTTGACAGATTCACATTTTCATATGTTCGAGGTGCTTTACCATCCATTCCTAGATGAATTATCCAGGCTATACATAGACTATCAGTAATACATGTATATCTATTTCTCATGCTAAGGATCAGCCAGATATAGGGCGGAAATTTGAGATCTGATGTAAAGGAGGTATTTCTACTGATTAGAAGCCCATATTGTAATCAAGAATGTTATCAGTGAGCAGACACCTGGGATGCCTTTCATATATATCCATAATGATAGCCTTAAATCCTGAGAGAGATCGATCAAGGATTGAGTGAATGACAAGCAAAATAACATATGTGTAAATAGTGACAATTGACATCTGTTCACACAAAGTCACATTTATATATGATACAGGTCGAAGAGTTCATTAAAGTGTGTGGGATAGATGTTAGACTACCTAAGGAACCCATACTGCACACTGCCCTGAGGGTAGAGGGTGGGTGGAAGAGATGTAATGTAAAGTCAGTTGACATAGCATTAAAGTCCGACAACTACTTAACTGACCATTTTCGATGTTTTGGGCATTTGGAGTTTCCCACACTCAATTTCTTATCTATTTCATTTCCCCAGTTCTCAATGCTGGATATATGTTTCTGTAAATTTCGCCCTAGGATACTAAATATATGTGAAATGTACTGGAGGTGTCTGACCATTAAATATCGATAATTTGAAGGCATAGGCCCTTATCAGTAGAAATAGCAAGTATATGCACTAGCTCACAACTCCGGACTGTTCTAAGCTGATCCTAGTTATAAAAAGCAGGTATATGTGCTATTATAATGATATATAAACAGGTATGACTATTAATGCAAGAGTAGAGTAGTCAGAAACATCAAACTTGTGAAACATGTGATTTATCAAGTTATTGTTCCTGTAGAAGGATCCTATAGGTTTCCTGGAATATCTAGCTGATAAATATGCTCTAAATATGCATAGGAATGGACCGCACACCCTCCTTGAGGTTCGGTCCTACAGGAAAAAAAATTACAGCAGGTAAATCATCAGGAGAGGGGGGATGCACTACACAACAAGGTCTTATACTGTGGTTCTGAGCTCCTGATACATTGTTCATAATGTTGGATAAATGCTGGGAATCATATTTCAAAGGCTCTGTACCTATAGATTAACACATGAGAACATATTTTGTATTTTCCTGTATATATGCTATATCTATTGATGTAGGACGCTTCAGGGGGTCAAATAAAGATGGGAATTTCTTTGTATATACTCTTAAACATGGTCTGAATATCATAGAACACTTCCCTATTAAAGGGGCAAAAGTGCGAAAGTGTTCTATACCCTAACCTACTTTGAATGGCCCCTGGAGGAGGAGGAGAAATACAAATACAAATAAACAAAAAAGCGGTCTATTATACTATATTATACATATTTATACCAAAATACTACTTAGATATAGGGTGGAACTCATTGTGGTGTAGTGGTGAAGCTGCAGTAAGGTGGGGAGGGTGTGAGAACAATTGATATTGTGGAGATTCCCAAAGTGGGCGATGTTTTTGGTGTTGTGGGGAAATTCCCACAGTAGGTGGCCCAAAATGCGGAGCTATGAAGTGTGAGAATATTGTGGGGAGGTGTAGGTGGCCAAAAATGCGAAAATATGCTGGGAATGATGTGTACCTGGGATTCACCAAGGATACATCAACCTGGACAGTGGATAGTTAAACTGAAAGATATATGGGGGTTTTTGGCTAATAAGCCAGTTTGGATATATCCTTCCCCCACCTACAGGTGTCCTCCACATCAACACCACACACACGGAAGCCTAACAAAATATCTTACATGGTATGTCAGTCTACACAGCAGTGAATGTACCTATGTGCGCTTGATCCATCTGTGGGCTTGTGCCAAAGATGGCAAGTGAAGCCCCGTAACGAATCTATTTTGGCAAGATGTCAGTGAGGGAGTATTGATGACATAGATGATCCTGGACGGCCCGCTATCATTTATCTTTAGAACTTGCATAGCCTTCTTGTGCTTATCACCTTCGACACCATAAGCAACTTCTTACTTCTTGCTTCTTGACCACATGCACCACCCACTCATCCTTTCACTGGTGTCATTACCTAATGTTTTGACCTCTCATATTTAGTTCATACAGTCCACTCATGCACCTCAGTATTGTTCTTGAACTTACTGAGGTATGTTACATCTCTTACTTACTACTCACATATACTGATATTGTCATGTAATCTAGTGTGCTCTCGCTAGGTAGATATTCACTGAATATAGTATTGTGCTCGCTAGTTATCCTAGCGTGATCAGGGAGGAGTGTCAACTGGGTGCTGTGTTCGATGACAGTGGCATATGATGATATAAGAGACTCTTCACTCATATGCTTGATATCAGAAGCGTGAATGGGAGGTTCGAGGTCTGGGATTATGAGATGATAAGGTGGGGAGTGGACGCACTAGATAACAGGTAAATCTCAGTCTCTTGAAAAGAACTCAGATGTTTTTGCGCTTGAGCGCCTACTATAAGCTGAGTGGAATAGCAACAATAATAAAACTAATCAAACAGCATATTGCACAGTGTAATGACATTGTCATGCTGGCACACGCTATTGGCCATTCTGGCCTTGCACTCGGACCACTCTTCTTATCTCTTCTCACTCATACCTATCTCGGATCCTTTGGTCTCTTTCCTCTCAGATCATTTGGATTCCAACACTCCCCCTTGAGTGCAAGCCAGGCTCATCTGTGTCCTCAACTTTTGAAGGTGCGGGCGGGGTAAAGCCTTGGTGAAGGCATCGGCCACATTCTTGTCCATGGGACAATAGAGGAGATTGAATGTTCTGTTTTTGACGTGGGAACAAATGAAGTGGTACTTGAGGTCAATGTGTTTGGTGCGTGATTGGAACTTCCCAGTACTTGCTAATGCAATAGCGGCCTGGTTATCGCAGAATATGGGGGTAGGAAGGGATGGCGCATTGTAGAGTTCACCAATGAGAAGCTGGAGGTACAGTACCTCCCAAACTACACTGGTAAGTGCAATGTACTCAGCCTCTGCCATGGATAAAGCAATTAATGGCTGCTTCCTCACACTCCAGGCTACTGGTCCTCCATTCAGTAGAACAATATAGCCAGACATCGAGTGCCGGTGGGGCTGGGACGCCCAGTCTGCGTCCACAAAGGCCTCTATACCCTCATCTGTCATGCTGAGGGTGAGCTCAATCTCTGCTGACCCTTTTAGGTATCGGAGCGTGCATTTGGCTGCTTCCCAGTGAATTCTTCCTGGGTTCTGCATAAACTGCGAAAGGGTGGCCACAGCGAAGGCTATATCAGGCCATGTGCTCGTGGCAGCATACATTAGCGACCCGATAGCTCGCTGATAAGGTATGTCACTCATGGCCTGTGTTTCTGCGAGCATGCTAGGGCACTGATCCACAGATAACATGGTGCCTGGTTCCATGGGGGTTTGGGCACTCTTTGCTTTGGTGAGGTAAAACCTCTCGACTATGGTATCGATGTATGCTTTCTGTGATAGGGTTAAGGTGCGTGCAGTTCGGTCATGCATTACCTTCAGTCCTAACAGCCAGTTTAACTCCCCTAGGTCCGATATTTCGAAGAAGTTGAGGAGTTGTGCCTTAAAGCAGTGGATGTGGGAGATATGGTTGGCAGTGACGGCCATGTCATCTACAGACACAGTGATGACGACATGCTCGTTGGGCCCTCGCTTGAAGTAGACAGCCTGGTCTACCTTCAAGCGAGTAAACTTGAGCTTTTCAAAAACTCCTGCCAGCTCTTCCACCCACTCAAAACTGGCCTGTTTCAGGCCAGGTGAGCTCCATTTTAACTTCAATACCTTTCCTTGCTGACTATCCTTCAGATATCTGGGCAGCGGCCTCATATAGATCTCTTCCTGGATGGTAGCATAGAGGTAAGCTGTCATATACCATACTTCCAAACCCAGATCCGACCATATCTGATCAGATCCGATTGATTCCATTTCCGTCCGGTCCACAGATCCTGTCCGGACCACCCATCTGAATGTGCTCACTTCTCGCACCTTAACTCCCTTGTGTATATCTGTGTCTATCTCCTTTTGTCATTCCTCCTATTTCCGGTATTCCGGCTGTGTATATTTCCATCCTGTGTCACTGATCCGTTACCTATGTTCATTTCCAATTCATGCTTACTGATCCGCTGTGCATTAACTAATAGACTTCCATTACACTTCGTACATAGCCCTCGGTCCCGGACTTGTTGATTATCCATCTTAGATACTTACAGTATATAAACCACTTGTAGATCTCCGTAGAACCTTAGTTCGAATATCATCTTAGATTCTGCTCATTCTGCTTCCTCCGGACTTAAGCCGCTTTCCGCGCTAAGTCATCTTCCAAGACTTAGGATTGATTCCTATAGTCTATATCTCTGACTCTATCTTTGGATAGTCTATCTCTGTTAGTTTCTAGTTAGGAACTCGTTCTGAAGCTAGTCTTAATCTTTGTTCTATTCTTACGTTCCGGATAACCTTCGGACGTATCATATCCGATACCTTCAGATGTCTGGATCCGTCACACAACCCCTTCCGGATCTTCGGATGTATAACTTCTCCCTGAAATAAGGGGCATTACTCGGGAAAGGGGCACAGTGCACGAACTGAGGCCAAAGCCCTCCGGATCTCTTTACCTTTGAGTACGGTCTTAACATAAGTGCTTTTGATGTTGACCTGGTGGATTTTATTTCCCAGTTCTTCTGGGCTGCCATCATCAGGACCGTCCTGATGGTGCTCATATTTGCGGTCAGGGCGAAGGTGTCGAAGTAGTTGATGCCATATTGCTGCCTCTGACCATCTGCAACTAGGCAGGCATGGAGCTTAAGTTTCTCGCCATCTGGGCCTCGCTTTGTCGCCAAGACAAAATGGCAGGGGATGATATTAGCTCCTCAGGGTAAGTCTGTTACCTCCCATGTGCCAAGTTTCTCTAACTGACTGATCTCGTAGTCAACCACCTCCTTCCATTCAACCCCATCTGGGCCATTCAATGCCTGCTGCAAGGTGGGCTCTGGCTTGGCAGTAGCCAGGGCATGTTCTAGGTGGGTTACCTCATCCAGGAGGTCCAATTCCGATGCCTCCAGCAGGGACTCTATGGCAACTGTCGCTGTCTGGCCACTCTGAAGTCTGGTATAGTAACCTGAGGCTGGCCTACTGCGCGTTACTCTCAGCTCTGGAGTAGGGATGGAGGATGGTGGCACTGGGATGTAGGATGGTGGCACTGGGATGTAGGATGGTGGCACTGGGATGTGCTGAATGGTAGGTGCGTTGCCAGCTTCAGTAACTGCAACATCGTTGTTGTTGTTATTGTTGCTGTTACTGTTCGGGGTGGTGTTGGACTCCTCCTCGTTCAGTACATCTTGGGCAACAGTCACCTTGGTAGGGGCAAAGGTCATGTTCTGTTCCACTGACACCCTCTGTTTCTCCGACCAGTAGATACGGTAACCCTTGCTCTCTGCATCCACCCTCATGAAAACCCCTTCCTCTGCTCATGGCTTGAGTTTCCTGGCATCCAAGAGGTGGACATAGGCAGCACATCCAAATTTGTGTGCCTGTGCAAGGCTGGGCTTTGCCTTTTGGACAAGTTCATAGGGCGTGGTGCCTGGTGTCACTCTAGACGGTAGGCAATTCTTCAACCAGGTAGCATAACTGATGGCCTCCGCCCAGAGGAACTTCAGGAGGTCCTTGGCGATAAGCATTGCCCTTCCGTGCTCTACCAGAGTCTGATTTAGGCACTCAGCTATGCCATTCTGCTGAGGTGAGTCGTGTACAGTCAACTGACACTCTATACCATGCTGAGATAGGTAGGTGTCAAACTCTGTGCTCAGGTACTCTCCCCACGATCAGATTGGACCCTCCATAGGCGTACTCCCAGCGATTGACAAGCAAGCCAGGCCTCATAGGCCTTAAAGGCAGTAAGTGCTTTGCTCTTGAGCCTCAAGAACTGAAGCCTTGTTTGGCGACTGTAGTCATCCATAAAGCTGATGTAGTAGAGACATCCGCCAAGGCTTGTGGTCTGCGCTGGACCCCAGAGGTCTGTATGGACTAGTTCCCCATAGGTAAGCGCTCTGCTGTCTGTCTCTGTGGGAAATGGCCTTTTTGCTGACTTCACCTTTACACAGGTATCGCAAAATTTAGGTTTCGAGTCGGCATCAAGTTCAATGCCTGTGACCAGTCCTTTTCTCACAGCATCCATGGCTGCCAGTTGGGACACATGGCCCAAGACTTTGTGCAATCCATTGACGGTGAGCTTGGACTTCACTCTGTGTGCGTGATGCATCTGACGTGTGGCAATGACACTATATAGGCCTTCGATTTGGGGGATCTTGGCAATGACTCGTCATTTGGGTCCGTGTGAGAGTATCTTGCACATGCAGCCTTCGAACAGGACAGCGAGGCCAGCGGAGGTGATTCTATTAGTGGATATGAGGGTGAAAGCCATCTTAGGTACGTATAATGTGTTTTTCAACGTGACACTGGTCTTTTTCTGACCCAAAGGTAGCTCAATCTCCACGTCACCTCATCCTATGGCACTGAGGGTGGAACCATCTGCTGTATGCACATCTTGGGGTGCTATTTTCACAAAGTTCATGAACTTTGCTCGATCCAGGCAGAAATGGGATGTTGCTCCTGAGTCTCCAATGGCACCTCGCCTCTCCACTGGTACGTTTAAGTCCCTCGCCACACTGGCTAAGTCTGACGTTACAAAGGCATATTGATCCACAGGTTTGGAGGATTCAGCTGCTGAGTTTGCAGCCTGCTTGGGGGGTCTCTCTCCTCTCTTTTGCTGTCGATTTGGCCCTTGACCCTCCTTTCCTCCTCCTGGTCTCCAGCAGTTGGTCTTATAGTGGCCCTTGCGGTCGCAATTAAAGCAGGTAATGTCCGGGTTACTTTTACTGGAGGTAGCTGATGCTCTTCCCTTGCCTTTGCCTCTCTGGCATTCAGGGCACTATTTCCTGCCTTCCAGCCAGGACGTCAATCGCTCAGCTGCCAATGCTCGTACTCTTCGCTTATCAGGCTGATGAGCTCGTGCGTGGTAAGTGGCATATTCATTATTTTGGCAGTAGCAGTGATGGACGATAGCAGGGGCCTGTATGACTCTGGCAGGGACTTTAGCACCATCATCAGGAAATTCACACATTCCTTGACGAACTTAAGTTACTTATCTCAAAACTTGTTTGCTCTCTCTCACATCATTCACCTGGCATATCTTATATTTTCGAGTGCAAATACAATAAAACATGTATATTAATATATCTCAACATTTTTTTTCTCAATACATTCACGTTGAAATTTTGGACAAGTAGATTCAATTTCACCAAGGCAGTTAAGTGTAAATAAGTCCGCATAAGGGCATGTCAAGGAATGTGTGAATTTCCTGATGATCGCGTGAAAGTGCACGTCCTCTATATTGACACCAATGCCTGCAAGACACTCACGGAGCCTCAACAACTCGGCAAAGTGGGCCTTTACATTGCCTCTCTCCTCGCATCTTGTCTCATGCATACAACGGCGCAAGTCTATCTGGACCATTTGTGTTTTGCCTTCATGGATCTGGCAGATCTCTGCCCAGATCTCATGGGCGCCTTCCAGGCTTTGGACACGCAGTAAAGCCGATCAGAGATTGTGCTGAATATCTGCTGCATGATGAGTGAGTTCTTTTGTTGATACTCCTCAATTTTGTTTTCGAGTTCCTCTATCTCTGTAGCACTGGCCTGGCTCCCATCTTCCTTCTTGAAGACTTTCGTCTTATCATCGAGTTTGTACATGACAGGCTTCTTAGCTCTTCCAGTGGCATATCGCATCAAACCTCGGGCACTTATAGCCGTCAGTGTCCTCTGCTTGTAAGTGATCCAATTTGAACCATCTTCAGCTAACTTCGGGACGTTAAACAGGGAAGACATAGTGCCAGGGAGCGTAGTATCCATGGTCGAGTCAGGGCTCATAACCTCTGGGATTATGAGATGATAAGGTGGGGAGCGGACGCGCTAGATAACAGGTAAATCTCAGTCTCTTGAAAAGAACTCAGATGTTTTTGTGCTTGAGCGACTACTATAAGCTGAGTGGAATAGCAACAATAATAAAACTAATCAAACAGCATATTGCACAGTGTAACGACGTTGTCATGCTGGCACACGCTATTGGCCATTCTGGCCTTGCGCTCGGACCACTCTTCTTATCTCTTCTCACTCGTACCTATCTCGGATCCTTCGGCCTCTTTCCTCTCGGATCGTTCGGATTCCAACACGAGGACCACTACTTGATCTCAGTTTTGCGTTGTGGTGCGTGCTCGCTGAACTAAGTGAGGTGCGAGAATTGATATTTGTTTGAAAGACAACTCAAGTGATCGCCCAAGCAAGCCAAAATCACAGGAGGGTAAATGCCACGATTATCACGATAGGAAGTATCTAATGAACATGCTTGGAAGGGGAATGTCAGACGCCAGAGAACTAAAGTTGGACCGCACCTCCAAGCGCTTGTTCCGGAAGCGCAAGAGACTTAAGGTTTTATTTTGAGGATGAGGTTTCCTATCCCTAGACTGACACTTCTCCTTTTGTTGTGAGTGATCTTATCGGCTCTGTTTCAGCGGGTATGACACGGTATTGCAGGGAGGCCCTTATGCAAGCTCTCAAGACATGATGCAATGGGAATGGCAACGGACTCGTGATCAAGATGGTGAAGGATCGCACGGGTTTCCGGTGAGGGCAACTTGAAGCCAGCTGGACTTGATACGGGTTAGTATTTGCGCAAGCTGGTACTCAATGTTGTTCGACGAGGATGGGTTGTGCGGTTAACTGTTCCGATTTGCCCTTCTTAACCCGACCGTTTGTTCTATCATCCCCATAGCTCGTGGACATTCAGGATGTCTGGTGTGCTCATGGTGACCTCGTAATAATATGTTATTCAGTCGTTCATTTTTGTGACCCTCAAAATTCGTTTATGCCAGTACCGTACTTTCTTTGAAGATATAGATAGAACGCCAACGACATTCGGCATTTGACCAATGGTCACCGCTCGCATCTGAATCTCCGTTTATACGCGGTTCTCTTTAACTTTTAAATTGTTATGCAGTGACTCGATCTCCTTGGGCAGTCCAGCGCTGGCATCTTATTCGTCTTTCCGACCGAAGGGAACACCGAAACAGTTTGAGTTTACTCTTCATTTGGGTAGCGAGCCATGTACTGAAGTATTGATGGTGGATACGATGAAGAAATCACAAGTCAATACATGTTTGTATTATCCTAATTTCGAGAAAAGATGGGATTTGTGATGCAGCTAACTGAGGGAAATAATATATAACTTGTCCCAGATGTATATAGTTGAACTGAGACTAATCTTCTGAATATGCATCAGAATCAGGATCATAGTCATAATCAGAATGCAACACTGCCTGCATATAGTCCTCCCCAGAAGATTCATCTCGGCAAATGTGACAAAGACAGCCACCACCCGAGCCGTCGCCGCCTACCAAGCCCTCTTCATGCCCGTCCCAATCGACGTCTGTGACCACTTCCTTGAGGAGCTGCACCCTATTGTCTACCAAATTCCTACACTTCACTAGTCGGAGCTCGTGTATACCGACACCATGACTGGCTCGCATTATGACGATGTCCTGAAGCTCCTCCGCTTCACCGCATCCAAAGTCGATACTCTTGAGCTCAAGAGCACAAAGCGAGGGATACACCACATCTGAACCTTGTGCCCCTCCGCTCTGTAGCACAGCGATCAGGCTTCTAATATTGCAGGTTCCACTCAGCTGAATACTTTCGAGCCCCGGAAGGTCAGCGGACCCTACGCGCCAGAAATTGTCTCGGAGGCAGAGGGAGGATGTTACAAACAAGCTTTGGATTTGGCGACGCGGGACCATCTGACACATATCAAATATGATGGGCGGCTTTCTAGTGGATGAGCTGCATTTGAATTGAATCGAAAGTGGTATATCATCGTCACGAGGGTCCCAAAAATATTCAGATTTGAGTGACATTGATGTGCCGAATTGGATACCGAATGTATGGTACGAAAGAATAGCGCGCATTGACCGAATGATAGGACCAGGACCGTCAGGATCCTTGTGTATAGCCGAAAATAGGTCAGAAAGGCTGCTCCCAATTGGTGCGAGATTGAGAGCGATCTTGACATCGACGGGAAAGACTAGACATGAAAAGAGGGATACAGCATTTCGGAGGGTGCAGGTATCTAGTGCTATGCTTTTTAACCGAGTGAGTGGAACTTGGTCGGAGGGCTCAGTGTCCTCAGAAATTCTAGACGACAGCCCAAGCGTAAGCCGCTCCAACTCAGGCATACGTCTCAGAGCTGACAGGAGCTGCGATAGAGTAGGATAAGACGCAGATCCTATTCGTCTCACATCTAGAGTTCGAAGACCGCTAAAAATACACGACGTCCAGCTGAAGGTACATTCCGTAAGTTCAACGTTCCGAAGTGAAGGAGCTCGTCCTTTAAAAATAGCATCCGATATGGGCCCGAAGACTCTTGTATGAGATTTCCTCGCGACCGAGAATTTGAATGTTTGAAGCAATGGCGCGGACTGCGATGATAAGCAGTCCAAAATACGATTGACCTCCCATGGATATGAGCACAACTGTAGGAATTTGATTCGAGGTAACTGTGAAAAAATCTGCTGGAAACAACTTCGCAACAAGCCCGGTGACCCATAGATGACAACCAAGGTGGTTTTCTTCGATCTCTCAAACATAATGTCTAGCCAATTGGCAGAGACACAATTGAGAGATGCCCAAAGAGTAGGGCACTCGAGGGCGACTTGGCGCCAGTGCCTGCAGACGTGCGTGACTATCATAGAGATAGGAGCACCGCAAGGGCGGGGTGTGCCCGTATGACTCTTGAAAGTGTCCTCTTCTACGATGTATGTGAATATCGTAGTGAGAATCTCAGGTGGAAGTCGAGATGTAGAGGAGAGAGTGATCCTGCAAGAGCGAAGGCCGCGCAAGGACTGGGCTCTGTCTTTGTCGAGGTGGGCGCGAGTCACGCAACGGTGCTCAATGACAGCGGATCCCATTCCAGGGATAGTATCTAGAGAAGTGGGAAGCGTCATCACGGATGACCTACGGGGGCAATCAGTCTAGTACATACGAAATGTTGGTCAGAAAGAATTACCTCTCGCTGTTGAGGAGGCTGGATGCAAATCAATGAATTTAGAACACTGAAGCTTGCATTGCTAATACCTGAGTATGTAGTATGCCGTGCCGTGCCCCTCGATCGCACTGAACTTCAGCGTGTTCTTGGTCAAATTGCGAGCGGGAAGTGAGATGTTGGAAGCAAAGTTTGCTTCAACGAGTTCCAAATGTGTTTCCGCCACAGCTGTAACATGTCGTGGGTTCTATCCATGACTTGTATTGGCGGGTTTGACCCAAGGCTTTGGACTCTCTGACATTACGGGCCAGTGGGAAATTACGAATGATTCTCACTCTTAAGCTTACATAATTCATTGCGGCTGATAACGGTTCCTCAAGCTCAAGCACGACTGATGGCTAAGAGCTCGAATGTAATACAATTTGCATGAACAACATGAGAGGCTATAATCAAGAAATAAGTCATTCACCAATATTTATCGTGACTGGACCTTCTAGAGAATCACACTAAGTACAGGCGAAAACCAAACTTCAAGAGGCGAATTCATAAATTCATAATTTTCATATCGCTATATGCCATAATCGCCGGGTTCGATGCATAGTCTTCTTTCTGTCTACGTTCTTAGATATCTTTCTGGTCATGCGCGTATCAAGGAGCACATTCCAGCGGACGAAGAAAGGCTGCAAGAAAACCGCACCACGGCCTGTAACGCCTCATAAACACTGCTTTCGAAGACAAGCGGTAGTAAAGGGGTACACCTGATGATGTATGTCGTGATAGTCTGAGCTATTTCCGCTGATCAATCTTAAGGGATCAAATGGGAAACTGTATCCGCAATGATCCTTGACCTTGCCTGTACTGCACTCGAAGAAAATGGCCTGTCGAACAGTAAAGACAGACGCCAATGCCTAGGGTGTCTAGCGTAGGTCCCCCGCAAATCCAATAGTTTCATCTCCGTCTCTTCCCCCAAAGAGACTTCGCATATCTTCCCAAGCCTCTATCTCACTCTAACACCACGCGACCGAGATCTCCGGCACGCTAAGCCCACCAGAGTTTACATCACATTCTGGAGCATGACGGCGCACGACCTCCTAAGTTTTGGATTTGGGATTCGTGAATGCAATATTTATCGAGCCATAGCCAGCTAGAGATGTCAAGCCAACAGGACATGAGCAAACAGCCAGAATGTGAGCACCAGCACAGCAAGCGCGACGTAGGTGTAGTGTCATTGAATATACTTTAGCGGAGAGAAAAGTAGAGTGGGATTCTGATTGGAAAAAGGAATCCGGATCACAAAAGTTGGCCGGGTCGATTTCATTTCTTGATGAGGAAGAGAATCCTTCGAAGGAACCATGAAGTAGTTCGTGCATTGTGGTCCGTAGTCAGAAACTTGAAGGCACACGTTCGGAATTCGTGAATTGCAATTTTTTTGACTCGACAGTTTTGACTACAACGATGAGAATGAAAATTGCACGATGCGGGAGGGCACACTGCTTAAGCCTCCTCAGGAACTCGGCCCTGTTGTAAAGATCTGTGACTTGGTGTTAAACATTTGCGCCGGCGAGTTCTCCGCACACCTAAACTACGGTAAATTGACTTGTTGTTCAGGATGGGGTGCTAAATCCATCCTAAGACCGGTCGTGTCCGACTGTACAGGATATCAGAGCTCAAGGGAAAGGAAATACATGATGCACCGACTTTCTAGGTTATAATGGCTGAGTCGGACCTATGTAGAGGTTGCAACTGGATCCTCTTTCCATGCTCAGAAATTACAGCCAGTTGCAGGCTGTGGAGCATCATTTTCCGGTGCCTTTCACAATGATCTGACATTTCGGTGATGTTGAGTATTAGAAATGCGAGTGATCGTTTGAGAGGCCCTGGCCACAATTAAAGTAGCCGCGAGGTTCGTGTCTGTTCCGAGGTGCCATTCAGCCATCGAAAGATGAGAGTTTAACTAGCACAGGATTATGATAATAAACATGAAATGAACATTGAATATGTCGTCGTCGTGTTAGGCAAGCACGAGAGCACTAGAAATTAAAATTTCACGCCAACTATCTGAGATGGCATTTTCGTTCCCCGAAAAAATATTATGTAATGCGCATGATGCAGCATAGCCGCCAGGAGCTACTTCCATTATATTCCTGCAGTCCCTCAGTCCGAGTTTGTGTATACCAACATTACCTTTCGCTCGCATCCGATATCGATATCCTCGAATTCCAGAGCGTAGAGTAAGGGGTAGGCTATAGACCCATCTACAGTCAAAGATAAAGCGGCGCCCTGTAATTGGTGCAGATGGATACTTTCGAACTCTAGAAGGTTGGCGAACTCTGCGCGCCAGAAAATCAAGGGTGATTGATATATGGTAGCGTTACGAATGTTCCACGAATACTCGGTTTTGAAATTTGAGTGAAAGACGTGCTGATTTGGACATCGTAGCACGCAGGGATCGAATGAGAGGGAAAGATCCCTCAGGGTCCTTGTACAATGGCATCAGAAAAGTTTTATGGCCTTTCAAATTTCAATCCCTGTATCCTTGTGTCTGATGCGGGCTGGCCTGGCGGAACTTCTCAGATGATAGCTTCAGAGGAGCACACCTTGAAGAATTTGATTCGAGGCAACTGCGAAAGAAGTCCCACTGCGCGATATTCTAGCGCGACCTGTGCACGGCATATGACAACCAAAGCAGGTTTTGCCGACCTCTCAAGTATTGGTGACGGCTAGCCGAGGTGCAGAGAGAGACAGTTAATAAACGTCCGACATGGCGCCACGACGTAGTGTTCCCGTCAGATAAATATTGAAATTTCCTTCTACGATCGCAAAGATAGTCACAAGAATCTCGGGTGGAATGGAATATAGAGGCGAGAGTGTATTCCTGCGAGACCTCAAGGACGCAAGTAGTGCAGCAATATATTTGTATATGTCTGTGCGATACTGCTGGTGGTTCCTCAAGTCTACGGAAGCGGAAATCATCATTATCGAGGACCTTGTACGTGGCGGGAGTAGTCAGCAGCTCTGTAATCAAAAAATGTACCTTTCGTATTCTCGTTATCCGAAGGCCCCAGTGCAAATTCCAAACACCAACTCGTGTCTACTAGTGGGATAATCTCCCTGCGCCATTCAATATTCAATTGTGAAGGGGACAAGCTTCATTTGAGCCTAGAATCACACTACTGGTGAAAACCTATAAATACCAATAAAAACTGGTCAGATCCTTAATCTTCGGGAGAAAACATACAGCTACAGTATTTCTATCGTCCTGAGGTCCATCAAGTCTGGAACGGAAGTAATGTCTTTGACGACCTGTGGAATGATATCATGATCTGACGCGACCCTCTTGTATTCTCCTCCGCGCTGCCGCTCTAGCAAAAATGCGCTGAAAGGCTGCCCAAGGCGAACGAGCAAACGCAATGCTCGCAATTCTAGATCAATCACCTTCTGTTTTAGAAGAGAACGGCTAGGTGAGTCGTCTGACGGAGAAGAAGGCGGTGTCCACCGCAACATCGGGAAAATCTGCAAATTCGGGTAGTTCGAGGAGTGACCGATCCCAGGGACGGACAAGCACGAAGGTTTGCCGAGTGAGCCTTGTCCGTGAGAACTGAATGATCGGCTCTTTGGTTGTGATAAGGAGATCATGCAGCCCGTCTGCCTTGACTTCATACGTAAAATGTGTTTCCCGAGATGGACCATAGCTCAGACTGATGTTTGTGATACGGAAGGCGATGCAGGGCAGATGCAGTCTGCAATTCGCGAAACGAGCAGCGCTCATGTTATCGAGCCGATCGTAAAGTTTCGAAGCCGAATCCAAAGCCATGGGATTTTTTTGCAGCAAAGATAGTTGACTGAATCTCATCCTCAGACAAAGATGGAAAGATGCGTGGAGGAGTGATATAAGAGGCGATATAGGCTGGAAGACAGCTATTGAACTTGGACGGCTGTCCGATCCAGTCGAGGACAGTGATGTTACCTGACCGAGCAACGATCTCCTGCAGGAGCCGCCCGAGCGCATTCTGCTTCCTCTCACCGTAGATTACAGGTAGGTGTACACCGAAAATACCAAATAACGAGTACGCGATGTCTTCTTGCAACGTCGTGGTGCGTGATGATGCCCATTGAAGTCTCTGTCGGGCGTCGCTCATCCCTGGATGGAAGGCGATCACGGCCTGTGCATCTATACCCGTTACATCCTTCAACTCCTTCATGATCGTAGGGGACAATTTGTGGTTGGGAGAGCGATCACCAAGATATAACGACCAATCCTTCTGATAAAATATTAAGGTTTTTGGAGCAACGAATTCTTGAAAGGTCCATCCTCGCTTGTTCCAAACACTCTTCGCCAGTGCACCGGACAGGGATGAAGGAAGGACGTTGTATAGGCAGACGATGGTAAGTGCTGAGTGGCGATACCAGACAAACATGGAGTTGTCCGATTCTTGAAGCTCAGTGTTGCTCTTCTTGTCGATGCAGCAAGTATCCATCCATGCCCAGCGATACCCAGTATCACGGACGATTTTGCAGAATGACTGCAGTTTCGCAATGCCTCCAAATCCACTCAACTCGTACACAACTTTGTCCTGGATGTCGTGCAACAGCGCCTCCGTCTCTTTCCACCTGTGTGATAGCAGGACGCAGCGGAAGTAAATCGCCACTACGTCTTTGATGCGCTCCGTTCGGAGGTTCGAATCCTTTGTTGGAAATGATATTAGCTCAATGTACTCTGGACTCGTTTTAAAAGCCTTTATTTGTGCCGTTCTATCGCACAAAAGACCTGCAGAGGTATTGAGCAGACGAAGGGGGGCATATTCGAGTTCATTCCAAATAGCTCTTTGAATAGTGTCTCCTACTTCGGATGGAGAGACATATTGCTGACGCAGATCTGCAGAACCAAGTAGGGATTTCGGGACGATGCAAGAGAGTTCCAAGGCTCACCTCGTATCTGCGTTTCGGGGGCATCGTCCAACTTGGACAACATGATTGTGAAGGCATCAATGGCTTCATCGTAACGTTGTGCGCCACACAGCGCTGCGTGTGCTAACTGGTATCCAACGTGAGACGAAGGATTGAGTTCGGTGACCTATGCATCACCAAAGTTAATATGGGCTACAAAAATAGACGCCATCGCACCTTCTGCGCGTCGAGAAGCGTATCCTTCCATAGCAGTTTCCCCAAATTTGCCTTGCTGCGATTTGCAAAGATTACGTCGGATGTATAATCCAGGTCGATCGCCCCCTATAGGTCAATAGCCCTGTCATAGTCGCTCGCAAGGAGAGCAGTATCTCCGTTGACAGTACAGAGTGCGCTGCATTCTCTCTTGAAATCTGAGCGAAATGCAGTTGAGGATTATAGCCTCGGCGAGATTACTGAAGACTTGCCAGTAGACCAGTCGAGGCAGCTGGCCTTCGTTGTTTCGTCGATATTGTCGAGCATATATTTGAATGATTCCAGGGCTTCATTGACTTTGCGTGCGGAAAGGAAGGCCTAGCACCGTTTTTGGTGTGCAGCGAGCCACAACGATTTAAGGTCCCAGCCGAAGAGCTGGACAAGGGACTCGGTTATGAAAAGGATTTTGGATATGCATTAACATACCACCACCAAATCCTCATACATCTCATGAATGTCCAACTTCGATGATGGATCACTGGTGTTGAGAGCGGCAGTGAAATGGTCAACAGCTTCGTCATGACGTGCGTCATCCAAGGCTTTGATTCCGAGTTGAACGCGAAGATACGCCTAATGTGCGAGTTGCGAAGGTTAGTGTTGATGACCCAGTATGGCTGCATGATACTTACTTGCACGACACGACATGCCCGAATATCGGCATTCAGACAACTTGCAGCGAGCTCTTTGAGGAGTAGGTTTGCCTCGTCATGCTGATCTGCACCGAACAGAGCAATGGCCTAAAACCTGGAATGAAGCGGATAGTATGCGAGGCAACTGTAACATACCTTGATCAAAAGCAGAAAATGAATGCTTTGTGGGTCTTGATTTGTGTACATAGATGCAACATCAAATGCTGTCCTTGCGTCCCGGATGTGGCCTTTTCCACAGAGGGCGATGCCCTTGGAGATATAGCCTGTCAATGAGGGCTTAATGCTAACGGACTGTGTACCATCGAGTTAGCCTTTCTTAAGGGGGTGATGACGAATCAGTGAATCTCACGTTAATTGCATCCTGAAGGGCATGGCCCCAGTCTTGTTTGCGCGCCATAACAAATGAGCGATAAACGTAGGAAGTATGGTTATTTGCATCGATGTTAATATCACGCGTGAGTAGTCCTTCAGTAGTAGATAGGTCACCATCTATGCACGCAATGCGAGCTGTGTGATGGCCAGGATCTGCATGAAAAATGCTCCACTTATGGTACATGAATCAAAGACCGAGACGTGCCTTTGGATGAATACCCTTGGGTAACACCCACTCCGAGATCGTCTTATCACCACCTCCACTGAGGATGTATTTGCCATCCACGGAGAAAGCGATACATTTCAGCGGGGATGAGTGCTTGAAGGTGGCAATGGTTTGTCGATCTGAGAGGCACCAGAGACGGACATGGTTGTCATCAGATGCGAGGCGACGAGAGTGCCCGCAGGATTAACGGCAATAGCACAGATACTGTCAGTGTGACCGGTCCAAGGAAGACCGACCTGCTGCCAGGTTGCTGTATCCCATTCGCGTATGGTAGGATCGGCATTATTTCCGCCTGTGAGAAGCCGTGTGCCATTGGGCATCCACGCAAGTGAGGAGTTGTATGATGCGCGTATGTGACCCTCAAAGGACGCGACACATTTCCTGGTGCCCAAATTATAAATTTGGATATTCTTGTATTTTAGGATGGCAAGAAGTTCTCCAGAAGGCGAATGCCACTCCTTCGAACTCATGCTATGATATCGATATCCCTTACTGCAGTATCACCTCTTCATGTTGTTCGACTCCCGAGACTGCTTGTGACCGGATGTAGCCGAAGTTCTCTTCTGGCATCTCAAACTCCTTCCAATTTTATCATGGAGGGGCGCGTTTCTTCCAGCACACTGCTCCTGATTTAAACCTCACTCACTTTTAGCACAATTTGTTTCAGCTATCCAATCCCCTCCAAAGTCTACCATCAGATTCATCACTGGAATCCCCCACCACACAAGTACCAGTGCAACATGGTCGCTAACTTCCTCAGTGGGCCCTCACCACAGATACTACTGAGTCATGCATTCAAAAGACCGTCATTGCTGGTGTTTAGTAACACCATTTACCATGGAATTAATAGTCCCTATAGATTCACCAGGTTATGAGACTTAGAACTTGAAAGGGACTTTAGATTATTATTGGACTGATTCCTAGTGTAAATATTCGTACAGTTAATACACTACGTTTTTCGCTAATATCTATGTATCCAAACCGGTGAGTCTGTGCTTCGGACGACTTCTTCCGCGCTATGCAACTGCGGCTGACTCCAACAGTGAGTCTGAGGTATTGTAGTAATGATAGTGTTTTTTCAAAAATTTATTTCTGCCAGATGTGGCCGCATCTATACGTCCATCAATGCAACAAGTTGTGTGATACATAGGCATGTATGTCTACAAATTTGTGACTACCCCTGAGGCATTCGTGGTAAGGGCACAACATAGTAACTTGATGGCCAGCAAGCAACGGTAGTGCAATAAGGTCCCCATTGTTAGGCTTTTTCTTTTTCTTTTCAAGCTGTATAATATTTTATCCCGCAAAGCGGCTTTAGCGTTGAACAAAAAACATATACTTGTTGTCCTGGGCGTTTATGTATACGTGGTTGCGCTGTCATGCCCAACGAGGGATTGTAGAGCAATTATGTTTATGTTCTCAGAGTTAAACATGATCATTGTCATAATTTTGATCCTAAATCACGAAGCTATCTAGGTACTGTCTCAGCCATCTTAATGTTGACAAATGCACTGTTCCTGGTGTGTTCCTTCAGTTCAAGCTCTTTGTCCTTAAAGTTCGGTCTGCAAGTGTTGCTTTCAGTAAGCGTGAGGTCCTAGGGACGGAAAGGGTTTTGAAGAGACTCACTCCTCTCGACACTTTCGCCAGTGTTGTCCGTGTGCCATGCGGCTCAAATCAAGCTCAGGACCTCCTCTGGGTATCACTAATGCAGTTGCAGGGTTATAGAATGGGTGTCGAGAAGCGGGCGGTACCCAGAATAACAACCGATTTTTAGGCCCTACCACCCATCCACTGTTGACATCCAGTAACAGGGGAGTCGAACTGTGGTCGTCATTGGATGCTCCCTCTGTTAACTCAGAAGTATCGTGCAGCGCATGGGTGGAATTGGACGAGAAGCAAATGAAGTGATTGTTCAAAGTGTCAGATTTTGTGGTAGTGGTAGCTTCGATTGTGCGATGTTGATTTGAGAATGGGAATGCTGAAGAATCTGACACGATGCAGTGTTGCAATGGCTGCCTCGTCATTGTGTCATACAGCCGAACAGTGCTATCCATTGAACCAGTGACAATGCGAGTGCCGTTCGGGGAAAATGAGACCGAGTTAACTGGATCAGTGTGCCCGCGCAAGGGCTCACCGACTGGCTTCCCCATTACTGTATCCCATAGTCGAATAGTCTGATCCCAAGAACCGGTGACAATGCGACTACCGTCCGGTGAGAACGACACCGAGCTAACTGAAGAAGTATGCCCCCGTAAGGGCTCACCAACTGGCTTCCCCGTCACTGCATCCCACAGCCGAACAGACTTATCTCTTGAACCAGTGACGATGCGAGTGCCGTCCGGCGAGAAAGAGATCGAATTAACAGAAGAGGTATGCCCCCATAAGGGCTCACCGACTTGCTTCCCTGTCACCGGATCCCACAGTCGAACAGTCTTATCACTTGAACAAGTGACGATGCGAGTACCGTCTGGTGAGAAAGAAACCGAGTTAACTGAATCGGTGTGCCCACGTAAGGGTTCACCGACTGGCTTTCCTGTAGCCACGTCCCACAGCCAAACAGTGTAATCCCAAGAACTAGTGATGATGCGAGTACCGTCCGGCGAGAACGAGACTGAGTTAACTGAAGAAGTGTGCCCCCGCAAGGGCTCACCAACTGGCGTCCACGTCACTGCATCCCATAGCCGAACAGTCTTGTCACTTGAACCACTGACGATGCAGGTACCGTCCGGCGAGAACGAGACCGAATCAACTGAAGAAGTATGCCCCCGTAAGGGCTCACCAACTTGCTTCCCCGTCACTACATCCCACAGCCGAACAGTGCTATCTGAGGAACCAGTGACAATGCGAGTGCCGTTCGGCGAGAAAGAGACCGAGTTGACTGAATCAGTGTGCCCCCGCGAGGGCTCGCTGATTGACTTCCCTATCTCTGCATCCCACAGCCGAACAGTGTGATCAAAAGAACCAGTGACGATGCGAGTACCGTCCGACGAGAATGAGACCGAGCTAACTGAATCAATGTGCCCCTGCAAGGGTTCACCGACTGGCTTCCCTGTCACTGCATCCCACAACCGAATTGTGCCATCCGAGGAACCGGTGACAATGCGAGTATCGTCCGGTGAGAACGATACTGAGTTAACTGAAGAAGTGTGTCCCCGCAAGGGCTCACCGACTTGTTTCCCTGTCGTTGCATCCCACAGTCGAACAGTGTGATCTTCCGAACCAGTAACGATGCGAATGCCGTTCAGCGAGAACGAGACTGAGTTAATCCAACTAGTATGCCCCTGCAAGGGCTCACCGACTTGCTTCCCCGTCGCTACATCCCACAGCCGAACAGTGCTATCCGAGCAACCAGTGACAATGCGAGTGCCGTCCGGCGAGAACGAAACCGAGATAAATGAACTGTGCCCCTTTAAGGGCTCACCGACTTGGTTCCCCGTCACTACATCCCACAGCCGAACAGTGTGATCCAAGGAACCAGTGGCGATGCGAGTGCCATCCGGCGAGAACGAGACCGAGTTGACTGAAGAAGTGTGCCCCCGTAAAGGCTCACCAACCGGCTTCCACGTTGCTACATCCCATAGTCGGACAGTCTTATCATTTGAACCAGTGACGATGCGAGTGCCATCTGGTGAGAACGAGACCGAGCTAACCGAATCAATGTGCCCTCGCAAGGGCTCACCGACTTGTTCCCCCGTCACGGCATCCCACAGTCGAATAGTCATATCAATCGAACCAGTGACGATGCGACTGCAATCCGGCGAGAAAGAGACCGAGTTAACTGTATCAGTGTGTCCCATGAGCACCGTCTGAACAGCCGGCCAGTTCATATTACGTCCAGATGCCACTCGGAGAGTGTTCAGAAATTGTGCAGAAAGCTTTCTCGATAGGGGAGAGTTGGCAGGCAAGAATGGAAGTGCTGATACATACAGATGTGGTGTGCTGTGCAAAATAATGCCGCCAAAGACTTGAATGAACCTCTGTACGTCCATTGCAGTAGATGAGACATCTTTGAATTCGGAGTGGGCCTGTGGTTGCGCGTGAGCACTTTATCCGGCAGCCAGTAGCAATGTACTGACCTTCAGCCACTGGGGGATGAGCGGAAGGGCAGCAATTGCACTGCTCAACGCATTGATTAGGGCGAGTAACTCAAGCCAGAAAAACAGCCGCTCGTGGTCGAAGAACGATTTCACTTCTTGCGCGAGTTCTCTATCGAAGACCGCGGTTCGCACGTGTGACGTCCAAAATCGAGATGAATATGATAGATATGGGGGGATGCGTGCTTTGACTCGTTCATGTAGTCCGGGATCTTCGCAATTGGGTAGATACGATGACTTTAGATCACAGATATTGAAACGAAGACCGTGTTCCATCACTCGAAGTGATGCGAACGCAAGATTGCGTTGAGCCTTTGACAAATCGATAAAAAACTCTCCGCTGGATAGTTCGTCCGTTAAGAAATCGCGGAAGGATGCGTGAAGAGGTCGGATTGGAGAATCTGGGTTGGTAATACCGCTGAGGAGGGAGCCCATGCCTTTTACCACAAGCTCCACGTTGAAGTTGTCCGTTCGCGTTGGAAAATGACGCCTCATAGCGTTCAGGGAATCTAAAGGAAGGGGTTCAGCTGTGCCTAATATTTGTTCCATCACCGAGCGGAATCTCGCTAGCGCCATCGAACGCGATTTCTGCGAATGCTGTACATGGGTAGATGTATCCCTGGGCATGATATTCGTTAAAATGAGATCATACATGCTGTGCAACAGCTTGCTTCTCTCAACAGGATCGTGTGATACCACAGCGTGGTAGCAATCAATTGGAGATAGTCCCACATGGGATTCTTTGATGTATCCACAGGCGAGACGTGCCCACTCGAAAAGTCCATCAGCTTTCTCAGCGAGGACTGCGAACTCTTTGTCTTGGAAATCCAGCGCTTCCAACTCCTTTGATACGAAAGTATGGATGTCGCGCTCTGCGACTGCGATTGGGATGTTATCCATGGATATCTGTCGAATATGCTCAACACCGTTAAACTCATCATTGATGTCACCAAGCGGGCGAGAGGTAACGATGAAGCGGAAGTTGTCTGGGAGGTCTGTGATTTTGGGAACAGTGGGGTTTTGATGTTTACCAGCTAAGATGTGGAGGAGGTCTCTCCGTGTCTCTACTCCACCGCTTTCGTCCAGTGCATCGATCATGATCGTGATGGGTCCCACAGTTGACCCAGATGACTTCCCCAGCGGTTCAATAAGAAGCTTCTGCCACTGTTGGGTAATATCCGCTGTGTTCTTGAGTGAATTTGCATTCTGAACTGCATCTGCTAATGCCTGCCTCATCTCCGGATCACGATCAGCCAGGTCGCGCGCGATCGTGGAAAAGATCTTTTCATGACGACGATCTGCTTCTCGCTGGCGGTCAAAACAGTAACACGAGCCTAGCCCTCCCGCATCGTTGAACCACTTAGCAATAGTGTGAGCGATGGCAGATTTGCCCTTGCCTGCAGGGCCAGATAGCCACAGCACGCGCGGAACGTTTACCCCGGTACTGTTGACCCATTCGGTGATCTGGGAAAGAATTTCCGTGCGCGTCCCTTGCAGGCATTGTTTTCTTGTATCTAAGCCTGCGCCTGCTGCATAAGTCATACCACTGAGATCTAGTATTTCTCCTGGAAATGGATGAATATAAGTCAAATCACAAGCAGGTCCGAGTGCTTACCCGTACGGTGGATATGTATGGCTACGTCGCGAGTGACTTGGTCCCGAAAGTTTTGCATGAGTATATCCAACACGTCACTGTACTGTTGAATCGTAGCTTTCGTTTCCGAGACGACGTTCTTTCCGAGTCTCTTCCCTGTGATAATGATAGAAACCTGAGAGGGTGCAAAGCGCAACAGCTCGCTAAGACTTACAGAAGTTCTTTATCTCCGAATAATTTTTGATAAATTGAGCACATTCGAGGGTCTGCTGAGATATCTGTCCTAGGATGATGCGCATCGACGAGATTTGGCCAAGTATCTGATCTTGTGTCACGAAGTCGTAAACTTGACACAACTTCTCGAGAAGATTAAGCGTTGATGCATCGCGGTCCACTTGAGCTAGAATGATCTGCACAAATGATCGATGAGCGGCCGGAGATACGAACATAGAGCAAGAAGGCAAACTTTAGCTGCACAAGACAACACGCCCAGTGCCATCTTTGCGTATGGATGTAGCTGTGGAACTGGATTAGTTCGGTTCTAATAGAGAAAAGGGCCCATACATTTGCGATCTCTCCAATAACAGTATTGAATATCCTGAGGGGTTGGAGATATGTGTCCTGGAAGTTGTCCGCAGTGTCAAGATCTTCTTGTGCATGCTGGCCAGCAGACGCCACAGTTATCACAGGTCTAGAAAGTGAATGCATGTGCTTTGTAGCCTCTTGTGCATTCCGAAGCGCGGATCGGGTATCAGCCTCCACTTCTACACCAGCTTGAACCTGCGCGACAACCACAATTTAGAGAGGGCACAAAGACCGAGGGCAGGTATGAGAACTTACCTGGATATTTGGGGTCGACGAAGCACATTCATTGGGGGGAACAGGACTAAAGTTGCAGGAATCCTTTGAGCGCTTAGGCCATTATTAGTTGTATTCCAGGACACTCTCAGTCATTACGCATGGTCGTGAACTCACCGAGGTCCTTGATTTCACACTGTCCTTAACCTTGCTAAGAAACCGACGGACTTTGCCACGGGGTCGATGCTACACGAAGAATGCGTCGATGTCAGTATTTGGAGTGGCGTGAATGATCAGATCCTCATAAGCCACGTACTGAGCTTTCGCGGGTTGTTTCGCTAGATGCATAAGTTTCTTGAGTTGACTCTCTCGATGAATTGCCTTTGCCCATTGTGAATGGTTGCTAGTAGTTGAAGATAAGTAAGGATTACATTCAAATTACATTTCTGGTACCCATCAGTGGTTACCAATTCACTGACATCTCATCAATCGGACAACTGTGCCGCTGTTGCGAGTCTACCACTGCTGCGGCGCTTCCAAACAGTGAGTGCGCATCAACTACACTTACTGCTAGTCACTGGAACCTCCCAATCCTTGTCCTTCAAACGAGCAATAGACTCGAACGTATGCCAATTCCTTGTATTTATATCCATACTCGCGGTCAGACGGTATCATCAAAATTCACACAAGTACTTCCGAGTCCAGTCTGCAACTCAACCAGGTCTTGCACATACCGTTTCAACGCCTGTCAATCTCTATCCAGTCCGAGGTGGAGTCATTGAATCTTAGTTGAGTGCGGTTCTTTCTCGCCAAACAATGCTTCCTATGAAATTCTGATTCCTCTGGATACAATATTTCTTACACCAGTGACTGTGCGGTCGTGGGAATCATCTTAAGATGCAGTGAGTGCGATCTTTCTTCGCTTGCTCGGTCCTCATGAGATTTTGTTCCTTACTTCTCGAAAGCTGCTCGCTTAGCGGCCTTGGACGTGCTCGCTTGATAGATGTCTCGACATCGCAGTGGCTGTCAACAATTGCCCCTTCGATCGGCAGAGTGGACGCTCCTTTCTCATTCGTTCCCTCACCTTCTTAGTAGTCCGATAACCTCTCAGAGAAAACCGACGAGAGCGGCGTCTTCTTCATGCTATCCAAACTCAAGTTGCGGTGGAGCAAGAGAAGGGCGGCATACGGGGAAGGAAGATATCTTGAGGCCGTTATACACCGCTCGATAATAGCTGCAACATTTCAACTGAAGCGAAGATGTTGAGCAGAGTCTAGGGTCTTTTTGTTGTGAATGCCGTGAGGACTTTTCTGTGCAGGGTTTGGAGAAACTCCAAAGAATCGAGTAAGGCCCGACTGATAACAGGGTACCATGAACAATAGGTTGAATGAGCGAATTATGTAGTCTCGAATAAATATTGACAGAGCGAAAATCAAAATTCCGAATATCCACACGGCATAACATTGAAATAGCTGCATCACGTTTTCTTGACCTTTTTTCTGCGTTCCTCAATATCTTCTCTGGTCATGCGCGTCCCGAGGAGGATATCCCAATGGATGAAGAAAGGCTGTGCGAAATTTGAATTGATTCCGATCGCCTGAACTTGTCGTCAGCACCACACAGGAGTAGATGATAGTGAAAGAATTACCTGATGGTGTATATCATGGTAGTCCGCGTTATTGCTGCTCATCATCTGGAATGGATCAAAGGGGAAATTGTATCCGCCGTGCATGCCGACAGCCTTACACGAGCTGAATGTAAAGAAAAAAATAGTTTGTCGCACTGAAAGACATGAGATGCGTGCCGCGAGTATTGCGCCTACGCTGTCCAACACGAGGCCTTCTAAAGGATGGTTGTATATTGCCCCGAAGGAATAAGGGACGTAGATTTTATGATGCACAGAATGGATATTCTTGTAGAGATATTTGTTCATGTGCATCAGGCGATGGGTGAAGTATTGCCAAGTATCCAAGACGAACCTGGGAAGACATCAGAGGGAAGTCAAGCGAGATTTTTAACGACACCCACAACGCAAGTAACATCTGTGCAGCTGGTATTCCCCACCAGTATAGCCAATGGGTCATCCCAGATCCTCCCAATTCCAAAAACTTCAATCCCGTCTGCTCTCCCAAGAAAAGTCGCACAACCCATACCAGCGTGCTTCCAAAGGCCTCCATATCACTCTGACACCGCGCAATCGAGATCTCAGGTGACTCTGTCGCCCCAATAAATACCACCACGGTTTGCGCCGCATGCTGGAATAGGACAGCTCGGGCGACCTGCCAAGGGGTAGCCAGATTCCTAGACTTGACCTCCTTGGACTCGTGGATGCGATATTTATCAAGCCATTTCCAGCCAGATATATCGAGGCAGAAGAATATAAGAGACGTGATCCAATAACCGACCACGGGAGCAGCGGCTGCGACGTATATGTCCAGAATGCCGTCGAACATGTTTTGGCGGGGGGAGAAATAGAATGGGATTTTAACCGGGGGAAGGCATACGGATCCTCCAGTCACAAAGGATGGGCATGTCGAGTTTGATGTCGATGGTCCCCAGAGTTCTTCCATTACAAGTTGGCGGAATGAGGTTTTGTTCGAAAATTTAATGTGATTTATATAAGCTTAGGTAGTGTAGTGTTGGGAAAATCAAGAGTGTAATAGTTGGGCGTGGTGCGTCAACACGGCTTTTAGTGAGTGGTTCTTGACTGTACGTGTAGGAATGATGGCTCACATAAATTTTCAACCTTTGTGACAAGATGGGAAGCTCCGGCTCGATGAGTGGTTTGTGTCTAGTCGCCATCCGCTCTTTGATTCCGCTGTGAGCTGAAATTCATACGATGGTTTATCGTAGCGCCATGTAGGCTACGCCGCACATTCCGGTCTCAAAATCTATAACTAAAGTCCTGATTTGGGAGCTTTTGGTTTCCTATTTAGGTGGCCGTGTACGTCGCCAGGCCGTGTATGATATACATACAAACTCAGTGCTTGCAGAGGCTGAAAAGGGGTCCTTTTTGCTCTCTCTGACGGGTTCCCCTTACTTGGGCCTGTAATAGTTCCGGCTTTGCGTTTTTGAGATACATGAATTTCATACGATAGTTTATCGTAACGCCAGCTCACTAGCGCTGCGTTCGCGCCAATTCGCCGCACCGTTCCGATAATCCCTCGTCTTTGTTGCCCCAAAATGTTCGGTGTCCCTAGATCTGACGCGGAACTGTTCATTTGTCGCGTCATTTGCATATGTACGTCAATTCCGTCCACTCTACGTTACGATGCAATGCGCTGTGATCCTTATTCGGTACAATCCAGGCGGAGGCAAACAGAACACACCTTGAGATGAGGAAGTTAGCTGGCAGACGGTCTGTCTTTGTTGAGATATGGCGCGTCACGCACTTGCTTCACGACTAATACCGCTCCCGTGAAAGGTTTGTTTGCAGTCGCTCATCTGGTGAGAAGCCGGTTTAGTCCAGCGGAAGGATAAGGCCTTTCCCAATACAACACATATTTCCCGTCAACGGCGACGTCGCTTCCTGGAAGGCTGAAATACTACCAAAGGTGTGGCGCAAGTGGCGGCGAGTGCTTGTGCAGTCATGTACGTTGCGCTGTTTCACCCAATAATTCACGTCAAGGTCATCCGGTGTTGGGAGTAGGGCTGGCCACCGTAGACCGTATTACGGGCATGTACGGTGGCGTAATACGGGAGCCGTACCCGTACCGTCGGAGCCTCAGCGCTCTCGTTGACGGTTACGGTGTACGGTCATTTGAGTACCGTATAACACCGTAAGTTTACGGCCGTACGTACCCGTCATACAGGACATACGGTTCTAAGTACTTACAGTTGAAATGGTCATAATGCATCGACTTTTGTGGATCCCGACGTTGTTCCCAAGTAATTGGACGCATAATGCATAATGTTTGTATACCCAATATGCATTATCAGTATTGATTTGATAGGGTGGGACACGTGGACAATAACATAGTGCATAAATTGATTATAGGGACGTTCAAAGTTGGGCGCCCACGCCCACCGTTGGACCCTGCCGAGGAGAAATATAAGGGGAGTTCTCTACATTTGATGGTGGTGACTCATCTATTGCAGATGAGGCCTGTCGTGAAATCCTTGTTGCAAATGGTGAAGTTATTGAAGTTGATTCTGATGACGACGACGACAAAATGGGCCCATCAGTCACACGCAACAATGTCCTTGATTTGTGCCAGCTCGAAGCTGCATGTATGCAATATGGGGATCCTCAAATTTCACTTGATTTATCTTCACAACTTCGAAAATCTCGCGCTAACCTACGACGTGAAGAACTGCATAACGCTAAACAAACATGTCTAGAACGATTCTATGTACTTGTGTAGAAACCATTGATTTTCTGTCACACTTTTGGCGGAGGTCACACGTGTCACAATTATGTGACAAATATTGTCTTGCATATTCCTCATAATGCATAACATTTTCGCGGTCCCATCGGTATGCATTATGACCATTTCAACTGTATATTTGTTTGTTTGAGTATAGCTACATATGTACTCCAGTTCCATTCTACCTCCCACATGCAATTATCTTCCTCTTCTGTGAAAATGCCACCTTCCTCCCTCATGCCGTTCCAGTGGCACATAGTGCCCTTCTATGGAAAGCCAGACCACTGTGCTCTACTTCCAAGGCTTCCACTTTCTCAGAACCTTTCTAGTAAGTTAAGTGTTTCCATTGGCCTCCAAACACCCTGTGCGACCATTCTAATGCATCATATAGATTTATTCCCACTACCATAAGGGAGTGGGTTATATCGTGTTTTACCACTGGGACCTCATTCAGATCGGTCGTCTTCCTGCATGTGGTCTTTTAACCTTGAATCGTATTCTTCCCTTGTCTTCTTCGATTGCTCGTTCGCTCGGCCAAGTTCATGTTTCACTGAAATCCCCATGGTTTCAGTCCATTGCTGTACTCTCACTGTCGGTGTCGAGGTTGTGATGTTATGTTTGGGATGAACTGGATTGCTGCATGGCCACCATTTTGTGGGAAGATGAGACTCCCATCTCCAATCCTCTATGTCTGGCCTTCAAGGTGGTGTTTCTCAACTGACTCACAGCCTATCTGGCTTCGGTTTTTCTCATTCGCCATCAGTCCGACAATCGAATATCACAACCTTTCACCATACAATAATTTTCAGGTCCAAGGCCTTGCAATCCCTCACCTTACAATTCACTGTAGACCAGTATAAAGAATCTACAAATCATGTATATGGTGAGTCTTTGTGAATCTTTGTGACTTGCTGATATTATCAATAATTTGTAGCTACTAATACATGTTTGTAGTCTAGTTTGAATCCATACCTGCACAATGCCGCAACCTCCAGCTACTGTAATTCTTTCACCTCCCATATGACCGTATTGGCTGGCCGTAGGTCTGTAAAGTGACCCATACCATACCGTCGAGAGTTTTGAGCCAGCCATATGTCATACGGTACGATACGGGTGGTACCCGTAAGCCCATAATGCTATATTAATACATCTTGAATCATCAGAAAAGTACCAATTTCATCACAAGTGCCACAAGGTGTCACAAGTATCACAAGGTGTCACAAGACATCACAGGTCTTACAAACTCAACAGACATATAATTAAATATCATACCACCAATATTACTGATGTCTACAGATAATACAAACTGACATATATATGTGGGTTTTATTAAGCTGCTGTAACTAGAATTTGTGTAGTTGTAAATAGAATATGTAATGTTGTATTGAATGAATGAACTTGGTGGAATTTTCGCATTTTTGGACATGTGACATTGCTTTGGTATATATTGCCATTATTGTTAGACTACATCAATGGTCTTGTGGCTTAGTGGTAAGAACACTGCACTTGTAACTGCTCAGGTCTTAGGTTTAATTCCTGCCAACTGCAAATTATAATGTGTGAAAGTGATCATGTGATGTCACATGCAGTGTGATGATACTGTTTTGCCATTTCTCCTCCGAAATCCCAGAAGCTTGTACAGTTTGTGGCTGCTTGTACAGGCTTGCACAGCAGGAACTTAGCTGTGAGTTTGTCGAGCCTGTACAAGTTTGTACAATTCTGTACAGGCTCCCAGTAGTTTGCTGATGATGGACAACAATCCATAAATACTGATACATACTTTGTTATAACTATCCATTGTCCAACAGGATGTATCCTTGAGGAGGATATTTGTAGAAGCTTTGGGCACTTGCAGGCTTACAAATTACTGCCCAAGTGGGATTATCCAATATGTGCTGACACAACATTATAATTTTGTAGAAGAACTGGACACATACACATCGCACATCAGGAAAACATGGGTGCGCTTATTGTGCCTTTTTCAACTTAGTGTACAACATAAGGTGGTAAAGGAGCTTAAGGGACTTGATAAATTCTATCACTCTCTAAGCTAAGGAACACAATGAATGTAAGGATGAGTAAGGAGACATAAGCAAAATTTATTTACGAGCAAAGTAAGAGAGCTGGAATGTTTCAATGAGTCAGAGTAAAAAATGTAAGCACGTGATATGCAGGTGCTAAAAAGCAACAATATTCGAAGTGTAGCAAGCAACTCACTGATCCAACTACACTCAAACTACTGCTAGATCTTGAACCCATCTACACCAACATTGTGAGAGTATTTGGTATGTTCTCCAGCTCATTGCATTGTTTGTCAATTGATGCTTGAATCTTTGCAGACAATCACACAATAGATGGCAGCCTCAAAACCAAGATCAATGAAGGTGCACAGTGGGCAGGAGCAGAAGTGCCAATGGACAGAGGCAGCAGCTCAAGCACTGGCGGAGGTGAATGTGGAAGAGGCAGAGGCCCCACTGGGGTTATGGAAGAGAGTGAAGGGATGGTTGGGGTGCTGTAATCGAAACTGAATGCATTGTTCGAGTGCAGTGTGACTGCTGGCCATAGTGAGTGCTAGGATATTTTATAATAAAAAAACTGCGGGCTTACCAATCATCTTTGAGTCAATAGTGTCTTTGTCTTGGTGATTTGGTGTTTGGGGGATGCAGAGTCTGGGAGGTACATGATGAAGTGAGCACTAACTGGGTTGAAGAAGGAATTTGGTGTTTGGGGGATGCATGATGAAGCGAGCACATAACTGGGTTTGACAGGGTGTAGATATTTCTGGTAAATCATCAATCATGAGGGGGGACAGAAGATGATGACAAACCTGCATGTCCTGCTACTTAGATAATAATGCTGCAGGGCATAGGTAGTCCTGCAAAATGATCAAACCATGAGGGGGGGACAGAAGACGATGATGAACCTGCATGTCATGCTACCTCAAATGCATGATGATCTGCATACTTGTTGACATAGAAGGCATGAAATATGTATGTTGTAGCTGTCATGGAGAGTGATTGTACAATGTAAAGATTCAACCTAACCTGGGCTGTAGATAAACTACCTCCTAAGTTAGTATGTGTGGTCTTGCGCTCCATCTAGTCTGCTTCACTTGTCAAACAAGAGTGTTCAACCCTAAAGGGGGATGCCTGTTAGTATAGTCTAATCCAAGTCAAACCAGTGAGTGAATGTAGTGTCATAGTCAGCAGTAAGTTACCATGGTCAGCGATGATGCCACCGGAACTAGTGTCATATGTAGCAGTGCTACCATGGTTGAGATAATACTTGAAATGTAGCATCAAGTGAGTGATAATGAGCAATAAAGTTAGTGGTAGTGGTAAGGTGCAAGTGGTGCAAAGAAGCAGTAAAGAAGTCCACGGTACTCTCAGTGGTAGAGTAGCAGTGAGCGTGAAGTTCAGTCAGAATAGGGGTCAAGAATCTAGCAGTGTGCCAGTGGTAACAGTGAACAAGCAAAATCGATTAACGAGCAGTAAGGAACTTTAAAGACTAAGTCTACTACTGGGTAGATCCAGAGCTAGACACTAATTCTGACCTATAGTACAGTGAAAATAAGGTACTGTATCGTGCGGGGTATGCAGTGCTTATATCCTAAATTATATGTACTTGGAATGCATTAGGCAAAATCAGTAGCGCTCAAGTCCAGTAACTGCTGTATGTAAACGTAGTGCGAGGTGGCTGCAGCATGAGGCAACATGTAATAAGGCTTGCCATGGAATCAGTGATAATGAACATAAAACAAACTACGCACCAAATGGAGCTATGTGGATGCAGCAAGGACATGGAAGGACATCGGTATGTGGAATGTGGTGTGGCAGTCGGTATGGTGTGCGGTAAGCATGGGATGCCGCCGGCAATGCTAAAGGGGTAAGACGGCCATGGACAAGTGGTAAGACGGCCATGGACAAGTGGTAAGACGGCCATGGACAAGTGGTAAGACGGCCATGGACAAGTGGTAACTCCTATAGATGTGAGACGAGTGCTAAAAGGTAAGATTTTGAGGCCAGTGCCAATATATTCATTACAACGAGGTAATAAATTGGAACCATAGAGGGGAATAAGATGAGCTGCACAAAATATACAATCAATATGGATAATTGAGACATCTGGTGTCCGATCATTATTAGTCGATGGTGCAATGAGGTACATCCCAGTGTCAGGATCCCAGCTGTCTGTGACATATGGAAACCAGTAAATGACTGTGCATCGCAAGTATTTCATCCAATACTTGAAGCCGAGAAATGCAATACTCTTGCAACAGCAGCCCATCCAAGCCACAATTGACTTCGTCATTCATACTGACGATGACACAGTCATTCCTAGCAGGACCCCCTCACCATGATGGCATTGCCCGAATATGCTCATGTCGCATGCCTCCAGTGCCACTGAGGTCACTGGGGGCATAGAATGATGCTGTTGCTGAACTAAAAACAGAAGCCCTGCCTGTGTAAGCAGGTGCCGTGGCAGGGTCAAATTCAGGTGGCTCATTATTGCCGATATGAAGCTGGTTGTGAAGGAATTGTTGGATCATTGTGGGGAGGGTTGGAAGGTTGAGATTGAGCATAAGTGCAGGGACATTGGGTGAATGACCTGGCACTAGGAAGTTTTAGCAAACAATTTGTGTGACCTAAAGACGAAAACTTACCAGGTGCCATCACAAGTTCTACATGAGCTTGGACAGTAGGTCCATCAACAATATCCACCATGTCTCCCTGGGCAGTCTGATTTCATGGTTCGTTGAGGCATAAATGGTCAGGATGTGCTTGAAGCATGTCATCAGTGTCATTGTTGTCTTCATCTTCATCTTCGCTGTTGTCCAGCAACTCGCCATTACCTGCATAGTATTAGTTAGAACACTTGAAAAAGGATGTATTCGAGCACACACTCACTCTCTCTAAGTGCCAACAATGCATTGGACATGCATGACCCTTGAAGTATGCCATGAGCTTCAAAATCACTCTAGGCTGCAGCTATTTTGTCAAGGCATTGGTTTGTGAGAAGCATCTGGCCTAATGCTTTGTATCTGCTGGAGTGGGGCTGGGGCTCTTTAACTGCCTTGACATGCTTGGACTCTGTGATTGATGAACAAAGGCCATTTGGAGCACCATAGAGCTGGATCATGAGGGAGTAGTGTTTTAGGGAGTGTTGGCGTGGATATGAGAAGTTGGGCACAACTCCCATGGTCTTGAATATTTTGTGGTACTGGTGAAAGTGACTGAACACATCTTAAAGCTGAGTGAGATCATCCTCCATAAGGGTGTCTTGTCAGACTATGTAGCAGAAGTCAAGGAATGTTCTGAATGCGCGAACTACATCCTGAGGGACATGACCACTGATGGTGGGCAGATATACCTAGATAGTTGTAATGTTAATTGGCAAATCATAATGAACTTTTGTCATGACATACCTTCATCAGAGCCTTGGAATCATCACTGGTCCACTGCTTGAATCTGCGCCCTTCTGGAAAGTGCCATAGACCTGCAAAAGGAGCTACTGCTGCTATCCTGTTAGAATACTTCGAGTCTAATGCATAGATAGGAATTTATTAAAAAAAGAGCTGTACCTTCAATCAATGTCATCCATGATTTCTGCTGCATATGAAGCCTGGTGCATGAGCAACAAGTATTGTTCTACCCAGTCAACAAGGTGATCTTTGAATGTGCCTTTGATAATTTGATGCAGGATGTCTGGAGAGAGAAGTTTGTGGATATCTGCTTGAGGGAAATCATGCATGAAAGGCTGAAAAAAAAGAGAAAATAATGTGAATGAGAACTGAATGACATACTATGACCTCTTGGATAATTCCATACTCATGCCAGAGGTGGATGTGTGGGAGCTCCTGCACCAGGAGGTTGGTGTGCTGTCTGCACAGGAGTAAAGGTAGACCATCACCATCAAGATTTTTGCAGTTATTCAAACATCTTAAGCAGCATGAGGCACAAGTCAATAAATTCATAGCAAAAGAGACATACTTTGGACACCAGTTTTGGACTACTCCAGAAAAAGCCACCTGCTCAAGATAATTGGCGATGTATGGGCCTAACCTGTAGATAATGCACCGATAATGGCTATTGGGACAGCATACAACATCGGGAACTGTCATATTCAACTTCACAGGCTCGAAAATCTTGGCAAGTGAGGAGTGAAACATTTGATGGCAAAAATTGCGAAAGTCTTTATCATCTAAATGTTCCTTTGTGCCTATAGTGTGAGTAGTGAGAAGGATTAATTAAAACAGTGTGTTAAGGGGCTGACTCACTTTTTGGAATGGCCAAAAAGCCCACCAATACCACACCATTGCGATGTGCATGTTGAACTCTGTTGTAAATGTTCCCAATTGATAGATAGAGCAGATGGTATTCAGTGTGTCCTGTGGCAACTGAGACCATAGTCTTGTCACTGCCAATGATCAGGGGCACAAAGGTTGATCTATGAGTTTCTGGATCCTGCATGATAATATCATGTATAGCAACATACTATTAGTTCGAGGAGCAGTAGGTTCAAGGCATGAAGTATAACATACCACTTGCTTCCAAGCCCAATCACCAGAGAGAAAATTCTTGTAACAGCATTTATTATCATCCATATAGTCCTGATATGGGACATATTCAATCTCAGTGGCAAAGTCAGGTTTGAAAGCATATTGTGAACCAGTAGACATGGATTGCAGAACCAAACATCATACTCAGCAGTCATCCATGGCAGAACGTTCTCAGCTAGTCTGGTTCCACTATAGGACCTTGAGAAAGTCTGCCAGGAAACATCACCAAGAGGAGTCAAATCAATAGTTTCATATAAGTTGTGGTGGCCAGTGAATGGAGGACCGTCGTTGTGTTTGATAAGTGTGGCTGCCCAGAGGTCAAGAAGAATGTCAATCTGCCCCACAGCCATTTGGTTACGTGTATAGAGGAATTCCGTTGTCTCAAATGTGACCCGAGTTTCATGTGGGGTCCAGTCAGTGGGTAATGCTTCAGTTCAGGGTGGTGGGAGGGCATTCTGGTTGATGAAGTTGCCGTGGACATCACACTTGCATCCTAGTATGCTAACAGTTGGATTTAAATAAATGAATTGCACAATTTTGTTACCTGTGAGATGTGGATGGAATGTCTGGAATAGAGGCCCCAACTGTACACCCTGTTCCAGCATGAATGCTTCATCAGCACCTTCCAGGAGACATGCATTGCCAAAGTCCTGTTGATTTTCAAAGCCAGGATTCTCAGGACTTGGAGAGCAAGACACAGGAGCTGCTTGATGGAAGCCTGGACAATTGCACAAAGGCATGGGGTGTGCTGAGCATACATGCTTCATTTGGCCTGACTTATTTCTGAAGATTTTTTTGCATCCAGGAATGCGACAACTCAGTAAGGTCATTTTCACTAGAGACAATGAACAGAATTGTTTGAAGCAATGTCATGCAACTCAAAGTAATGGCACTGTGTGAACTTATTCATTTTGGGTCAGATTGAGTTGATGGAAAACCAACCAAGGTTCACCCTGAACTACTGAACACGTTAGCTGGTTGTTTTTTTCTAAGTCCTTTATCGTTCATTTTAGCATCTCTCTCTTTTTGTCCCTGGTATCCTCATGTCTTGTCCACAAACACATCCTGGAAATGTCAACAAGCACCCAGGGAACATTGTCTGGGAGGCAAACTGAGTCCAGTGCCAGTCTAAAGAAGAAGTTGCTGCTGAAAAGAACCAGAAAGAACTTGAGAAGGCTAATCGTACTGCAGCAGTGGACAAATCATGTACAATGATTGCTGCAGCTGAAGATGCCATGGCCATCCAGCAGAAGACTCAATTGAAGGGCCCTCCAAAGCTTGTCAGGCCATGCATGGTCGTCAACAAAAAGAGCATGAATCTCATGAAAGCGGTTGAGCCACCCGCAGTCACAGGCAAGTTCCAATCATTTCAGCGCTTGAATTTCTTACCTGATCTGATAACTTTGACCCCTGCATAACCACTCAAACAACCACAGCTGGAGATAATAAGATCAGTCAGCCAGTAAAAAAGAAACATGTTGTGTTGAAGTTGAGTTTTTGGGACAGTGTGGATGCTAATTGCAAGGTATCCAATGGTGGAGTCACAGTCTATACCAGTGACAGTGACACACATGTTGGGAGCACAACAATGATTGGTGATGGGAAAATTAAAACATTGTAAGTTGCTTTTGGCTATAATGCTGATTCTATCAGAACTCACTCTGTATTACTTTGATTATATCTGTGCATACCATATCAGCACCAATCTCAAGCAGGTGATCAGTTCTGACCTTGCAGGGCCCACTCCCAACTGGGCAGAGAAAGTTGCATCACAAGCTCAGCTGAAACCAAGTACACCACCAAGCATGCGAGTCTCTGGCAGGACAGCACGACCCACTGAGTCCAATGTGGATCTTGATGATGAACTTGAAGAATACAGTGAGCCAGCACCAAAAACACAGAGGGGAAAGGTCAGTGGCCATTTGAGCTGTGTACATGTACTTACCTAAGTTAGAGAATCATGCATCTGAATGAGAAACCAAAATTCACCTCAAGAGGCAAGAAGTGCTCACCCCTAGTCCCAGATAAAATAGAGTTGTCCACAGAAGAACTCAAGGACCCAGATGCTGCAGAAGAACTCAAGATTCTGGAGGATCCAGAGGCTGATGAAGAACCAGAGAACCTCGAAGACCTGGATGCTGCTAAAGACTTCAAGATGCTTGAGGATGGGGAAGCTGAACATGAAGACAATGAAAGTGATTCTGCGATGGTGGTGAATAAGGCTAGCATGGCACAACACACAAGCTCTGTAAGTCATTGGTCAATCTTGATGGGAAAGAACTGATACTTGGATAGATGTCAGTTGATGTCTTGGAGCAGAAACCCACAACAAAGCAGGGTAAAGGCCATACTACTAAAATCAAGGCAGAGGTCAAGACTGAGCCTGAGGCTGTAGTGTCAGAAAATATCCATGCAAAGCTCAAGAGAGGCAAGGCGAGAAATGTGCACCTACCCAGCGGAGTCCTTGAAAATGGAATATGGCATATGAAGTTCCTTCCCTGTCTGATGTATTGGGTTGGTAACAGCAACTATGGATAGACCATACCAGAGACTGAGCTCAAGTCTGTTCTCGAGTTGATATTTTATGCGGTGTACTTATGTAGCAAAGGAGGGTGTAGTTTTGATGTTGAAGACTTGTCTTTTCAATGGTTTTGTCATATACCATATTTCTAATCCCAGATCCGACCATATCCAATCAGATCCGATCAATTCCATTTCCATCCGGTCCACAGATCCTGTCCGTACCACCCATCTGAATGTGCTCACTTCTCGCATCTTAACTCCCTTGTGTATATCTGCATCTATCTCCTTTCGTCATTCCTCCTGTTTCTGGTATTCCAGCTGTTTATATTTCCGTCCTGTGTCACTGATCCGCTGTGCATTAACTAATAGACTTCCGTCACACTTCGTACATAGCCCTTGGTCCCGGACTTGTTGATTATCCGTCTTAGATACTTACAGTATATAAACCACTTGTAGATCTCCATAGAACCTTAGTTCAAATATCATCTTAGATTCTGCTCATTCCGCTTCTTCCGGACTTGAGCCACTCTCTGCTCTAAAGTCACCTTCCGAGACTTAGGATTGATTCCTATAGTCTATATCCCCGACTCTATCTTCGGATAGTCTACCTCCATTAGTTTCTAGTTAGGAACTCGTTCCGAAGCTAGCCTTAATCTTTGTTCTATCCTTACGTTCCGAATAACCTTCGGACATATCATATCCGATACCTTCGGACGCCCGGATCCGTCACGCAACTCCTTTCAGATCTTCGGACGAATAACTTCTCCCTGAAATAAGGGGCATTACTTGAGAAAGGGGCACAGTGCATGAACTGAGGCCAAAGCCCTTCGGATCTCTCTACCTTTGAGTATGGTCTTAACAGGTTTGCATTCAGTTTTTGACTCATAACAGCTACTGATTCACTTCTCCCAGGTAAGCCAAAGGATTCATGAATGGCAAGCTTCATTTGGTTCAACAGCTGTCACTGTTCTGATGGCTTTTTTCACTTCAATGCCTGAGTATGAGACCAAGGAAGCCTGTGAGGTATCAACTCCAGGAATGCCATTTCATCTATGAAGATCCTAACAATGAAGAGCAACCTGGCATCTTCTTGTCAGAATATATACTACACATTTTTGCTGCACACCTCACCACAGTTGCCAGGAAAGTAAGGGTGGATTCATTGGTTGAATTTGGCAAACCTGAGTATCAGACCGCACTGGTGCTAACAGCTGTGGCAGTAAGTTTTTTTATCTCTTTGTTGGGGAATGTTAACTATATTTCATAGGCTGAGCATGCTGTAAGAAACATATTGGTGCTGGGCTTAAGGCCCTATCTTTTGACCCTCGTCTCACATCTATAGGAGTTACCACTTGTCCATGGCCATCTTACCCCTTTAGCATTACTGGTGGCATCCCACGCTTACCACACACTGTACCGACTGCCGCACCTCATTCCACATACTGATGTCCTCCTATGTCCTTGCCGCATCCACATAGCTCCATTTGGTGCGTCATTTGTTTTATGTTCATTATCACTGATTCCATGGCAAGTCTTATTACATGTTGCCTTGTGCTGCAGCGCCTTGTGCTATGTTTACATATGGCGGTTACTACACTCGAGCGCTACTGATCTCACCTAGAGTATTCTGGATACATACGATTTAGGATATAAGCACCGCGTACCCTGCACGATACAGTACCTGATTTTACACCATTGCACATACTATAGGTCAGGATTATTATCTAGCTCTGGATCTACCCAGTAGTAGATGAAGTCTTTAAAGTTCCTTGTCACTTGTTAATTGATCATGGTCGTTCTCCGTTACCGCTGGCATACTGCTGGACCTTTGATTGTTATTTTGACTGAACTTCTCATGCACTGCTACTTTACCACTGAAAGTACTGTGGCCTTCTTTACTGTTTCTTTGCACTGCTCGCAACCTTACTGCTACCGCTGATATCATCGCTTGCCATTGCTCACTTGACACAACTGTTACTGACTATATCTCAACCACGGTAGCGCCACTACATACGACACTAGTTCCAGCGGCATCATTGCTGACTGTGGCAACTTACCGCTGACTACGATGCTTCATTTGCACATAAGTTTGACTTGAACTTGACCATACTAATAGGCATCCCCCTTTAGGGTCGAATGCTCTTGTTTTCACAAGTGAAGCAGACTAGACGGAGCACAAGACTCACATACTAACTTAGGAGGTAGTTTATCTACAGCCCAGGTTAGGTTGTATCTTTACAGCGCTCTCATCTTAGTCAAAGATCAGTTGTTGATTGATAGTGACCCCGCTGACAATGGTGGTAAAACTCACAAGATCATACAGACACTTAATGAAGTGACTAATAAGATGAGCCATACTGGGACAGCATTTTCATCTGGAAACTGGGAGATGGACACCATGGCACACTGTTAAGACCATACTCAAAGGGTAAGAGATCCGAAGGGCTTTGGCCTCAGGTCATGCACTGTGCCTCTTTCCCAAGTAATGCCCCTTATTTCAGAGGGAGGTTATATGTCTGAAGATCCAGAAGTGGTAGCATAGTGGATCCGGATGTCCAAAGGTTTCAGATATGACATGTCTGATGGTTATCTGGAATGTGGAGATGGAATGAGGATTAAGACTAGTCTCAGAACAAGTTCCTTGACTAGAAACTCACAGAGGTAGACTACCCGAAGGTAGAGTCGGAAATGTAGACTGTAGGAATCAATCCCAAGTCTCAGAAGATAACTAGAGTTGGAAGTAACTCAAGTCCAGAGGAACAGAATGAGCAGAATCTAAGATGATATTCAAACCAAGGTTCTACGGAGGTTTACAAGTGATTTATATACTGGAAGTAACTAGCACAGATAATCAGCAAGTCCGGGACTGAGGGCTATGTACGATATATAATGGAAGTCTATTAGTTAATGCACAGCAGGTCAGTAAGCACGAGTTGGAAATGAGACACAGGTAACTGATCAATAAGCAGAAGGAAATATACACAGCCAGAATACCAGAGACAGGAGGATTGTCAAAAGGAGGTAGATGCAGATGTGCACAAGGGAGTTAGAGTGCGAGAAGTAGGAACTTTCAGATGGGCAATCCGGACAGGATCTGTGGACCGGATGGAAGTAGGATCGATCGGATCTGAGATCAGAAGTATGGTATATGACACACACATGGACAGTATCAAGGTTCCACCCCATGAACACATCCAAGAGATTCTCAAGCAGTTGGAATCACCCATGTTTCAATCATTGCAGTTCAGCAGATGATGGTCCCACCACCCCAGTCAACAAATGCTCCTGCCTTCATATCTGTAATGTGTATCTATTTCCTCTTTTTCAACCGCTAACTTTATTCATTTAAACAGGAGGAGGACACATCATTTTTTTTGAGTAAGTACCTCTCATAATCACCCAAATTTGTGTACTAACCTATTGACAGATACTTGATATCATCATTCCCCCTTGTTTCCTGCTCTTTCAACCAGCAGTTCCACTGCTTGCATACTATACCCTTTTTCCGAGCCCGCTCTATTGTTTGGACGCTATAACCACCTTAAACTTTCGAACTTCCTTATTTTGCCTTATCTAAAGCTCCTGGTCTGATCTGCATGCTCCTTAATGGCATTCTTTTTGTGTCCTTACATGTCTTAAATGCGCCACTGGCCTTATTTTAAGGAAAATAACTTACTGAATCTCCTTATTTTGAGTAACAAAAATTTCAAGTTTAAGTTGCACATAAGACAAATAAGTCACTTTAAGGATGATTTAAGTCAATTTAAATAGACCCAGGTTTTCCTGATGCAAGTCATCCTATCAATCCTCCCAAACAATGTAACAACACAATGTGCACTATGTACACCACACGCACCAACTGTACATCACCAACCACTCGCCTACATGGAATCAGCATGCCACCCCCAGTGCATGTCAAGCACACAAGTTATGGCCAATCCTCTTGCCCCAAGGATTACCCAATATCACATGCTTACAACCATGAATTCCTGTACCAGCCAGCATAATGCAGCTGAGTATGTGTAAAGCCTCACATATGATAGTCACATCACCACATACATAAAGCTAAAAGTTGTCTCACACATTGAACAGCATGTCTAAAATGGCCAGTGGACTGATGGGGGTATGCCTCACATCAGGGCATTTGCATGTTCAGAGGTGCACTTGGGACACAGGGGTCCCTTAGACTAGAACATATTGTCCTACATAGAGTATCACTCTGCAAAGGACAGAAATTGTAATCAAAAAAATCCAATATGTGACTGCATTTTAATTTTCAGCCCCACAGCATAGGAATTACCCTACAACACCCAAAACATCGACCACTTTGGGAACCTCCACAACATCAATTATTCCCACACCCTCCTCACCTTACTGCAGCTTCACCATTACACCACAATAGGTCCCCATTCATATATAAGTGGTAGTTTAGAATATATATGTGTAATAAAATATGTTAGACCACTTTTTTTGCTCATTTGTGTGCCTGCTCCTCTTCCAGGGACCATTTAACATATAACAGGATACAGAATACTTTCGCTTTCCCTCCCTGTGGTAGGGAAGTGTCCCATGTAATTTAAAACATGTTTAGGAGTACATATGAAAAGATTCCCATCTTCATTTTACCTCCTGGAGCCTTCTGCATCAATAGATATAGCATATACATATATGAGAAAATACAAATTATGCGCTCATTTTATTATTTCTAGGTGGATGGACTTTGAAAAATTATCGCCAGCATCCATTCAACAGTAGGAACAATCTATCAGGAGCCCAGGACAACAGGAAAAGACCTTGTTGTGTTGTATATCTCCCTTGTCCTGGTAGTTCACCCCCTGTGAAAGTTTTTCCTGTGGCACCAGACCTCAAGTATGGTAGGGAGTCTATTCCTATTCATATTTGGAGTATATATATCATATAGCTAGCTGTCATATATACCATGCATTCATGTCCAGATCAGATCTAAACCATACACATCCAGACACCCAATCCATTCATATCTGATCCATATCCATATCCGACTCAGTCCATTCATTTGATCTGATCCACCCATCTGATCCATGTCCATATCCAATCTGTGCTCATATCCGAAACTATTCCCATGCACCTGTGCATTACCCCTTTTAGATTATACCTGTACCTCCAGCTTTTGGTTATCTCGACTTCCGTTGTGACAAACATATTCGCACTGACCATGAAAGTGCCATTTTACACAAGCATCTCATTACTGTCTATGGCAGCTACCGAGCAAATTCCTTATAGTGAGCATTAGCCTTTTCACTTCATTAAGTCGGTACCATTCTTACTCCATGGACCCTTGCCCCTTACTGAATCTCAGAACTGATGTCCTCCTGTCCTATCCATTTCCATCTAGATCCATTGGTGTGTAGTATATTCATTTCCACTATTACTAAACCTATGGCAGGACTTACATTACCTTCCATGAGGCCACTTGCACGCTGCATGCCTCTTTGCTAAAATCACATAGTACATCTTTATTTCGCTACCTGTTTTGCTATGTATTCCGGCTGCTCATGATACATGTTAAAAGGACTTGTTGCACATACCGGTACTTAGGAATAGTCACCACTACTGTCTCTACTGAATAAAGTCCTTTACCAAAGTCACTGTCTTTTAAGAATTGCTTTACCACTGCATGCACCACCGCTCTTTACTGCTTTCCCATGCTACTGCTTGTTTACTGCTATCTTCCCGTGCTTGACCGCAGTTTTACCGCTTTCCCATGCTTACTTCTAGTTTTACTGCCACTTTCTCATGGTTTACCGCTACTATACTGCTACTTTCCCACAGAGCAGAGGTCACCACTAGCATCTTGCTACCTCTGGCAACAGTCTCACACCTCAGGTTGGGTATTATCGAACTATACTGACTTAGCATTCCCTTTAGGGTCAAATGCTCTTGCTTGCAAGTGAAGCAGACTAGATGGAGCACAAGACTCATATACTGGCTTGGTAGTAGTTTGCTACAGCCCAGGCCAGATTGTATCTTTACACTGTCTTGATAAGATATTTCATACAAGTTTTATTTCTGAGTTCATAGCCTTGTATTCTGTTGTGCTTACTAATGTGTTTCCACATGCCTGTTATAACCATGCAAAACTGGGCTACTAAGAAGTCCTGGCTTTACATGGGGTTGTACTGGAGGGTCGGAAAGTCAAAGGGGCTTGACCTCAGCTTGTACGCTGTGCCCCTTACCCAAGTATGTTCCCTTAATTTTGGATGAAGTCCAAGGGGGAGTTATGGTGAAGTCCAGATGGTGTCCGGATGAACTCTTAGGACAGGATAGCTTGATAGAGCTCCGAAGGACTTCCGGACGAGCACCGGAACGCGCCAGAATGCGCTGGAACTATTTCTGGATGGTAGGGAGTAGTGGTAAGACTACTGGAACAAGTTCCAAGTAGGATGGGTGACAGATGGACTCCTGGACAAAGTCCAGGGCAGGATAGGAGTAGAGCTCTGGAGGGAAAGATGATCCATAGATGTCAGAGGGTAGGATGACATAGATCCAGAGGACCAGAGGTCCGAAGTCCAGAGCTCAGAGGAACAGAAGAGCAGAGGGGCAGTGACATGCACAAAACCTGTTTTGTACATGATCATGACTGCATTTTAGTCTACCGCATTCCATACTAAACCCCATAATTTTCCCTATAATTTTTTATACCTTTCTGAACCTTACAAGAATTTATTCAAGTATTTTCTGAGCCTACAATCATTTCTATGCACTTATCTGTTGGAAAATAATACTTATCCAACATAGCTTTCCCATTATGAACAATATTTGCCATGCCTTATGTTTTTCCTTTTTCAAACTTTAACCTACTTATGCCATATTTTGTGAAAACATCAAAACATTGTGATGTTGAAGAAATTGACATTTGAACAGTGCTGATGAAAGACAGAGTTATGTAATCAATCATGTGATCAGTCATGTGACCAGCCTAAGGAGAGAATTCTATAACATTCTGGAAGATTCCATAGAAACAGTAGTTTACATTAGTAATCAGTAGCACAGCCTTCATAGTCAGTCATAATGAGTCATAGCCAAGCACAGCCTAGCATAGCCAAGCATAGCCTAGCACAGCTAAGCACAGCTATTCTTGGTGAGTCATACTGAGTCATTTTTCCTTGTATGGTAGTATGTACAGCCACCTTTAGAATAGTATATAAGGAGCCCACTTTCCCCCTCTGAGAAAAAGAAATCTTGTCAACAATAATTACACCAGTGACCAGTACACTAGTCAGGCAATAGTTTCTCACACTCAGAGGAGGGCAGGCCAAGGAGCCCCTCTAATAAATTATATATTACCCAATATAATAAGTGTGAATCTAAGCATTAAGCAAGCATACTGAGTGAAACATTAAGTTATTTCGCTCCAGTCTTTGGACATTATTTCTCACGACATACAGACACATCAGCAAGCCACCAAATCATCACACATTCTCACACTAGCTAGTGCAAGGTTACTAGTCATCTAGTGTCAATGATATCTAGTTCTCTTTACAACACAGAACACATTTCTGTGGGGAGAATATTGCATTCATATATTGATATTTCATTAGTTAATTTGGGAGGACAGTAAGACTAGCAGTCATTCAACAATATCAATAGCTTGGCCACTTAAGACTACATCAAGAGAGTGTACTCTGTTCTGACCTGTGTCATACTCATCGTGAAGTGCCTGAGCAGCAGAGAGTTGGTTTTGAAGTGACATATTGGATAGTCTGATCAGTGCTAGACGGCTTAGTTGACTCCATTAATTAGTGAGAGTTAGGAGTAGCATCATCGCATATCAACATACATCATCACACATCATCTTCACAAGTCTGTACTTCGTTTCATGAAATCATAAGCACTGCATCACGCCAGTTACTGATTTTATCCCCCTGTCCTTTGATCAAACAAAGACAAGAAAGAGTTGTTTGCCCTTTTCCCCACGAACAACCACATTATCAACTGCTGGTATTTGTCTGAACCGTTGACTGTGGAGAATATTGAAATTCAGTGAACTTTTCTGTTTTTTGTATTCTAAGAAGACAATGCCGGTGCTGTTTCCTACACCTGAAAAGCTGGTACCAAATGAGATGCTCAAATCAGCGAAGCTGGTGCAAGTACATTCCTTTTTTATTATTGTACAGGCCAATAAACTCTTACATGTTGTATAACAGGTGTTGAAAGTCTTACTCTTTGGCAAATCATTGTTGGCTGCCACAGGTGCTGCATCTTCCAGGACCAAGGCCAAGATCTGGAAATTACAGGCCACAACACCAGGCATGATTGCTGCTGCTGCTGTTGCTATAAGTCTTTGAGCTATCATTACAACTACAACTCATTATTCTCAAATATCAGGCAATATTCCTACTGTCTGATGATGCAGAACTGACTGAGATTGGGGAGACCACTAAGATACTATATTGCAAATACCATGACTTCTTCTGTCAATGCCTACTCACTGGAGGTCCCTGGGCACACCAGGTCCTCTTATTCTTCAACAATGCTCTTTTCTCAACTTCATCCTCTGTCCCTCCTTCTACCCATGATGATGGACCAGGCCACATGTATGAAGAAGAGTTCAAGTGTGCCATGGAACAGGAGCTTGAAAGCCCGGTGTAACGAACATATTGGTGCTGGGCTTAAAACCCCATCTTTTGACACTCGTCTCATGTCTATAGGAGTTACCACTTGTCCATGGCCATCTTGCTCCTTTAGCATTACCGCGGCATCCCATGCTTACCGCACACCGTACTGACTGCCGCACCACATTCCACGTACCGATGTCCTCCCATGTCCTTGCCACGTCTGCATAGCTTCATTTGGTGCGTAGTTTGTTTTACGTTTGTTATCACTGATTCCATGGCAAGTCTTATTACATGTTGCCTCATGCTGCAGCACCTCATGCTATGTTTACATACAGCAGTTACTACACTTGAGCACTACTGATCTCCCTAGAGTATTCCGAGTACATACAATTTAGGATATAAGCACCACGTACCCCGCACAATACAGTACCTGATTTTACACCATTGCACGTACTATAGGTCAGGATTATTGTCTAGCTCTGGATTTACCCAGTAGTAGTCTTAGTCTTTAAAGTTTTTTTATCGCTCGTTAATCCATCATACTCGTTCTCCATTACCACTGGCATACCACTGGACTTTTGACTGTTATTTTGACTGAACTTCTCATGCACTGCTACTTTACCGCTGAAAGTACCATGGACTTCTTCACTGTTTCTTTGCACCGCTTGCAACCTTACTGCTACCGCTGAAATCATCGCTCGACACCACTCGCTCGACGCAACTGTTTCTGCCTATATCTCGACCACAGTAGTACTGCTACTTACGATGCTAGTTCCGGCGGCATCACTGCTGACCATGGCAACTTACTGCTGACCACAACACTTCATTTGCATATCAGTTCGACTCAAACTTGACCATACTAATAGGCATCCCCCCTTAGGGTCGAACACTCTTGTTTTCACAAGTGAAGCAGACTAGACGGAGCGCAAGACTCACATACTAACTTAAAAGGTAGTTTATCTACAGCCCAGGTTAGGTTGTATCTTTACACCAGTCTTCAATGGAGATCATTTGAATGATGTCCATCCACCATTACCAAACCTACAGACCATTAGCATCCCACACAATTCACTCCTTTCAGACTCTGAAGATAAGGCTTGTCCTCCCGCACCTCTGAATCATCCTGCCGCAGCTCCAATTGTCAATGCAGTGGTGGCTCCCATTATTGTAGCCCCACCTGTTCCAGCTCCCACTGTTCTGCCTCCTTCAGAGTCTATATCTGCTGCAATGGGGGACCTTAATCTGGAGAATCAAGATGCCTGTCTTAGAGTTGAACATTTAAGTCCTGTGGAAATTAATAATGCACGCCCCAAACCAAAACCAAAACCCTGACGCAAAGCCCAGACGGCTGTCATAGCTGAAGGTTTCACTGTGGATTCTACTCATTCAGTTGTTGGGAGTGTCAACGCTCAGACTACACGAAGGTCGGGCCGAAAAGTCAAATAGTTTGCCCTCATCCAACAGTCATTACTTTTTTTTAAAAAATACATAGTATTTCTTGATTTGCCTTCTCATTACCTTTTTTCCAAGAGTGTTTCTGTCACACTCGTCCAGCAGCAGCCAGGCCTTAAAATGATTGGAGGTTTGGTTGCCAATGCTGGTTTTGTTCATCGCTCTTGGACTCTACTTGGTTATTAGTGCTTATAGAATTCTGCCTATGCATTTTAAATTAGACTTTAATTTGATTTAAATCGCAAGTTGTTTTTGATTATGGAAAGATGATGCAAGGCCAAACAAAGGTCGAACTTTGTCTTCCCTCAGACTTTCAACTTTTTTCAACAGACCTTATTGTCCTTAACCATGTTGACAGCAAATTCTGTCTTAGACAACAGTCTGAATCTGCCTTGGACTTCCCTTAGACTCTTTCTGAATCCTCAATGTCAACATTTGAATCATACAGTTGGCTCTATGCAGGTAAGTCTCATTAATACTCTGAGACTGACATGTCACTAATAACTTATCAACAGTCACTGTTGTCAATGGTATAATGCCTTTCCATCATTGTGATGCTACAATGAACGTGGTACATGTTTAAAAAAATCTCAATGCTGAAAAGCTTGCTAATCATAGCCCTCATTGTCAACTTGTTGAGGCAGGTAGTTGCTTATCATCAAATGCTTCTCCTTCATTTCCCCCTCAACAATGTCTACCATCAACATCACCATATTATGAGCCGATGGATGTATCAAACAAAAACCAAGGCAAGCTCCCTCACACCAACAGTCATGGCAGAAGAAATTATTCTGATACCAAATCTCAGCCTGCAACAGCACCTGTTCACCCTTATCTCACCAGTGCTCGGGCAACTTCTCAACAATGCAAGAAAACAGTGGCTTGAAGGAATTAAGGTGTGTTACGAACTGGGGTGGCATCACCAGTGACAGTGAAAAGACACAGACAGTCTGCTGGGAAGTTCTTACAATGTCCAAAAGAGGACAATGTGCAAGTACAAGGAACACATTCCAAGTACAAGCAGGGGTTCAGCCTCAAAGACAAGTCTAAGAGGTTCTACAAGAATAGAGACTAAGGCTAAGGAGTGCTTAGACTTAGAGATGATTCAAGACAACTTAGGTTGGAGACCTAAGCGAAGGAGATTCCAGGAAAAACCCAGTAAGATTAAAGTAAAGAATCTACTACAAGTACAGCGTGCTTAAATAGACCAATATGTGCGCACGGACCAAGAGAGGCGTGGGAAAGTAAGTGCGTATCCAAATAAGGAAGGCAACTATAGTACAGATGCGTTGAGCATATGAGTCAGAGTCATGTGACATGATATACAAGTAAGGAAACAAAGAGAAATTGAATAGGGGCACGTACAACTGTAACATTACCCCCCTTTTTACACGTAAAGTCACCGACTTTACTCATCCTGGTTCACATAGTAAACAGGGTCATCACTATACTCGTAGTCTTCATCAGCAAATGATCCACTCCTCATGTACGCGGCTTCTTCAACACCTGCACGTCGTTTAGAGTCCCTCTTTTTCTCTGCTTGAAGTCGTTCATCGTCAAGCTGTCGTTCCCAAGAACAGAGTGCATTGTAGAATCCATCGTCCTTCCAAGTTAACGTAAAGGGGGGAGTTCCAACTCGTCAAGGACAATAAATGGATAAATGAGTAGGCGACCAGTATCTGCAAACTTTGCACTGGTATTCCACACAGTTCTTTTGACGATGCCCAAGTAATCCACAGACGTGACATTTCATGTTTTCATCGGGATTGGAGATGGATTTGCATAATGGTGACGGTGAAATGATGGGTTTAGGACTAGTGGATCTGGCGCGCTTCTTCCCCTTATTCCGTCTCATGCGTTTCAAGGCAAGAGTGTTATTACGTCTGAGCTGCGCTTGTTGATCAGGAGAAAGAGCATATGCTGATGCTGGGAGATCAGGAGTAGTTCCTCGTTCGGCAACCGCAAGAAGTTCGTTAGAAGAAGAGGGGGAAGTTATGCCAAAGTCTTTTACTAGGACTGGCGAGACAGGATCCATTGGACCAAATGATGACGGAATGGACATGGGAGGGTGAATGTGAAGATCGCGAAGTCGAGGGCCGAGCGTTATTAATTCAGCAACAGGAATTCCTAACCTTTTTGCAGCTTCACACTGTTCTTCTGTACAAGGCTCATATAGCCAAGCAGGATGATCATGGGAGACTATACCATGGGACAATGAAGTTGATTGTTCAATGGGAGATGGGGTTCGTGGAGAGGCAAGTTCGGCTTGCGTTTGTTGCAGATCAGTGATGGCTTCTTCGACTAAGTTTCTAGCCGCTCTGGTTTCAGCAACTGATTGCTGGATGGTTTCAACGACCGCATTGGTGAGCTGTCCGATCTCCTGGACAGCAGTGCATAAGCCAGCAAGGCCATCAACACTAGAATACATGCGCGAAGAAGAGGGTGCTGGAATAGGAAGTGGCGTATCTTCCTGCAGAGAGGGAGGTTGAGCAATACCTGCTCGGCGTTCGGCCACGATGTGAATAGCTTCCTCAACATTGTTCTTAAAAGAATTGGGAAGCAGCAACATAGCGTAAGAATGAATGCATTTTTGAAGATGAAGGAGGCGATGGCGGTAAGTGATTTCTTTGGTATTATTGGCAATGGCTTCGATGAGGGCTGCTGTGCGAATGATGTTGACAAGGAGTAAGGCAGGGAAGGCACCTTTTTCAGTGAGGATCCTTTTGATTTTGAGGGCGTGTCCTTCGCATAGAAGGGCGGCTTCAATATAGGAGGTGTTGTCGATTTCAGTGGTAAGGGTTCCATAGTTTTCTGTGTCGGAGTCGGAGTCATTGTTGGCAACGGTGACGGGGGTAATGTATGCAGTGGGGAAAGACATTTGAAACGGTGTTTAGTTGATCAAGTGCTAGTGCGAGTTGATTGACTGAAGGATAATCAGAGGGCATGCTGCTTCTTATAAGCATTCAAAATTCGAGCGGAGTTCTTCAGGTTCTTTTCTGGGAGCCATTCATTATCTCCCGATGAATATCATTTCCAGAAATGAGATAGCATTGGCGAGTGCCATTTCCTTTGTGAGAAAGAATTGCTTTTATTTCATATTCTTCTTCTTCTTTGATGATGTCAGGTGGTGGTTCGGGGAAGTTCAGACCGTGTGCGTCCGTTTCGCTATAGGACGATAAGACAGAAGCATGGAAGGTAGGGTGGATCTTCCATTGCGGAGGGAGTTTGAGTGTGAACGTGATGGGTGATAAGACATCGATGATCGGGAAAGGTCCATATCGTTTCGGTGCGAGTTTCCTTGATGGGAGTTTGAGTCTAAGGTTAGCGGCGGATAGCCAAACCTTATCTCCGATCTTCCATGGGGTGTACTTATCTCCTCGGGATCATTCGGCCATTGTCTGCATTGCAATGTTATGACAGGCGATTGCTTCTTCTCTTATCTTCTGCAGAGATCATACTCGATCTTCTGCTGCAGGGACGGATGAATCAGGGATAAGGTGAGGGATAGCGCATGGTTCATATCCCATCATCAGATAGAAGGGTGATGCATTCCTTGCATCATGTTTTCGGTGGTTGTGGACAAATTCGGCGATGGGTAGATGTTCTACCCATTCTTCAGGGTTGTTACGGCAATAGATGCGTAGATATGTTTCAAGTTCCTGATTTAGCCTTTCGGTTTGACCATCAGTCTGTGGGTGATAAGCCGTAGATGGAGCGATGACGTAGTTGAGAAGTTGGGCAAGCTCCTTAGAGAAGCGAGATAGGAATTGCGGGCCTCGATCTGAGATGACTTTGTCATGGAGTCCAAATTGTCAGTAGACGTGTTTCAAAAATAGTTTAGCAATGCCTTCGGAAGTGATGGTTTTCAAACAAGGGATAATAATTACCCCCTTCGTAAGGCCATGGTCTACCACGACCATGATACTGTCAAAGCCTCCTGAGACAGGGAGGTCAGTGATAAGATCGACAGAGACCTGAGAAAAGAGTCGAGTCGCAGAGGAGGGGATCGGGACGAGTGGAGGTCGGACAGGATGAGTATCGGTTTTCATTTGCTGACAAAGGGCGCAACCTTCAACATAGTTCTGAATATAAGAGCCCATAGCGGGCCACCAAGCTTCACGTTTGACGAGTTCTTCAGTTTTGAACCTGCCGGGATGTCCTGCGGTGGGATGATCATGATATCGTTTCAGGATATCGGAACGATGCGCCGGTGGAATATAGGCACGATTCTTGAAGTAGAGGACGTTCTCCTCAATCTTCCAGTCAGAGAGTGCCGATTTCATAGGAGGAAGGCACACGCCATCAAGGGCGTCGGACGCTGTCTTAAAGACAGGGTCGTCGAGGGGGTCAGAGGATGACAATACATCCTTCAGGTCGGTGTCAATAAGACGAACAAATAGAGCGTCAGGGAGGAGGGTCTGGTCCTCGTTATCGTCTTTGCCGGAGTCGTAGTTGGGTCGGCGAGGTAGTGCATCAGGTACTGCCAGCTTAGTTCCTGCAACGTGATGCAGTTCAATGTCGTAAGTAGACAAAATCAATTGCCAACATGCTTGGCGACGGGTAAGCTTCTGTGCACTTCTGAAGTACAGAAGATTCTTGTGGTCGGTGAATACCAAGATGGGGTGTGGGTTTCCTTCAAGATAATGGCGCCATTCGTTCAATGCCCGGATTACGGCAAGGAGTTCCCAGTCAAAGATCTGGTAATTGCGTTCTGCGGGGTTGTCATATACCGTACATTCAGGGCTGATCCATGGACATCTGGACACCCAATCAACATCCATCCATATCTAATCCATATCCATATCTGACTCAGTCCATCCATCCGATCTGATCCACTCATCCGATCCGTGTCCATATCCGATCCATGTCCATATCCGATCCATGTCCATATCCGATCCGTGTCCATATCTGATCCATGCTCATATCCGAAACTATTCCTGCGCACCTGCGCGTTACTCCTTTTAGGATAATACCTGTGTCCGGCTTTCGGTTATCTCTGCACCTCTGGCTTTCGGTTATCTTGACTTCCGTCTTGATAAGATATTTCATACAAGTCTTATTTCCGAGTTCATAGCCTTGTGTTCCGCAATGCCTCAAACATAGCCTCGGACTATCCTTGCTTGCCTTCCGGCATGCTACCTACAGTATATAAACTTATAGTACAACTCCTGCAGACCTCAGTCTGATTCATTGTTCCTACTTCTGTATATTCCTTTGATTACTCTGTATCCTGTTATCATGTCTATATAACTCCATTTCCGTTCTTGCACTTGGGCTCCGTCCCTTGTAAGCTTCCGACTCAGGCCTAGGGGATTGCTCCCTAGGCCGGAGCTTTGATCCTATGTCCTATAATCTTTTCGGACTTCGTCCATCTCCGTCTATCATCTGTTTCACCTCCGACTCTACCTTTGGTAGTCTTATACTGTCTGTTTCTATTCCGGACCTTGTCCGGAGTAGTCTATACTATCTCTACACCATATCCGGACCTACTCCTCTCTAGTAGCCAACACTTCCTCTAAGATCCACAGAGCTATGCTCATCTGATCATCTGATCATCTGATCATCTGATCATCTGATCATCCACTCCTCCGCTCCTTCGCTCCTCCGCTCCTCCGCTCCCTCCCGCTCCCTCCGCTCCTCCGCTCCTCCGCTCCTCCGCTCCTCCGCTCCTCCGCTCCTCCGCTCCTCCGCTCCCTCTCCGCTCCTCCGCTCCTCCGCTCCTCCGCTCCTCCGCTCCTCCGCTCCTCCGCTCCTCCGCTCCTCCGCTCCTCCGCTCCTCCGCTCCTCCGCTCCTCCGCTCCTCCGCTCCTCCGCTCCTCCGCTCCTCCGCTCCTCCGCTCCTCCGAGCTCCGGACCTTCGGACCCCTAGTCCTCCGGATCCATTTTATCCTATCCTCTGACATCTATGGATCATCTTTCCCTCTGGAGCTCTGCTCCTATCCTGCCCTGGACTTTGTCCAGCGGTCCATCCTTCATCTGTTCTACTTGGAGCTTGTTCCAGTAGTGTTACCATTACTCCCTACCTTCTGGAAATAGTTCCGGCGCATTCCTGCGCTCATCCAGAAGTCCATCGGAGCTCTGTCGAGCTATCCTGCCTTAGAGTTCATCCAGACCCTCCATCCAGACTTCACTAGAACTCTCCCTTGGACTTCATCTGAAATTAAGGGCACATACTCGGGTAAGGGGCACAGCGTACGAGCTGAGGCCAAGCCCCTTTGACTTTACAACCCTCCGGTACAACCCCATGTAAGACCAGGACTTCTTACTAAATCTCCGGTTTTGCATGGTCGTAACAGGGGTCCAAAGACTGTGAGAGATATGCACATGGGTGATAAACGCCATTTTCATCAGTCTGCAAGAGAACTCCGCCAGTTGCTACGAGCGAAGCGTCGGTAGCAATAGCAAATTGTCGGGAAGGATCAGGGTTACGGAGTACCGGTTGGGATGTAAAGCGTTGTTTCAGTTCTTCAAAGGTGTCCATGCATTCGGTTGACCAATCAAAGGCCTTATCTTTCTTTGTTAAATCGATAAGAGGTCGAGCAATGTCAGAATAGTGGGAAATGAATGTGCGGTAGAAGTTGCAAAAGCCGAGGAATGACCGAACATCTTTTACAGATTTCGGGACTGGCCATTCGGAGATTCCCTTGGTCTTGGCAGTATCCATAGCAACTTGTCCGGGGCGAATTATCATTCCGAGGTATTCCACTTCTTCTGCATCAAAGGTGCATTTCTCCGGTTTTAAGAACAGATGTTCTTTTCATATCTTCATCAAAACCCGTCTGGTTCATTCACGATGTTCTGCCATTGTTGTAGAGAAAATCAGGATATTGTCCATGTAGATAACCATCCATCCTTCGTTGATTACTTGTTGGAAGGTGTGATTCATGTATGCTTGGAAAGTTGCCGGTGAATTGCAGAGGCCAAAGAACATGACGTTTGGTTCGAAGAGACCGAATTCCATAGTAAAAGCAGCTTTCCAGCGATCATCGGGATGGATGCGAATATTGTTATAACCAGACCGGATATCCATTTTCATAAAGAACTGTGCGTTATGAAGGCGTGCGACAAGGGAGATAGGGAGTGGGAGCGGATAGGCGTTCTTGACTGTCCAATCATTGATGTAGCGATAATCTTGACAGGGACGCAATTCTCCACTCTTCTTTCCCACAAAGAAGAAACCACTGGCTTGGGGTGATTTCGATTCTGAGATAAAACCTTTTGCAACGTTTTCATCAATAAATGTTTTGATGGCAGCACATTCTTTTTCCGATAGTGGGTAAACCTTAGACATACGAGGGATGAAACCGGGTTTAGTATCAATCTGATGATCAATACCAGGGCGTTCGGGGGGTAGTTTGTTCAGTCCGTCCTTAGCAAAGACGTCTGCAAAGTCGTGCAAATAGTCCAGGACCAATTCTTCGAAGGATTTCTTTTTCTTTTCCTTTTCATCCATGGCAAATTCTTGAGCTTTGTTACTGTATTTCGGAAGGGAGATCATGGAGTAATTGGGAAGTTGTTCGAGTAGGGAAGTTCCATCTTGTGTGAGAGGTGTATCCATGGATACTTCTTCGATGATCCTCATACTGACTCCATCAGTATCATATTCCACAAGGAATTCTCCATCTCCAAGCTCATAAGAAGAAATCTCTCGCACCTCAGGTGCGTGCCAGACATCTTGCATAGTGTTGAATTGGTCATCATCCTCTGTTGGGATCAACGAGGGCACAGGTTCTTCTTCATCGGGGATTTCTTCAATCGAAGCTGAAAGAGTTTTCAGGGGGACGTAGAACTTGGATAATTTCAGTACATTGGTATCTCGCCCTGGGATCTCCTCTTCTGCTTTTCTTTTTCCATACTTCTGCTCTTCTATTGGCCATTGCTCAATAGGTTCTTGTCCGACCCGACACTCAGATTCGGATTCATTCTTGCGCTTTTCTGCGCGGGGAATCGGTGATACTGGTCGTGGCAGTTGTACACGGGGAATGAGATCGTTAGTATGTGGGGTTTGTACTTCCGATTTGGGGTCTTCAGAAATCGAAGGGATTATGAGAGGTCTCGGAAGTCGGGAATATTGCCATTTCTTAGAATGACAATTAAAGGCTGGAGGTAATCCATTCTTCTTTCGATCCGTATCTATATCAATTTCAATTTCATCTGATTTCGTTGTTCGGGGAAGGACAAGTGTTTCAGCAGCCCAATCTATACTTGGGTTCATTGCGCGTAACCATGGAATTCCCAAAAGGATTTGATCCCTTCTTCCTAGTTTGGTGATGTTGAATTTTCCATACATGGTTCGTTCATCGATTTTGACCACTAGGAGACAGTAGTGTGTGATTGGTCCTCCTTTGATAAGTGTTCCATCTGCCATAGTAACTCGAAACGGTGTTTTGAGTTTTCGTCGTGTGATTTGATGGAGTTTCACAAACTCCTCGGAAATGAATGTTCCTGCCGCTCCTGAATCAATAACAGCGGTAGTGTCAACGGATTTTAAGCGAGTACACGAGTGAAGGGTGATAGGGATACGAAGTTCTTTTCTTTCACCTACAGCGTGTACAAGTCTTAGTAATACATTGGGAGAAACATACGTCAAATCTTTGTTTCTCCAAGTCAAAAATCCTCAACAATCCGCCTTACAGTTTCTTCATCTTCTTCTTCTTTGACTTCGGTGAGTCGGAGCGAGGTCTTCTTCTTTCTGTCAGGACAATTATGAATGCGATGTCCTGTCTTCTTGCATCCGAAGCATTGTCCCTTCTTCATGCATTCGGATCTCTCCATATCGGAGATTCAATCTACAACCATTGCGTTGGAATCACGGTTCGGTATGTAACATGCATTTCCATAGTTCTTCTTTTTCTGTTGCGGAGCATGACATGTCCTCATGGCTTGAAGGCGATGATGAGAATTGTCAATGGAAACGCATTGCAGCACAATGTCTCGGAATACTTCTGAGACATCTCCTAGCGCGAAAAGCTTTGTAAGGATGCCCCAATTTAGGCCATCTTGGAAGAATTGGATCTTCGTTGCATTATCGGTGATATGAGCCTTGGCTGCAAGTGCCTCGAAATCAGCGATGTAGGTGTGAAGATCTCCACTTCCTTGTTTGAGGTCCCTGAGTTTCGTGAGTGTGGTTCCTTTAGTATCCACTGGGTCAAAGGCTTCTTTGAAGCTTTTCATAGAATCTACCATCATCCCATAACCAACTTTTTGTCCAGAGGTGTCGGTTGATTGAGCATGGTCAAGGAATTGCTCTCTCCAGGATTTGGCACTCCTTTCGGTCATAAAGGATGTTATGAAAATGATCTTCTGTTTGTCGGTAGTGTAAAGCTTTTCGTTGATATCGAAGTGAAGATTACATGACTGGATAAATTCGCAAGAATTGTCGTGATCTCCATCAAAAGTGTTTGGCTGGCCGATCTTGTATTCAAATTCTTTGGTCACCATATTTAGCGGTTCGTCTGGTGAGTTATGCTTTCTCAATGCCTACATGCGCTGTCTTGCTGTCCATTAGGGCTTATCTTCTGTCAGAGGGCTTCTCTTGACAATCGGTTTAGCGTACGCATACACTTATCTGCTTATCTAAGCAATCAGGGTTCGGGGTCAAAGACTGGATAGTCGACGATTCGGTTGACTTTAATCTTTTGTTACGAACTGGGGTGGCATCACCAGCGACAGTGAAAAGACACAGACGGTCTGCTGGGAAGTTCTTACAATGTCCAAAAGAGGACAATGTGCAAGTACAAGGAACACATTCCGAGTATGAGCAGGGGTTCAGCCTCAAAGACAAGTCTAAGAGGTTCTACAAGAATAGAGACTAAGGCTAAGGAGTGCTTAGACTTAGAGACGATTCAAGACGACTTAGGTTGGAGGCCTAAGCGAAGGAAGTTCCAGGTAAAACCCAGTAAGATTAAAGTAAAGAATCTACTACAAGTACAATGTGCTTAAATAGACCAATATGTGTGCACGGACCAAGAGAGGCGTGGGAAAGTAAATGTGTATCCAAATAAGGAAGGCAACTATAGTACAGATGCGTTGAGCATATGAGTCAGAGTCATGTGACATGATATACAAGTAAGGAAACAAAGAGAAATTGAATAGGGGCACGTACAACTGTAACAAGGTGGATGGTAAGTAATGAGATTATCTTAATGTTATCAACTTGATCTATTGTGTATGCAGAAATGTCGCTGTATTATAAGTTAGTAGCCTCTGCAGTGCTCTAATGTCTGATCCTGCATTGCTTGAATTGATGGAGAGAGATAATAAGGAAGAACTCAGCAAGCTATACAAGAGAATAGCAGAGGCAGAAAAGCAAGAAGGAGAATCTGAAATATCAGATGCTTTGAAAGCTAGAGCCAATCATCTAACTTGAATCGGTGACAAGGTGCGCCTTCCCTGTATTAAGTCATATGGACACTGAATGACATCAAAAAGTATCATGCATACAGGAAGGTGCAGTCGCAGTGCAATAGCCTTCTCCTTGAGCATGCCACCAAGATGCCACACCAGCTGGCACCAATTCCATTCATGTACCTGATGACCAATTATGCATGTCATGTTCACAATATGGATCAGCTGATGTTTGTGGATAGTGGACTCTTATTCCTGGACCGCTGTAGTGCTGCCATCCCACCATTATTGTGTGTGTTACAGTATCTGCATGTATCAGGTGAACCCCATTGACTTTCTCTCACCCCAGGAGGTATTATTGCTTGCTTTGGCTCAGAGTGCCTCATGAAAGGCATATTCAATGTAATGGTATTGGTGATACATATCAAGAAAATCAACTTTTGTAATTACTATATTTTGATCAGATTTCAATTTGATGCTTTGCCTTACATTGGAGTTAAACTTGTTTAACTAAGTTGAATCGATTCGTGATGCTGGTCAAAACAACCTCGTGACTCTGCGTCACACTTACAGTGGCTCAAAAAACTGTCTGCACGTTTTGACATTTTTCACTATCTATGATATTGTGTGAGAATGAACAAATTCCTCAAGGACATACTTATACCACATTGTAGTATGGCTTCAGGGATTTTATTTGAGCCCTACACCGTGGGAATCGGCGGAGATATGGTGGAGATATAAGGCTTATAAAATGATGACTCATGTGGACAGTTTTTTGAGTGTATATTAAAACTATATAAATCATTATTTATGACACCATAAAAATCATGCCACTATTATATAAATTATAAAGTGGTGTCATTATGTTATTTTATGACTATATCTAACTATATAAACCAGAATATCTCATGTATCATAGTCATAATCACCATGAAAGCCATCTCCTCTGCTCAAAGAGATAATATCTTCTCTCTGTCTTATGCTGGCCTCTCTGCTCGCCAAATTTCCTCTAGAACTGGAGTATGCAAGTCCACTGTGGCCAAGTTCATCAAAGAAAGCCACCCAGACAAGGAAAACTCTTGTGGAGGACGTCCATCCAAGCTTACCTCTACTGACAAAAGGGCTATTATCCAACATATCACTACAGGAAAGGCTGATAATGCTGTCCAAGCCACCCATTATATCAATTCCACCATCACTACCCCTGTCTCTTCACAAACTGTGAGGAATGTTCTCAAGGCAGCTCATCTCAAGGCAGTAACAAAGAAGACAAAGCCTCTTCTCTCCATCAAACATAGGCAGAGAAGACTAGCCTTTGCCTTAGCTCATCAACACTGGACTGTAGAGGACTGGAAGCGTGTTATATGGTCAGATGAGACCAAAATCAATAGGATTGGGTCAGATGGGAAGGTGTATGTATGGAAAAAGAAGGGAGATGGCCTAACAGACAGAGAGGTTAATGGGACTGTCAAGTTTGGAGGAGGTTCTTTAATGGTATGGGGCTGTATGGGATGGAATGGTGTGGGAATGCTTGCTGAGGTTGAGGGGAAGATGAATGCTGAGCAGTATGTGGACATTTTAAATGACCACTTGCTGCCTAGCTTGGCAGAATCAGGGATTGATGAAGAAGATATCATTTTCCAACAGGATAATGATCCCAAGCACACATCCAGAAGAGCTAGGGAATGGTTTGAAGAACATAACATCAATGTTCTTGACTGGCCAGCACAGTCTCCTGATGTCAATGTCATTGAACATCTCTGGGGAACACTCAAGAAAAAGCTTTAAGCCTATGAAAACCCCCCTAAAGGAGTATGGGAGCTTTGGGAGAGAGTAGCAGTGGAATGGGGGAAGATCACAGCTGAGGATTGCCAGAAATTAATTGAGAGTATGCCTAGAAGGATAGAGGCAGTAATTAAAGCCAAGGGAGGTCATACAAAATACTAGAATACCTGGTTATTACTGTAAAATACTTGAGTCAAAAAACTGTCCGCATGAGTCACCATTTTGTGAGCCTTGTATCTCCACCATATCTCCACCGATTCCCACGGTGTAGGGCTCAAATGAAAGCCCTGAAGCCATACTACAATGTGGTATAAGCATGGTTTTGAGGCATTTGTTTGTTCTCACACAATATTATAGATAGTGAAAAATGCCAAAACATGCGGACAGTTTTTTGAGCCACTGTAGATGCCCCTTTACCAATCTAGATAAAGTGTCTGACTGATCAGTCAGTTTTGATCTGCATGTCGCACACTTGTCTTCTGAGCACCGTCTGCTCATGCACATTCAGCACTATTTTATTTCGTGTCATCTTGAATTTCTTTAAAATTTGGTCATACTTCCAATCATATGTCAGATCCAGGTAACTCATATACAAATGCCAGCAATCCGACACAAACACAAGCATCTCTCAGAGGACCTGGAATACGGGGGTCTTCAGTTGAAACCGAGCCTGATAGAGCGCATCTACCCCAACAAGACATGGCGAAGAGATGCCTCGATGTCGTCCAAGATTTCAGGTCTGCCAAAGGAACTAAATTTGATGCCTCCTATGTTATCTGTGGGATCATCAAAGAAAGCTTACCCCTTGGCTCAGGGGAAGACCCGTCCGTTATCATGGCTATCTACCTTACAATGCTCAATGAATGGGAGTCAGAACAAAATCAGGCTGGACAAAGAGCAGCGGGCACATCCAGAGTACGACGTTCAGCAGAACCAACGTCTGATCCCACACAGATTGAAGAAGAGTTTACTGCAGAGGATAACAGGAGTCAACGAGTCAGCATTGAGCCAGGAGAACCTGCTCAGAAATGACCTAAACTTGACTTTACCTGTCTTGAACTCAAGTCAACAGTTAATGAGGAACCATCCAGGCCCCTATCAGCAAACCTCAGACAAACTGTCCACATCTTACAAAATTGGGCACAGGATCAGAAACAAGCCAAACTCAAACTCATGTATCATGAACGGAGTCCAGAGTTTTATGAATCCAGATGGGCTGATATCGTTGCCAGACGAAGCCTCAATCTTGATGCCATCCACACCATCATCACTACATCAAGATCAGTTGATAAACATACAGAATACATTGGAGATGTTGGATTTACCTATGGAGTCTCTGAAATGGCCACAAAGAAAATTACCAAGCAAGGCCACTGGAATGCTGCATGGAACAGAGCCTCACGAGCTCTCAAATTCGCTTTCCCGTTCTGACAGGCTGAACTTAATGCCTACTCGGAACACATTAATGAACAATTCGATCAACAATCGGAAAGCTGCCATGAACAAGTCATCAGATATGACAAATCTGTCAGATTCAGAGTTGGAAACACTCACAGGTATGAATTGTCAGACTTTGAGTGCTTCAGGGACATCTACAGCTCTCACTTCTCCGCTGGAGGAAGACTGCATAATGAAACGGAGGAATCTAACAAATCCACTGGAGGAGGTCGAGAAAAAGTCACCAAACGAGAACCCTGCCATAAATGGAATAATGGTGAATGCACATGCAGTGCAGCCACCTGTCGTTACACACACGTCTGCAATGTCGAACAAAATGGACGTATCTGTGCCCGTCATCATGTCAAAACAAAACATCATGAGGACGGGAACACTAAATCAGCCTCAAAAATACCTTAAACGTCCACGTTTTCGCCGAGGGCTGATTTGGTCGCCAACCAATAATTCATTTAGCCCAACCGCACGTTCTACAGAGTATGTGGATCCTGTCCCAGAGGCTCCTACTTACCTTATGGACAGTGATGCAGCCCGCACAGTATGCAATCATCCAGATCTCTTCAAAATAGTAACACCGATCAACATTGATCAGTTTCAAGTTCTCCTTGCTGACCATCCAAATCAACCTTTCGTTTTGTCGGTGTGTCGAGCCTTACATGAAGGTTTTTGGCCATGGGCAGATGCTTCAGATGAGTCATATCCCTCTATAAATGATAACTCAATGCACACCTGTGCAAAATCAGCGGATCAAGAAAAGTTTATTGAGGAACAGCTACGAGAAGAAATACGCCTTGGACGTGTATCAGAGCCTTTTGGTCCAGATTTATTCCCCGAAATGTACAGTGTGCCAATGCATACCGTCCCTAAACCCAATTCGGATAAACTACGCCTTGTAGTGGATCACACAGCAGGAGAATACTCGCTGAACTCCATGATTGATTCAGATGCTGATAGTGGCACCAAACTTGACGGTTTGCATTCGCTTGGTGCTTCCCTGCTGCAATTTCGACAAGAACATCCTAATGATAAATTGGTCCTTTTTAAATCGGATGTTTCTCAAGCTTTTCGGCGCTTACCTACATCAGGAAATTCACACATTCCTTAACATGCTTAATCAGCTTAACTCACTTATCTCAAAACTTGTTTGCTCTCTCTCACATCATTCACCTGGCATATCTTATATTTTTTGAGTGCGAAATACAATAAAACATGTATATTAATATATCTCAACTTTTTTTTTTCTGAATTCATTCACATTGAAATTTTGGACAAGTAGATTCAATTTCACCAAGGCAGTTAAGTGTAAATAAGTCCGCATAAGGGCAAGTCAAGGAATGTGTGAATTTCCTGATGTATGCACCCGCTGTGGCAAACCAAGCAAGTGCTAACGGTACAAGGTCAACGTCATGTGGATCGTTGCAATAACTTTGGAGGACGAGGATCCCCTAAGGTCTGGATCTCGTTTATGTCACTGGTCACTTGGATTGCAATTCATCGCATGCTTATCGATGCTCTTAAACTTTATATGGACGACTCTTTTTCATTTGAGCTAGCAGAGCGTATGTTGTACTATTCGCCTTATCAAACTGACTACCCTGAGAAACAGACTCGTCTGTTACAACTCCGGGACGAGCTCGGAATCCCTCATGATCGTCCCAGACAACTCTTTGGTTCAACTCTGACCATTATTGGTTTCGACGTCGACCCTAACGCTATGTCTGCTACTTTGCCGAGGCACAAAAAGAATGAGTTGATCAAGCATCTACGTGACTTTGCCTGTAAAAACTATCGTTGGACGCTTCGCGAATATCAACAGCTTGCCGGATGGTGCGAATGGAGTTTCAATATTTTCCCTTTGCTCAAACCAGGACTTTTGGCTGTGTATGAGAAGATTCGCGGGAAAATTCAACCACGCGCACGCCTTCATGTCAACAATCCTATCATTTGCGAACTCACTTGGATGGCTGATCATATGGAACATTTACCTGGGCTCATGTTTTACAAATCTTTGGATTTTGATCCATCATCTGATGATGTCGTGGTTGCTTATACCGACGCATCTGGTGTAGGAATGGGTTTCTGGTTCCCTCATGATAACTTTGCGGGTCAATCATCTTTGCCTGCGGATGCTCCTAAAAACACCATCTTTTTCTTTGAAGCATTGGCGGTTTGCTCCGCAATTCACGCAATCCCTAACATGACAGAAGTCCCACCCCGAATGCTCATATACACCGATAACACAAATACAGTGTCGATGTTCAACTCTCTCCGTGCGCATCCTCCTTATAATTCCATCATGCTCTCGGCAATGGATGTTCTACTCGAGTATGAGGTGGACTTACGTGTAGAGCACATTAGTGGATGTGAGAATATGGTTGCAGACGCACTCTCACGATTTCAAAACGAAAGAGTTTTGGAGTTGGCACCAGATGCCAGCTTTTTTGATTTCGAACCCCCTCGGAATGCGCTGGGGGCAGCAAAAAAATGATGCAAGTTTCACTATCATCCAGGCAGCCTGTACGGCAAGCCTGGACACACGAGCGTCTCTTATACGAACGTTCAGTGGCGCTTGGTTTTGCTATTGATTCCACTACTGCGTCTGTTTACGACTCACATCTCAACTCTTACATCACTTTCTGTCGGCTGCACCACCTCCCTATTGATCCCACAGTGGATACATTATCTTTTTATGTTGTATAATTATCACACCATATTTAACCACGGTCAGTTGACTCATATCTTTCGGGCATTGCCAGTCGGCTAGAGGACACATACCCCATGGTACGGGCCGCGCGATGTTCACCCTTGGTTGCACGGACTCTCCGTGGTTGCAAACGCCGTATGTCAAAACCAATACAAAGGAAGTTACCTTTGTGTGTGGATGACTTGCAACGTGTGCGCTTGTTTTTTGGTTCTTCACTGCAACATGATGATAGTCTCTTCCTTGCCCTGTTATTCACCGGTTTTGCAACACTCCAACGTCTTGGAGAATTGACCTGGCCAGATGCAATCAGCCATCAGACTTACCGGAAGGTGCCTTTACGACACACACTCACTATCACCGACACCGCCATGTCATATACACTGCCTTCCCAGAAGAATGACAGTTTGGGGACTGGCACCACTATCCTCATCCCGTCACGTTCTGTTATTGATTTGGATCCTCTTCCGCTCATCCATTGCTATTTGACGCTTCGTGACACTGCATTTCCAAGTCGGCCGGCACTTTGGTTGTGGAGCACGGGCGCCATACCAACTAGAAGTTGGTTCTTACGACGCTTACGTCGACACTGTGGTAACGCGATGTCAGGACATTCAATGAGGGCTGGAGGTGCAACTGCACTTGCGATTGCGGGAATGGCTCCAGACCTTATTCAGGCAGCAGGTCGGTGGTCCTCTGATGAATTCAGAAAGTATATCCGCCAGCATCCTTTTCTGCTCAACGCTTTACTACACGGCTCGGCTCGTGAACGCAACCCTGCTACATGAACGGATTGACTCACACATGACCTCATTCTTGACTCAGACTGGATTTCGCCTAATCGCTTGTTTCGACTGGATTTCACCTACTCGCCTGGCACCATGACCACAAAACAACGAAAAAACACGTTATAAAAAATAAAATAAAAAATAGCCTTATAGCATTTCTATCGTGCCTCCGACACTCAATTCTGGTCTTTTCTTGCCTATTGAAGTCTGTCTCCTAGTTTTATTGCTCATTCTCAAGCACATCTTATCGAGTCTAGCATCTGTTTTGCCTTACACTGCCGTATGTGTAAATTGATTCAATGAATCAAATGAATTCTGCACCCTCGAAATGGAATCACGTGACTTCCAATTATTATTGGGCTGTCTCAAAATTTGACCTTTGCATTGGAATGGTCTTGGGACGGTCTTGGAAGACCACCCCTAACAACTTCCATCTTATCGTGTTCGGTTGTCTTGCAACCGGACCGCAATGCCGCCGGTAAATTGCGGCCTTGCACGCCCTTTTAATATATTTCAACCAAAATTAGATTTTTCCGACATACCCCTATTCAAGGCCTGCGCTCTGGTTGGAGGCGAGCAGAGCTCATATACAGCTATCCCTCGCTTCGTGCTCTAGAGCTTGAGAATGTCAACTTGAGATATGAGGAACGTTCATTCCTTGAGAAGGTTCTCATGCTGCGAGCCGGCTGTGGTGTTGGCATACACACGCTCTGACTAGCGAAGTGCGGGAACCTGATGGGCGATGCTGTGGAGCAGCTTCAGACATCGGTTGCCGTTGATTGGGACAGGCATGGAGATGCATTGACGGACAACGATGACTAAAGCTGCAACGATAGTAATTCGGAGTATTATGATTTTGATGCTGATGCGCTTTCCGGCTTATTTTAACATGTCCGGATAAAGTTGAACACCTGTGAAACATGTTTTTAGGCTACGGTGAGAATGAAGAACGCTGACGTGAACCAAATCACAGCTTTCAGGTGTCAAGTCCGTCGTCAAGGAAAGACAACTTTTTTCGTCTATATGGTTCAGCTGGGAGACTCGCAAGTCTCGAGAACCGCGTCTTAGTGAATTTGAGGTATTCATAAGGTAGATACAAATGTAATGCTCTACTCAGATAATCAACAATTAGTGAGAGATTTAGATAGCAATTGGTACAAGAGACAAAAGTGCGAATACAATCACCAGTCGATCGAGAAGTGGTGACAGTCCGTAACGGTTCGGAAAAAAAAGAAGCATCAGATCTCATGATAGTCCGAATTTTAGGCATTCGTGGGTGGGTCGTTTTGATAGATCTAGTTTGGGACGGGCATCACTGCTCGTTGAGGTTGTTTAAAAGAGTTGTCAGACATCGTTTGGTAACCATGTCTCCCTATTGACCCGTATCAGTAATGCTCTTTGTTGAAGAATGCAAACGAACCTTAAGAAGCACGCTGAACGTCTGATCGCGCAACGGTTCAGGGAGACAAGCCCTCAGCGCTTCCCTCGCTCTGTTAATTGAATCAGCCCGCGGCGCCCATTCTAGCCACCCAAAAAAAACCCACCTCATATTATCACTAAGCCTCAGATAACATCTCACCACATGCTTCAACAACCTAACAGCCTGCGTCTCAACTAGCTGATTCACCATGTTGCTCAAAACTGTCCCCACAGCATAAAACCGCTCGTAAGTGTGACAAATATACGTGAGACCCGTTTCATCGAGTAGGATCTTTTGGACAATGAAGATTGCGACTGTTTTGGAGAGTTCAGAACCTGTTTCCATTATGCGGAGACAGAGGGGGATGATTTCGGTTGAAAGAAGGAAGTGGATGACTGTGTTGTTGTCATTTTGCTAAGGGTAGGGGTATGTGAGATTTGGCTTAGCATTTAAATTTGAATTTGGGGTTGGAGAGGAATGTGGGGAAGTGGGAGGGGAGAAGAGACGAACCTTGACGAGGGCGCCAATAACGCCTAGGGACGTAAGTCTGAGGTATTCAAACGGCCGCGTTTTCGATGTTGTGTTCAGGAACGGGTACAAAAACAATGGGATATGCGCTGTTATCGAAAACCGAAAAGTCAACCCCAACCCTACCAACCAGACTCAAGCACACAACCCACCATTCAAAAATAGCTGTCTTGTATCCGGGTGCGAAGCAACGCACTGGAGCAACGCAAGGGCATTACACACTCGGTTCGATACGTGCGCTGTGAGGTTCGGAGGGGAAAGGAGGGGGTAGACGGATACTATTTCTTGTAATAGCGCTGGCATGATACCTGTACCATCAGCGTTCCACACAACGTTTGACATCAATTAGCACCAGAAGATTGATAAAACACAATAAAAAACGCACCAAAGGAATGCCAAAGCACCAACGCAAGCTCTTCATACTGCTCTCTCTTCTTACTCAGTTCCAGCAACGCAGCCTCGCGCGCATTGGGATCTGTAAGGTCAATGACAAGATTATATATCTTGCTCTCTTCTTGAAGACCCATGATGTGCTGGTGTGGGTGCAGGGAGGGCGTATGGCTCTGAGTATGTGAATGGGTGTCAGAGTATCCAGACAGCGCAGACCCTGCTAAGCGCTGCTGCTGCTGTTGTTGCTGTTGCTGGTATGGGTTGAATTGCCCAGCATGCTGGAGGTATGAGAGCGGTTTCGGGGAGATGAGCCCCGCCATGGCCATGGTTTTCGGGAGGTGTAGTCAGTACTAGTGTGTTCGGTGGATGCGAACCGCAAGTAATGCGTTTATGGGACGATTGCCCTGAGCGTGTGCTTAGTAAGCTAACTTTATGAAGATCCGGACCCTACACCAACGAATCGTGATTAATGGGTTAATAGTATACGCAAGTCCAGGCGTCGTATAGCAAACTGTGTAAATCCACAACCACATGACTGGCCAGCAAACTAGGGCTAAATAGACGAAAAACTGAACGAAAGACTCGACCCCTTCAAACAAAGAGCCAAATAGAATCCAACAACTACCAAGGAAAACTCATAGAACAAACAATGACGGGTGTCAGAACGAACTTGTTGTATTTTATGTTGAACAAAGCGAAGGTATCCAGTGAGCTGCGCACTTGAAGTGAGATGATAAAGAAAGTGAGCAACAGCAACCAAAATGATTAGGTACCCGAGATAATGAGTGGACGGGGCGAGTATGGGGTAGGGTGCGTACATATCGACGAGGTACATGGGGGATATATCGTCAGCGGTCGTCATTTCGTCTGGCGGGTTAGGGTTGAGGTATGGATCACGAGTAGTTCTTCTCTAGGACTCGGGGCATCTTCTCCATTCGGACGTCGTCGCCGTCGAACTCGCTTTCGTCATGCTCGTGTACGATACCTTCGGCCGGTGAGTCTGTCACGGGCGTTACAGGTCGACTTGATACGAGTCCGCCTATGGAAGAAGTTGCGGTGATGGTTGATACGATCTGTTGATTCTGGGGATAGTATGATCGCCGGAGCATCTTCTTAAAGTCATATGATGCGAACCTGTGTTAAATTAAGATGATGCGAGGAGAAATGGTGAGATTCCGTACTGCTCTTCCATTTGTCTCATTTCGGCACTCAGCGTATTAACATCTCGGGTCTTGCGTGCTTTAGCCTTTAATGGATTGTCTTCGAGTAGCAATTCCTCCAGTTCATGCGATGCATCAAAGTTTGCCTTCTTTGACTGTGGGGGACTTAGAGAGAATATTGTTCGGACTAAAAATACTCACATCAGGGGTGAACGGTGGCGGTAATTCTTTGGCTTCAAGCGCTGCCCAGTCTATCGGATGGAACCAAGGATGTCTTTGCATTACTTCATAACCATCATTTTGCTTGCACGTTAGTCTCTTGGAAGGATCGCGGTCCAAGAACTGCGTGGAAATAAGTACAAGAGGGTAGGCAACATGACCCACTCACCCCTTTCAACGCCATCATACCTGCTCGTGAGCACTTCTTATCGGCATCATCGGGAAAGCGTAAGGTGTCTTTACTGATGCTGTAAGTTAAGTCGGTGTTTGTCTTGCCACGGAAAGGCCTCCGACCGAAGAGGAGCTCGTATGCGCAAACGCCCAGGCTCCACCAGTCGATTGGGTAAGTATAGCCGCGTTTAGTGAGAATCTCCGGAGCCATGTAAGCCATGCTACCCGCAATGCCGGTAAGCATGCGGCGCTCGCTAAAGTGTACAGCAATATTGAAATCAGTGAGATGTGCATGACCCCGTTCATCGAGGAGAATGTTATCCGGTTTGAGATCACTAGTGAGGTAATTATGGAAGGATAAACAGGTACGGGATCGGGTGATACATACCGGTGCATGATTCTGTGCTCATGAAGGAAGGCTAGAGCTGAAGCTATTTCTGCCACGTAGAAGCGTACTGTGTCCTCTGGCAACGAGCCCAGCCGTTCTAGGTGGACTGAATAGGTTGAAACGGGCTAAGTGAAGGGGCCGAAAAAAGCGAGGACAACATACATCTGAGGTCACCACCGAGCATGAGGTCCAGGACGAAGAAACAGTTTTCATCATCTTGGAATGCATAACGAAGGTTAACGACGAATGGATGGTCAATCTGCCGGTTGAATGGGTAAGCGGTGAAGATGTTGTTGTTTAGATACTAACTTCTTCGAGTAATTTTCGTTCCTGAATGATATTTGCAACTGCTTTCATCTTTACACACTTTGTCTTGTTGATATATTTCAAGGCATACAACTCTCGTGTCTGTTTGTGTTGGACCATTCGGACCTAGAAATGAGGGCCGGCCTTGTTTGTTATGACGGCGAAAATTGAAATATGGCAGATACGAACCTTTCCAAAGGCGCCCTTCCCGACGCATCTCAAGAGAACAAAATGAAAGAGATTAACGTCGCCTTCGAAATCTACCGGCTATAACGATGAATGAGTTAGTCAAGGTAGAATGAAGGCAAGCATACCTGAGGTCGACAGCAAAGCGCACCCATGATGAAAAGGATGGTGGGATTATATTAAGAGAGTAGGGATGAGATGATGAAGTAGCTTAAGGGGGGGGGGGGCGTTGTTTGTATTTCTGTCACGCTCCTTGTGACTGTGTTTGATTACATACATTGTGTAACTTCTGTGATGGACTTATTTTAGGTATCATAAAAGTCTCACCCGCTGCGGCGGCACTGCTTTACAGTATCCCTCAGCTACCCATGACAGTTCCTCCTCTGGTCGTATTTGGGCCCTCGGGGGTAGGAAAGGGCACCCTCATCAACCGCCTCATCAAAGAATTTCCAGACTCTTTTGGATTTAGTGTCTCTCGTACGGAGGCTTTCCTTCTAAACCCTCTCACACCATTTAATTAGTTCCCATCCCAAAGATACTACACGTGCCCCACGCCTTGGTGAGATAGATGGGAGAGCATACCACTTTACTACAACCGACAACTTCAAGAAGCTCATCTCTGAGGCTGCTTTTATCGAGCATGCCCAGTTTTCGGGCAACTTCTATGGCACGTCTATTCAAGCAGTACAAGATGTCGCAGCAACAGGCAAGCGGTGCATTCTCGACATCGAAGTTCAGGTACATTTCCTTCACTTCTTCTAGCCCGATTTTTATATACCATATCCTAGGGCGTTCAACAAATCAAGCAAACACCCCTCCACGCCACAGTCATCTTCATCTCCCCACCTTCCATGACCGTGCTAAATAACCGCTTGCGTGGTCGCGCTACAGATTCTGAAGATGCCATCCAGCGTCGTCTCGCGATCGCGCGTAGAGAGATCGACTACGCTCGTCAACCTGGTTCAGTTGACTACGTTATCGTTAATGATAATCTTGATACAGCATATCAATTGTTAAAGAGAATTGCCAACGGAGAGTCAGATGTGAATGGGGATCAAATGCCTCCCTTGGATGATTAGATTTTTGTATTTATACCCCACACGCAGGAATGATCTTATCAATATTTACATCATGGTTTATAGATGCCGTAAATTGTGTACATCAATCACGTATTTGGAAGCCGAACGTTTGATGCTTCCCCGCTACCTTAACTCGTTCTTCAAGTTCACCGACCACATCTAGACAACGAAGGCACTGCATGCACTCTGCCCAGGTTGGACATCAAATAGGCAACAATGTATAAACGGCGCCACCGAGCTTTCGTTCGTTGCAACTTTTTCACAGCAACCGACCATGACGACCTTGAGAAAGAACAAAATTCTGTTACTCTGCAGTGCGTCCTAGTGTTTTTACCGCCAGTGGCGAGCCAACAGCAAGCCGTGTGCCTATCGGCTGCCGCTAGTGGCGGTGTCAGATGGCTGCTCTCGCTGGCTCATTTTGAGAACGCTGGTTATCGCCACTGCTCTGTTATTCATCGACTATTTCTTCCGAGGGAGAAAGGTATTCCTTTTTTTTATATCCTACTTTGAGCAGTATCCTATTTGGCTCTTTTAAAGCCAAGACACGACCAGATTTTACTTGGACACTGTATTCGCTTCTACTTTGTCTCTGACCATCTCACGCATTCCAGGTCTTCCTGTTGCCCGTCGCCACAAAACCAACTACGTCGTCGCCATTTGCCTCCATTTCAACTACGTCCCTCATTGTTGGCGAAGTCTGTCTGATGTTTTGAGCGCATTCGCGTCTGTGCAACTTCCGACTGACTGTGAGCGTCACTTTAGGCCACTGCTGTCCCTTCTTCGAAAACGTTTATGGCTCTGAGGTAGCCGCAGTGCTTTATTGCCCAAGCACTCCTACATACATTCATCATTCTGTTAGTGATGGCATGGCGCCTTGGCCGGATGCTGCCTACCAAAATCTGGTACGCTGTTTATGCGATCTCTCACTTGCTACCTTAGCTGACTGTATCTGGATATCACCGTTATCCCACCAACCTGCGGTATATAGTCACTCAGACTCGCTCTCATGCCAAAACGTCGAACGGTCCGGTCTGCCGGTTCTCTCATGTTGTTCCTGCAACTCGTAGGCTCTCCTGTTTTATGTGACATAACTTGCGTACTGTCCTATGGTAAAGTATGACCAGGATGTGCATCAGACTTAATTTCATGTATATTGGAGCTGCAGCATGGGTCCGCCATTGTTCGAGCATAGACACAGGACCCGCTGACTGTGTGCAAACGTCACAAGCCTATCCCGTCGCGAAGAGTCACATGCGTCTGTTGCCGCCGCGCAGGCCATGACCGGTCTTCGTCTCTGAAAGATACCGTCACTGAGTGCCAGGGTGCGTATTTCAAAGGTTCGCAATGGACAGCCGCCCTGTTTGCGCTGTGTGTGCTCAGTACCAGGTAGACTGTCAATTATTGCTTATCATCGATTGTAATTCATCCGGAATCCATCTGGATTCTCTGCGTGTTACTGATATTTTATCATCCAAAAATGTATAGTGCAGACTTTGTCCCTTTTATTGCACATTCGGCAGCCCGCTGATCGATGGCCTTATGTTGGACCAAGCAGGGGCTGTATCTGTGGACCACGATTCTGTTGGTTTAAACGGCTGTAGCTCTTGTCATGGTACATTATGGAGACCCTGCAATGTTCTACGTCTTGCCCGTCGAAATAATGCGACCTTTCCGTCCAAATGAAGGTCTGGAATGACGTGTACGGCACAATAATATTCAGGTTGCGAGGAATATCAGCCTCGTCACCTGAAACCATGGTACTACATGCAGAAGACCCTGTCATCACGTGCTTCAGAAGTTTGATAAAAGCTAGAAGTTGCCAGGAGGCGATGTGGCCGCACAAGGTTGGATCAATCGTGCGAAGCGTCAATGGGCCGCCGGGCAACTTCGCAAGCCAATTGTCTGACAAGTGGGGCCGATAGATTCGAGATCACATATCGTCACCATCCGTCAGAATGCTGGTGGCGACGCCGTGGTTGTGAACGACTGGGACATAGATGAGTTTAACTACTACGATAGACCAAATGGATGGCCCCCAGACGTAACAGGTGAGTTGCGAATTTATGTAATCGATAAGTTCAATGATCCGATACACAATAATATTCTGAAACGCATCTGGTTTCGGAAGGTCAATGGATTCGAAAGCAATTCTCTTGTTCACCAGAGACAAGGACCGAGACCGCAAAACCTCGCCATTCAGTGCTCTGTGCCGTTATACAATTATATGACAGGCCACTAACAGTTCAAACGCCTGCTATTTCGAATTCATCATCGCTCGAAGATGTCCTTCTCTCGCAGTATTCACGCTTTCAAACAAGCAGTGAAATGGTTCAGGGTGCCTTCAGTAAAGTCAGCCGCAGGTTCTCGAATACATGCTAGGTCACTTACATCACCAAGCCGGTGCCGAACTCTGGTTTCACCTCGATCCTATCTCCGTTCGAGTCTTTGGCGTGATCAATGCGCAAGACAGCAAGAATGGTAGCAGCTGCAGTCCATAGACTATTCTCTGCAAACCAACGACCTGCCGAGAGCATTTGTCATCCTCAACACTGCCAAATCAGCCACAATTCAGCCTACCAGGACAAATACGCCTGCAAGGGTCAGTGAATAATGGAAAATGAGAGCAAGTGACAAATATTCACCTGCCAAAACCAAAGGCAAAATGGTTGACGAAAGGGTCCTTCAGCTTCCCATCGACTGTTAGATGACGAGTAGGATCGAAGCGAGATGCATCGGGAAATATGTCTTCATCCCGAGAAAGTGCCCTGAGTCATGCTCAGCTCAAGCCGCCGTTACATAGACTCTACCATGACACACCACTGATTCACTATGACGATCGCACCTGATCGGACTACAGATGAGTGAACGGTAACCTTAACTCTGTGACTTCGAACCTTTGGGTATGAAGTACCCGTCGTAAACATCATCATCTGACGTCGCATGTGGAATTCCTGTGCAAGGTGTTAATTATTCAAAGTTATATTTGTGCAGGCTGACCTAGGGGGGCGAGAGGATACCATCTCAGGACCTCACGTAAAATGGCATCAAGGTAGGGCAGTGACGCCCTATCATCGAGGCACGGCATTTTATCATGCCTTACAGCTTGATCTATTTCTGCACGAGCCCGGGTTTGAATATCAGGATAGAGCACCATAGCCAGTAGGAATGTCTGCAATGCGGCTGCAGTCTGCGGGACATCAGAGTAATATTCAGGATTGCTTAAGTGGCAACTCACGGTATCCATGCCAGCTACGATGTCGCATTCGCGTCAATGGATGAATTTTATCCTACTAAAAAATTTACCCATGTAACCTGTGAATGCAACAGCCTTCATTATGTCTTCGTCAGCGTCGTCGTGAGCTTGACTGAGAAAGTCAGTGACTAATGAGCGTGAGGCAGTACCATTTGCCTTCATGTAAATAGATCAGATAAAGTTTCCATTCACAACCCTGCGTAAATGTACCATCTGCGCCTTCACTCCATCAAAGGGCTCGTTCAAAAGCTGTTGACCTAATTCTCTACCTCGTCCCATCAGGGCAAGTGCGCCACCGAAGCACCAAAACGGTAACTTTTCGACTGCAACCTCATGTTGATTCCTAAATGTTCAAAATTATGTCGTCGACAGAGGCACTCACGGAAAGGAAAGGCCGTGAACATGGCAGCCTTCTCGGGAGAAGCAATATGCTCGACAATATCAAGAAGTTCGCACGCGCGGGTAAGATACGGGTCTTCATGTCCAAGAGCAACGTATCCGTATGTCACGGCCATGATTAGAGATGCCGTGTATCTGTCATAAGAATTGATTGTAAACTGGACCATACATCACAACGACACCACCGAATGAGGTACGAACGCTCGAGTATGCCGCTGTGGGTTGCTGGTGGCATCTAAGAGATTGATAGCTAGTTCATTTGCATGGTAAGAGTACATCTCGTAGTATGAGACTGAGGCTTCAGCCCTGAGGACTTGATGGAAGATTTTGCGATGTCGCCGTAAAATCGCCATATGGAAGGAACGCAGTATTGAATTCTAGTCCAACCCTGCATCGTCAGTAGATGAAGAACAGAGTGAATAAAAAACAGCAATGCATACAATTCATTAGTGCGAATAACGGGGCGAGAAGAATAATTCGCAGACCGCTTGTCAAGCAACTCCCGTGCGATGATTTCAGAGTTTATGATGATCAAGTCAATCCCAAGCATACGGGAATGAATGATTTTTCCTATAATCAGGTATAAATTAAATTTAAGAGCTTGGTAAAGAGGTCATTGGTATGCTACTAACCATGTGTCTTTCCCCACGCAGTATATGTGAGCCAAGGTCGTTTAGTATCCAATTGTAGCGCGTTACCCAAAATTGGTAGCGGACGAGGGCCAGGCGGCAGAGAGAAAGGGTAGACTCGCCTGCGAGTTAGACCCAAAGCGACAGCCAAGGCAATAGTACACAATATGCCCAAAGCGATATCATGAGTGAAGAGCATGGCGAGCGATTAGTGAAGCTTTGAAGTACCGCCAAGACATGTTAGTTCGCTTGATAAAAGGAGTCAAATTTGACACGTGACACAAGGAATGATACAGGGTGTTACAAGCCAGCAGTCGAGGGTATGTAAGGTGTATGGGTAGAATGGATGACTTTCCGTAGGCTGAAATATTCTGATGAGAATATACCGGAGTCTCAAAAATTAAAATTTACCAAACATCGCTGATATGTTAATCTATACTGGAATAATCCCCCGTACGCTCATTCAATTAAATTTAGTCTGGTCCTTGATGGACGATAGCTTTGCAGTCCAGCAGCTGCTTCTCGACAAAGACGAGGCTGAACATTTCGATGACGATGAGAGACTTATGGTGCTTGCTGCTGCTATCGTTGCCGGGAGTGAGGTATCACAACAAGAGCGCATTGACACTCGGCACCCACATCGTTTGTACCTTTGCCGACCCCAACTACTTCCAAATCCTCGTATCAACACCCCATGGAAGGTGCTATACGATAGTCAACATGATAGAGCCTTCATCACTACAATGGGTGTTGATGTGCCCACCTTCTCCTCACTACTTACTGCAGGCTTTGTGCAAGCCTGGTATGAGACACCAATACCTCGGGCCGGACTCATAGGGTTAGTTAGGGTGGAGGTGCAAAACAACTACTATTCAAGCTGCACAGGTACATTGAAACATGATACTTATCTAAGCTGCTCGAGTACAAGAACGACAAAGTCTTACCTCATACGCCTGAGAGCCTTCAGACCGCTGCACGCGAGTGACAGTCTGTGCGATCCCTGGGTGGGCCCGCCACTTTCCTAAGTCATCACACATATATGCATTCCCTGCGCCATCATAGCGCAACTCGGGAATCGCCTGGCTATGAGATTGGGAGAGAATAGTAGTATCAGACATTGAACGGACTCTGAGTGTTTGAGTTACTTACCTTGTGGCTACCGGTACACGACCTTTATATGCTAGAAGTGTATGTTGAGCCGTCGGATGCAAGGGGTGGGCATATTCATAGTAAAAAAAATAGTCATGGACCCTGCGCTAGTAACAGTGCAACGGGAGCGCGCAAAGCCAAAAGGAAGAGAATACAATGGTGCCAGCTTGATTTTGACTGTTCAAGAGGAAGTTTTCACAGATAGAACGTAAGAAGTGACGGGAAATCGATACTACTAGGTTGCATTGGGCGAGATTGGAGGCACCGGTGGCATACAGGTCAGGTAGGCACTCCATTAGTGGGCACTTAGAATCACCTAGATAGTGGCGGGAGAGAAAGACTTTAGCGTACGAGGGGGGTAGATGACACATGGTTACAAACTGACTGTAAATGAACACCGGCATCGCGGCACACCTGCCTAATAAGGGTAAATATATGATATGATATTCTAATCAGAATATTTCAGCCTACGGAAAGTCATCCAATATACCGTGGACTTGCATAGAAAATCGGTAGACTCCGTTCCGATAATTCCGCAGAATCTACCACAGTCCACCCGAGTTCACCCGAGTCTACCGGAGTCTACGCCAGTCTACGATGGCACCAGGTAGAACGACCAAACAACGTTGTTAGCAACGTATATCACACTCAACTGCTCCTCCTCATCACCATTACTGATTCCCTCTGATCCCCTTCCTCATCGCCATTATCGATGTCCCTCTTGATCCCCTTCATGATGGACATCCGTCAGTTACTTGTGTCCTTTGATATGTCTGATCTCACCTTCTCCGACCTCATGGTGTTCGTTCGGCTTGCATGCATGGCAAAACCATTCATTCACCAGTGCATGACTGACATCTGCCATCCACCCACCCACCCTCCAGAAGTTGTTATACTCCTTCTTGCTGATGCACTTGGCCAAGACCGACCCACTGTCCTTGCATGCTGGGTAGCATTGCATCAGGTTATCTGGACTCATGATACAGTACTCCCAACTGACCAGGAGATTGAGGCTTTTAACCGTCATGGACTTATGTGTGGTATTGGTGCATTGCTGTTCATCATTTCTCTTCTTTCACTGACATATTCAAACCTCATAGGATATCACGACTTGTATCCACCGACATGTTAAGACTGTACTCAAAGGTAGAGAGATCCGAAGGGCTTTGGCCTCAGTTCGTGCACTGTGCCCCTTTCCCGAGTAATGCCCCTTATTTCAGGGAGAAGTTATACGTCCGAAGATCCAGAAGGAGTTGCATGATGGATCTGGACGTCCAAAGGTTATCTGGAACGTAGGAATAGAACAAAGATTAAGACTAGTTTCGGAATGAATTCCTAACTAGAAACTAACAGAGATAGACTATCCAAAGATAGAGTCAGAGATATAGACTATAGGAATCAATCCCAGTCTCGGAAGATGACTTAGAGCGGAAAGTGGCTTAAGTCCGGAGGAAGCAGAATGAGCAGAATCTAAGATGGATAATCAACAAGTCTGGGACCGAGGGCTATGTACGAAGTGTAACGGAAGTTCATTAGTTAATGCACAGCAGATCAGTAAGCACGAATCGGAAATGAAACACAGGTAACGGATCAGTGACACAGGAAGGAATTATACACAGCCGGAGTACTGGAAACAGGATGAGCGACGAAAGGAGATAGACACAGATATACACCAGGGAGATAGAGTGCGAGAAGTGAGCACATTCGGATGAGCGATCTGGACAGGACCTGTGGAACGGACGGAAATAGAATCGATCAGATCTGATCAGATATGGTCGGATCTGGGATTAGAAGTATGGTATATGACAGACACATGTATGCCAGAGTCCTGAATGCATGAACTACCATGATGGTAATGAAGTAGCCACTCTCACGGATGCCAATAAATTTTGGGCTAGCCTCTTTACACTACGAGATGGTTCTCTTCTGGTCCATTCAGTATCAACTTATTGTCGACATATGTTCTTTATCGTCCAGTAATGCCTACTGACCATTTCATTCAGAATGTCATACCAGATATTACCACAACTATCAGACTAACAATGCCGACTCAACACGCATGTACTATGCTGGCATTCCCAGTGTCATATACCATACTTCTGATCTCTGATCCGACCATATCCAATCAGATCCAATCGATTCTATTTCCGTCTGGTCCACAGATCCTGTCCAGATCACCCATCCGAATGTGCCCTCTTCTCGCACTCTAACTCCCTTGTGTATATCTGCGTCTATCTCCTTTCGTCATTCCTCCTGTTTCCGGTATTCCGGCTGTGTATACTTCCATCCTGTGTCACTGATACGTTACCTGTGTTTCATTTCCGATTCGTGCTTACTGATCCGCTGCACATTAACTAATAGACTTCTGTTACACTTCGTACATAGCCCTTGGTCCTGGACTTGTTGATTATCCATATTAGATACTTACAGTATATAAAACACTTGTAGATCTCTGTAGAACCTTAGTTCGAATATCATCTTAAATTCTGCTCATTCTGTTTCCTCTGGACTTGAGACACTTTCCACTCTAAGTCATCTTCCAAGACTTAGGATTGATTCCTTTAGTCTATATCTCCGACTCTATCTTCGGATAGTCTACCTCTGTCAGTTTCTAGTTAGGAACCCGTTCCAAAGTTAGCCTTAATCCTCATTCCATCCCTATGCTCCGGATAACCTTCGGACGTACCATATCCAATACCTTCAGACGCCCGGATCTGCCGTGCAACTCCTTCCGGATCTTCGGACATATATCTCCTCTCTGAAATAAGGGGCATTACTCGGACAAGGGGCACAGTGCACAAACTGAGGCCAAAGCCCTTCAGATCTTTCACCCCTTGAGTACGGTCTTAACACCCAGCATCATTCAGGCTGCGAGGCATTTCTATATTGAAGCTGCATTGTTGGAAATTTTTGCAGCAATGAAAGTCTTCAGATGGTACGTGGGAAATTCTCATCTTTCTCAGATGACAATAATGGGAACCTTTTGTTCCAGGATGTCTAGTATGAGCTGTGCTTGCATGTACAACTACGCACTTGCTCAACGGCACACCTACATATCAAACAATAGACATGCTTTTGATGCTACACTTCCACAAACTTTTGACGAAGAATTTTCATGGCAGTATACCCTTCAAATGCACGACACTGACATCCTCAGTGGATTTTTTATCTACTCACTGCTACTGGAGAAGGCAGATCATAACAGTTGCCTTGTTCTTCCCCATGATGAGCAACAATGGATCCGAATTGATGTTGCGCTGAGTGAGCGCAACAAAGAAATGGAAGGTATTGGGCAGGAAGCATACCCACATGCCTGTGACTTATGCTTCATCATTATTGGTGACGACCCAAAACGTAAGTTGATTATTTCTCAAGTGCAAGGTGTCATGCAATTGATTACACACTGTAGTGAAGATTCAAGCAGCTGTTTGTGACGGTAATACCATTGAGCACCCTTGGTGTGCAGTGCATGACTGCAAAGTCCCACTTATGACCAACCATCATTGTTTCTGTCCGGACCATCAAGACTTGAACCTGCAGTGCGCAGTTGATGGCTGTGATGAGGCCCATACCTCTGGATCTTGAACATGTGGCAATGTGGACCACCAGGCTTTTGAAGATGCCTACTTCAATCCTGCAAAAGCTCTCTTCCAGCTGTGAGCACAGCTCAAGAGGGCTGGCATTACATTGCCCTTAGACTCTGTTCCTTCACCCTCCAATGGTAGTAGTAGCAACTCTAACAGTGCAGATGAAGATCTCGAGGTAATTCTTGACTCTGAGTGTGACAGTAAGCCGGAGAACGGCAACAGACACCTCAGAGCAAGGTTTGGTCAGCGCCAAACCCATAATGAGCAGCTTATCATGCGACCTTGTGGGGTGATATTAGCGCAGGCTACATTTTTTTGGGTCTGAGGCCATCTCTGCTGTTAATGTGAGTTATATACAGTCTTAATGATGTGGGGCTAACGTTTAAACAAGGAATTTGCGAAGATGGTATTCCCTACTGCCACATCAACACCTGAATTTTTCGTCTTCGACAACAACTGCAAGCTCCGCGCTCACCAGGACACTATTGGTGATGACCACTTCGCTGCAACAGGGATGCCTGTGGATGTGTTTCACTTCAACTCAAAACACAAGGAAACTGACGCCTACTGTCAGCAGCACTGCAACCCTGCCACTTTCCCAGAGCTCATTTCCAGTGGCAAGTGGTGATTTAATACATTGATTTGCGAACAGACAAATGTATGGCTAGGTGGGTATCAGGCAATCCTCCAGGACATGTCTGTAAACTGGTATAACTTTTATCTTGATGAGATGATCAAACACCGGAACCGCTATGTTATCTCAGAGTTAGAGAGATGAGGACATTCTCCTTGGACGATTTCTATGGATGCTCTGTTTGACAGTGACTAGTGCCATTTGCATTACATAGTTTGCATTACTTGCATTTTCTAGATTTTTGTCATTTATAATTCTATCCCTTGTTGTGTGTTCTTGTCCAGCGTTCAATCTCTTTGAAAATGTGTGATTTGGGAGAATAATACATGCAAGCTTTGTCATCTCCAGGTATCCCAATTGTACCCACTTGTATCGTATCAGCTTCGTCATCTCCTTACCCTACCACTCTCTCCTACTCGCATCATATCAGCTTTGCTGCCATGTGTTTTAAATAGAATTCAAGTTCACATATTTTAAGTTAGACTTAGGCTTGCCATATGTTTTTAAGACACCAGCAATTGTATTGATGTTTGAGAATGTAGAGTGATAGAATGATTGATCACAAATGTCTGATATGAGAAGCATATAGTACAGGTTATGGTACAAGCAACACCAATGAAATGTACAGACACAATATAGTACAAGTTGAAAGCTAAACACATGTAAAATTTGCATGAAACATACTATCTGCGCTTCGCTCTCTTGCTCATTCCAGCGCTCGGGGTGTATTCCTCTTCTTCATCGGCAACACGCTTGAGGAAGTTGTGGTGCCATGAGTGGCACCTATCAAACCCCATCTGCTTTGCTGCTGCATGAAGCTTGTTGTTGCATTTGTTCCAATTGAGTATATTACTTGGGGGGACCAGTTCTTCACATTCTGCAGTGAAGCGCTGAAAATAATGAATTCATAATAATCAGTAGATAGCACTTGATGCTTACATGAGCGCTTGGTCATGCGCATGCTCAGTCTGTAGGTGCTTCACAACTGCATCATGGATGTTCTCCAGTGTGTGTTGGAATATGTGTTTGACCTTCTGTAGGCCCTGGTTGTCTTGATTGGGGTAGAGTACCTGTCAATTTAAATAGTTAGCGTTAATATTGAACAAGTCAAAAAGGATGATGTATGGCAGTAGCATAATATGCCAAGTAACGAGATTTTAAATTCAGGCACTTGTTAGGAGGATGGACCCACATGGTGATAGTAACTGTTGTCAGGTGGAACCACATATGAGAGAGGGATGCAATTCCACCATTTTTTGAGCATGTCAAGTCCTTGATCTGAACCCCTCTCTGGTGAAGCTCCTTCTCCATGCCCCACTCATATGTTGGGGGGATGTGTGACTGGCTTTCAATGATGCTGATGTGGGTGGCGGCCAAGACGTTCTCATTCCGGTCACCATAGGTCTGCAGCCTGCCAATGGCACTTTTGGAGGTTTCAGAAACAGACACCTCAAATGGCCAGTATGGAAGGATATCGGCATCACATATGCGAAACATCAGTACCAAGTCTGGAATCCCAAGCCAGTAGCTTTCTTTGGGAGGTAGATCTGCTGTAGCAGGCACGTCTACCATACACGTCATGTGGATAGGTAGTGATACGTTGAACTCATCAGGAATGGTAAGAGAGTTGACAATGGTCCCCATCACAGTGCGCAAGGGCACCAAGACCGCCTCGTGAATTGCTGAAGGCAGGGTGACAATGAGTTCTTGAAGATGGGGATTATATGATGGTCTAAAGCAAAGTATATAATCAGCTCCAATTTGGAAAGGATGGGAAGACTCACTTCCGAACCACCTTGCAGTCAGAATTGATAGCATCTAAAACATACGCATAATCTTCTTCTGAAACATTTGAGAACACCTACGGTAATCAGCCTGAGAAAAATAAGAAACAAGAAACTTCTTGTACCTCAAGTTCGGGTCCATCACTACCAGTTTGAATTCTACTGATAATCAATCCACCCAGTCCTACAGAGCTTGGGAAATGAATTATGTGGCCTGTGAGTTACAAAAAAACATACCAGGACCTTGAACATTTGATGTCACATTTGCAATATTTGCTGGCTTCAGTGAGCCTGGTGTCGACTGAGGCTCATTTGTCACTGTAGGACTTGAAACTGGCTCAGTAGTAACAGTAGTGGTTTGGCCTTTCATAAAAATTGTTGGAGGACTCTTGACATTCCCTGGAGATGGCCCTCTGAATGATCCAAAAAATTTTGGCTGAGGTTGCCAGCTGTTGCACTGTAACAAACGGATGGGAGGCATGGTTTTCAAAAGGTAACACTTTATTAGAGTGACACCTTATAAGCGAATACTATGGCGTAAACTGGCATTCAACTTTTAACTGGGTTTTCTGCTGTAAAATAAGGGGTAGTATGAGCCTACACAAGCAAAATTTCACCAAGTCTAACATTTCCTAATTGAATGAGAAACTCATGCCAGTGCCATTGTTTATGCAAAAAGCTGTAACTAAGTAGAACTTGTCTAATTAAAAAGGTGGTAAAGATGGTAAGGCTTGATCATTGGGTCCCATAAAAGAATAATCTATGTGAGAGGTATCATTTGACCAAGCACTAAATGGATCAATCTGGGGATAACTTGTAAGATCTAATGGAAGTTCAGAATTGGTGGTAGCTGCGGTATCATGATGCATATCATCTATGTTCTGGAATAGTGACACAAGAGCATCACTCATCTCACCGGTCAAGTCAGTAGGGAGTTGCAATCCAGTGTCAGTGGCAGATGGGTCCACTGGTAGTAAACTCAGAGGCAGCATATGACCTGAAGGACAAGGATTAGCCAACCATCAAAGTAGTATATCAGATTACACTTACATTTCACGTCTGAGTTTGAGATGCTACCCAGGCCATTACTACCAGTCAGAGACGCAGTGTTAGCTTTGATTTCAGCCAAGAGAGTATTTCACTGGCCAGCAGGACTATATCCTGCATTGACGGCACATGCCACCTTATTGCCTGAATTCTTGATAGCCGCCCAATAAGCAGCACAATGCTTATAGAATGTCACCTTAGTATAGGTGCAATTTGGAAAGGTAGTAGTGAAGAGGGTCTCGATCATCTGGTCATCCGATAAATTGACAAAGAGCTGAATCCGGGGAACTGTTAAGACTGTACTCAAGGGTAGAGAGATCCGAAGGGCTTTGGCCTCAGTTCGTACACTGTGCCCCTTTCTCGAGTAATGCCCCTTATTTCAGGGAGGAGTTATTCGTCCGAAGACCCGGAAGGGGTTGCGTGACGGATCCGGGTGTCTGAAGGTGTCGGATATAATATGTCCGAAGGTAATTCGGAACGTAAGGAGAGGACAGAGATTAAGGCTAGTTTCGGAACGAGTTCCTAACTAGAAACTAATGAAGATGGACTATCCGAAGATAGAGTCGGAGGTATAGACTATAGGAGTCAATCCTAAGTCTCGGAAGGTGACTTAAAGCGGAGAGTGGCTTAAGTCCGGAGGAGGCAGAATGAGTAGAATCTAAGATGATATTCGAACTAAGGTTCTACGGAGATCTACAAGTGGTTTATATACAGTAAGTATCTAAGACGGATAATTAGCAAGTCCGGGACCGAGGGCTATGTACGAAGTGTAACGGAAGTCTATTAGTTATTGCACAGCGGATCAGTAAGCATGAATCGGAAATGAACACAGGAAACGGATCAGTAACACAGGACGGAAATATAAACAGTCGGAGTACCGGTAGTAGGAGAAATGACGAAAGGAGATAGAAGCAGATGTTCACCAGGGAGTTAAGGTGCGAGAAGTGAGTACATTCAGAAGGGTGGTCCGGACAGGATCTGTGGACCGGACGGATATGGAAATGATCGGATCTGGACGGATATGATCGGATCTGAGATTAGAAGTATGGTATATGACAGGAACCATATCACATGCATACTTCCAAGGAAATCATGCTTGGGCACCCGGAGGGACAGTAGCAAAGGCATTGGGTTGGACAATAGCTGGCGCAGGCACTAATAATAATACAGGTGATGTGTCTGAGTCACCAGTGGTGAGCGACAGAGGTGACGTCATGGTGAGACTAGGTGATTCAGTGAGTGGTAAGGGAGTGGGTGACTGCAGAGAGATGAGAACAGGGCTTGCAGGGTTGTTACTACTGGTGTTCCTCTGCCGCTTTAATGGTGAGGTGATCCCATCCAATTGCGAGAGATGCATACCCGTGGCACTAAAGGATCATTTTGATGGAGAGTGGACAGCCACAGGGGTGCAACTAAGAGATAAGACCCTCTCAGCAAATCCGAGTAGCATATTATTGTCAGTGAGATCAATAGAATGCAGAAGGATGGTTGAATTAGAGGGACTGAGAAGTGGTGTCTTGATATCTTGCTTGATCCAGGCATGCTGATCACTGCAATATACTGCAATATAGTCTCCGAGGTCGAATCTCATCAATAGTGGATGGTCTCCTGGCACGAACTTTCCAGGCGTGGCACACATAAGCCTCACCAGGTGGGGAGGGTCATTGTTCTAGCATTATTCAAGTTGACTAGTCAGTGCCAAGGAAATCATCTAATAAATATAAAAGACTGTACCTTCAACCAGAGGACTACGTCAATCATATTGCAGATCATGATACTCAGACTTTGGTCAGCTCGAAAGTGTTGTTCAGCCACCAATGTCCGCTGGTGGCTAAGAACATAGTTCTGTTGTAAAGATACAACCTAACCTGGACTGTAGATAAACTACCTCCTAAGTTAGCATGTGTGGTCTTGTGCTCCGTCTAGTCTGCTTGACTTGCAAAACAAGAGTGTTTGACCCTAAAGGGGGATGCCTGTTAGTATGGTTAAGTTTGAGCCAAACCAATGTGCGAATGTAGCGTCGTAGTCAGCGGTAAGTTGCTGTGGTCAGTGATGATGCTGCCAGAACTAGTGTCGTATGTAGCGGTGCTACCATAGTTGAGCTAAAGTCAGTAACAGTAACGTCGAGTGAGCAGTGGCGAGCGATAAAGTCAGCAGTAGCGGTAAGGTTGCGAGCAGTGCAAAGAAACAGTAAAGAAGGCCGCAGTACTTTCAGTGGTAAAGTAGCGGTGCATGAGAAGTTCAGTCAAAATAGCAATCAAGAGTCCAGTGGTATGCCAGCAGTAACGGTGAAGGAGCGAGATCGATTAATGAGTGGTAATGAACTTTAAAGACTAAGTCTACTACTGGGTGGTTCCAGAGCTAGACACTAATCCTGACCTATAGTATGTGCAATGGGGTAAAATCAGGTATCGTATCATGCGGGGTGCAGGGTGCTTATATCCTAAATCATATGTACTTGGAATGCTCTAGGTGAGATCAGTAGCGCTCAAGTACAGTAACCACCATATGTAAACATAGCACAAGGCGCTGCGGCATGAGGCAACATGTAATAAGACTTGCCGTGGAATCAGTGATAACGAACATAAAACAAACAATGCACCAAATGGAGCTATGCAGACGTGGCAAGGACATGGGAGGACATCAGTATGTGGAACGTGGTGCGGCAATCGGTATGGTGTGCAGTAACTGTGGGATGCCACTGGAAGTGCTAAAGGGGTAAGACAGCCATGGACAAGTGGTAACTCCTATAGACATGAGACGAGTGTCAAAAGATAGGGTTTTAAGCCCAGCACCAATATGTTTGTTACATCCCCTGGGAACTTTAAAAACTGACCATCCCTGGTCAACTATACCGCCGGTAAGGGACTTAGCAGAAATTCATGTGGTTCGACACATAAGCGGAATTTGCCATGTGGAAGTGGAAATAGTTGGCAGACAACTAACAGGTGGTAGGCCACACTTTGTCATCTGCTGCAAGAGCATATGCCAGTAGCCAATAATAAACCTTCTAGCCACAGTAAGGCTAGGAACACAGTATGGCCTGGTAAGACCATCATCTTTGCGTACTAATGCAGCGGTCGTGTTACGAACTGGGGTGGCGTCACCAGCGACAGTGAAAAGACACAGACGGTCTGCTGGGAGTTCTTACAATGTTCAAAAGAGAACAAGGTGAAAGTACAAGGAACGCGTTCCGAGTACGATCAAGGGTTCAGCCTCTAAGACAAGTCTAAGAGGTATCCACGAGAATAGAGACTAAGGCTAAGGAGTGCCTAGACTTAGAGACGATTCAAGACGACTTAGGTTGGAGACCTAAGTGAAGGAGATTTCAGGTAAAACCCAGTAAGATTAAAGTAGGGAATCTACTACAAGTACACTGTGCTTAAATAGGCCAATATGTGCGCACAGACCAAGAGAGACATGAGAACGTAAATGCGTATCCAAAGAAGGAAGGCAACTATGAGTACAGATGCGTTGAGCATATGAGTCAGAATCATGTTACATAATATACAAGGTAAATGAAGTAAGAAAATGAATAGGGGCACGTACGATTGTAACAGGTCGACACACAGCAGTAGGCACGTGTGGTCTGCAAGTTCAGCTGAATAGCTCCTGTGGTGAACATTTCTTTAGATGTCAGCGGTAAATGAGCGGTAACAGTTTGAGTGGTAAATGTTGCTTCTGCGGTATGCATCACTGCTTCTACTATACTATACCTTTCCAGTGATACTTCCATAACTTCTTCACTATCAGCGCTAGCAGTCTGCAGTACTTCATCTTGTGAGCATTCAGGATCCATGACCGTCAAGAGTTCTGTCAGTAAAATGTCAGTGCTAACCAAGTCAATCGCCATTTTGTCTGTTTCTTCTAGCGAGCGGTATGCGTCGCTGTCTGTATAAATGGTGCAAAACACAGTGTCGTCAGTATAGCATGGTTCATTTGGGGACAAACTTTTGTCGAGTGCTTGGACTGGCAAGGGTGCCGTATCTTCGCGTGGTAGTGCCGTAGGTAGCATGGTGCTGTCTGTACTTGGTGCCATTAGCAATTGCTGAACCGCCAGTGGTGCAGTATCTTCAAGTGGTAGCGGTACTTGCTCAGCAGTAGTGATTTCCAATGCCGTAACTTGTTGCAGTACGTCAGTGTCAGAGTGCTCAATAGTGTTTCCCTGATAGGGGTCTGCCAGCAGAGCGACTGCTTCAGCGGTAACTGTGCGGTTGAACATAATAGGACCACATTCTGGGTACAAGTGCAAAATAGCGTTAGCGAAGTCTACAAAGCTGTTACTGTTGTATTTGTCAAGACATTCCCATACTTCTGCTTTGTCAGGATCTGTGTCGCATACAGCTGCCTTGATGCGTGCTTTATCAGCGATGCCGGCCAAGTCTGCCAGCTCGTCTACAGTAGCGAGGAACATTAGCAATTCTCTTGGGTTACCGTCGAAGTACAGTGCTGCTGCCATGCGGTGCAGTGGCATGCAAAATCTGTCAGACATACTATCAGTAGCGTAGCGGTGCAGTAATAACTGCAGTGACAAGCATGCGGTAAGCGATTAAGACAAGAACAAAACTATACCAAAGGACCCCCTCGCAGTGGGCTCCAGTTGTATAGATACAACCTGGCCTGGGCTGTAGATAAACCATGGCCTAAGCTAGTATGTGAGTCTTGTATGCGAGTCTTGCGCTCTACCTAGTCTGCTTCACTTGCGGAGGCAAGAACATTCGACCCTAAAGGGAATGCTAAGTTAGTATAGTTCAATAATGCCCAACCTGTGGTGCAAGAATGCCGTCGGAGGTAGCGAGATGCTAGCGGTGACCTCCGGTCCGTGGAAAACTTGCAGTAAATTTAGCGGTAAGCGTGGGAATGTGGTAGGCAAGCAGTAGCATGAACAGTAAAACTGCGGTAGTATGAGCGGTAAAACTGCGGTAGTATGAGCAGTAAAACTGCAGTAGTACGAGCGGTAAAACTGCGGTAAGCGTGGGAACTTCTGTGGTAAAACAAGCAGTAGTGTAGCGGTGAAGCGTGAGAAAGCGGTAGCGCTTGCGGTGAAGCGCGGGAAAGCGGTAAAGAGCGGTAGTGTGTGCAGCAGTAAAGCAATTCTTAGACATAGTGACTTCAGTAAAAGACTTTATTCCGTAAGAGACAGTAGTGGTGACTATTCCTAAGTACCGTGTGTACTATAGGAGGGAAGTAAGGAGCAAGTACAGGTACCTAGGAATTTTATATGAAATAATAGCTATGGAGATGGAAGGGATAGGATAAACATGCAGCAGACATGTAAAAAGATTGCACTTCAGTTTACAAAACATCACATACCGGCGAGACTGGATGGACATTGGACGGACGGTAAATCTTGCTTGAGGATACCAAATGGGTTCGCGGAGATTGCCGAAGATCACCGCTTCGCAGGAAAGTTACCACAGTACAGCCATTAAGCTGCAACGAGGCTTCCAGAGTGCAGAACGATACTGTTAGATAGGGGTAACACATGGTATGACATAGGACAGTGAAGCTGAGAGGTAAGGATAATTATTGCCGTGTGACACCTATACGAAAATGTGCCATTTCAAGCTCAGCGTGAGTTTGCTCGTCACACCATGCATAGTTGGGGTCTAACAGCCGGGCATAAACTTGTGAAGCAGCTGGGAGCGACTGAGTAGTAGTAACTGGAGGGTGGTCAAGCTGAGTAGATGTGGGGTCAATGGTGGAAAGTGGTGGTATGATATGCTGTTGAGGTGGACCTTATGTTACAGTTGTACATGCCCCTATTCATTTTCCCTTTGTTTCCTTTCTTGTATGTCGTGTCACATGACTCTGACTCATATGCTCAACACATTTGTACAACACATGCCTTCCTCATTAGGATACGCAGTTACGTTCTCACGGTTACTTGGTCTGTGTGCACATATTGGCCTATTTAAGCACAGTGTATTTGTAGTAGATTCCCTACTTTAATCTTACTGGGTTTTACCTGGAATCTCCTTCGCTTAGGTTTCCAACCTAAGTCATCTTGAATCGTCTCTAAGTCTAAGCACTCCTTAGCCTTAGTCTCTATTCTCGCGGATACCTCTTAGACTTGTCTTTGAGGCTGAACCCTTGATCGTACTCGGAACGCGTTCCTTGTACTTCCACTTTGTCCTCTTCTGGACATTGTAAGAACTCCCAGCAGACTGTCAGTGTCTTTTCACTGTCGCTGGTGACGCCACCCCAGTTCGTAACAAAAGATTAAAGTCTATTTTGATCGTCGACTATCCAGTCTTCGACCCCGAACCCTGATCGCTTAGATCAGCAGACTAGCATACGCGTACGCTGAGCAGATTGTCAAGAGGAAGCCCCCTGACAATAGACAAGCCCTGACGGACAGCAAGACAGCGCGTGTAGGCACTGAGAAAGTATAACTCATCAGAAGAATCATCAACCATGTCGTCAACCAAAGAATTCGAGTACAAGATTGGTCAACCGACTGGTTTTGATGGAGATCGTGATAACTCTCGCGAGTTTATCCAGTCGTGCAATTTGCACTTTGACATCAATGAGAAGCTTTACACCACCGACAAGCAGAAGATCATCTACATAACATCTTTTATGACCGAAAAGAATGCCAAATCGTGGAAGGAACAATTCCTGGAACACGCCCAATCTACCGACACTTCGGGACAAAAAGTTGGTTATGGGACAATGGCAGATTTTATGAGGAGCTTCAAAGAAGCATTCGAACCAGTGGATACCAAAGGAACCGCGCTCACAAGACTTAGAGATCTCAAACAATGAACTGGAGATCTCCACACCTACGTCACTGACTTTGAGGCACTTGCAGCCAAGGCTCAGATCACCGACAACGCAACGAAGATCCAGTTCTTCCAAGACGGCCTTAATTGGGGTATCCTTACAAAGCTTTTCAATACAGGAGATGTCTCCGAAATATTCAGAGACGTTGTGCTGCAATGCGTTGCTATTGACAATGCCCATCATCGGCTTAATGCCATGAGGACACGTCATACTCCACAACAGAAGAAGAAGAACTACGGGAATGCACGGTATATTCCGAACCGTGATTCCAACGCGATGGTCGTAGATCGAATCTCCAATACGGAGAGATCCGAATGCATGAAGAAAGGACAGTGCTTCGGATGCAGAAAGACAGGACATCGTTTCTATAACTGTCCTGATAGACAGAAGAAGACTTCACTCCGACAAACCGAAGTTAAAGGAGAAGAAGAAGAAGAAAAAACTGTGAGACGAATTGTTGAGGATTTTTGACTTGGAGAAACAAAGATTCGACGTATGTTTCTCCTAATGTATTACTAAGACTTGTACGCGCTGTAGGTGAAAGAAAAGAACTTCGTGTCCCTATCACCCTCCACTCACGTACTCGCTTGAAATCCGTCGACACCACCGCTGTTATCGATTCAGGAGCAGCAGGAACATTTATCTCAGAAGAGTTTGTGAAACTCCATCACATCACACGACGAAAACTCAAAACACCATTTCAAGTTACTATGGCAGACGGGACCCTCATCAAAGGAGGACCGATTACACATTATTGTCTTCTAGTGGTCAAAATTGATGATCGAACCATGTATGGAAAATTCAACATTACCAAGCTAGGAAGAAGAGATCAAATTCTCCTTGGAATCCCATGGTTACGAGCAATGAACCCAATTATAGATTGGGCTGCTGAAACACTTGTCCTGTCACGGACAGAGAAATCTGATGAAATCGAAATCGATTTGGATAAAGACCGAGAAAAGAACGGGTTGCCCCGACTTTTCAACCACCATACCAGATGGCAACATTCCCGTCTTCCGAAACCATTCATCGCCTCTCCTATTGATGTTCCTGAAGAACACCAAGAACCGGAAGTACGGATACCACGTACTACAGAACCCACCCCACGTATACAATTACCGCGAGCAGTGTCACCAATTCCTCGCGCAGAAAAGCGCAAGAATGAATCCGAACCCGAGTATCGGGTCGGACAAGAACCTATTGAGCAACGGCCAATAGACGAGCAGAAGCAAGGAAAAAGGAAACCGGAAGAAGAACTCCTAGGACGAAGCACCAATGTACCGAAGTTATCCAAGTTCTTTGTTCCCCCGAAAACCCTTTCAGCTTCAATTGAAGAAACCTCTGATAAAGAAGAACCCGTGCCCTCATTGATCCCAACTGAGGATGATGACCAATTCGATACCATGAATGACGTCTGGCATGCGCCAGAAGTACGCGAGATTTCCTCTTATGAACTAGGAGATGGAGAATTTCTAGTGGAATACGATACCGATGGAGTTAGCATGAGGATCATAGAAGAAGTGTCCATGGATGCACCCCTGACACGCGATGGAACTTCTCAACTCGAACAATCTCCCAACTACTCCACACTCCCCCCTTCGAAATACAGTAACAAAGCTCAGGAATTCGCCACTGACGAGAAAGAAAAGAAAAAGAAATCTTTCGAAGAATTGGTCCCGGATTATTTGCATGACTTTGCAGACGTCTTTGCTAAAGATGGATTGAACAAACTACCCCCCGAACGCCCTGGTATCGATCATCGGATCGACACCAAACCCGGTTTTATTCCTCGTACGTCTAAGGTTTACCCGCTATCGGAGAAAGAACACGCTGCCGTCAAAATGTTTATCGACGAAAACGTTGCGAAAGGCTTTATCTCAGAATCGAAGTCACCTCAAGCTAGTGGCTTCTTCTTTGTAGGAAAGAAGAGTGGAGAACTACGTCCCTGTCAAGATTATCGCTACATCAATGATTGGACAGTCAAGAACGCATATCCGCTCCCACTCCCTATTTCCCTTGTCGCACGTCTTCATAATGCACAGTTCTTTACGAAAATGGATATCTGGTCCGGTTATAACAACATCCGCATCCATCCTGACGACAGGTGGAAAGCTGCTTTTACCACGGAATTTGGCCTCTTTGAACCGAACGTTATGTTCTTTGGCCTCTGCAATTCCCCAGCAACTTTTCAAGCATACATGAATCGCACCTTTCAACAAGAAATCAATGAAGGATGGATGGTTATCTATATGGACGATATCCTGATTTTCTCTACGACAATGGAAGAACACCGTGAACAGACTAGACGAGTTCTGATGAAAATACGAAAAGAACACCTGTTCTTGAAACCGGAGAAATGCACCTTTGATGCAGAAGAAGTGGAATACCTCGGAATGATAATTCGCCCCGGACAAGTTGCTATGGACACCGCCAAGACCAAGGGAATCTCCGAATGGCCAATCCCGAAATCTGTAAAAGATGTTCGGTCATTCCTCGGCTTTTGCAACTTCTACCGCACGTTCATTTCCCACTATTCTGACATCGCCCGACCCCTTATCGATTTGACAAAGAAAGATAAGGCCTTTCAGTGGTCAACCGAATGTATGGACACCTTCGAAGAATTGAAATGACACTTCACTTCCCAACCGGTACTCCGTAACCCTGATCCTTCCCGACAATTTGCCATTGCTACCGACGCTTTGCTCGTAGCAACTGGCGGAGTTCTCCTGCAGACTGATGAGAATGGTGTCTACCACCCATGTGCATATCTCTCACAGTCTTTGAACCCCGCAGAACGAAATTACCAAATCTTTGATCGGGAACTCCTTGCCGTAATCCAGGCATTGAATGAATGGCGTCATTATCTCGAAGGAAACCCTCACCCTGTCCTGGTATTCACCGACCACAAGAACCTTCTGTACTTTAGAAGTGCACAGAAGCTTACCCGTCGCCAAGCACGTTGGCAATTGATTTTGTCTATCTACGACATCGAATTGCATCACGTTGCAGGTACTAAATTAGCAGTGCCTGATGCACTATCCCGCCGGCCTGATTACGACTCTGGCAAAGACGATAACGAGGACCAGACCCTCCTCCCTGACGCTCTATTTGTTCATCTTATTGACACCGACTTGCAGGATGTGCTGTCATCCTCTGACCCCCTCGACGACCCTGTCTTCAAAACAGCGTCTGATGCCCTTGATGGCGTGTGCCTTCCCCCTATGAAATCGGCACTCTCTGACTGGAAGATTGAGGATAACGTCCTCTATTTTAAGAATCACGCCTATATTCCACCGGCGCATCGCTCCGATATCCTGAAACGGTATCATGATCATCCTACCGCAGGACACCCCGGTAGATTCAAAACTGAAGAACTCGTGAAACGAGAAGCTTGGTGGCCTGCAATGGGCTCTTATGTTCGGAAATACGTTGAGGGTTGCGCCCTTTGCCAGCAAATGAAGGCGGATACTCATCCTGTTCGACCACCGCTCACGCCTATCCCCTCATCGGCTGTTCGCCCGTTTTCCCAGGTCTCTGTTGATCTTATCACTGACCTCCCCGTCTCTGGAGGCTTTGACAGTATCATGGTCGTGGTAGACCATGGCCTTACGAAGGGGGTAATTATTATCCCTTGCCTGAAAACCATCACTTCTGAAGGGGTTGCCAAACTATTTTTGAAACACGTTTACCGGCGATTCGGACTCCATGACAAAGTCATCTCGGATCAAGGACCACAATTCCTATCTCACTTCTCAAAGGAACTTGCCCGACTTCTTGACTACGTCATCGCTCCATCCACGGCTTATCACCCACAGACCGATGGACAAACTGAAAGGCTGAATCAAGAACTTGAAACGTATCTACGCATTTATTGCCATAACAACCCTGAAGATTGGGTAGAACACCTACCAATCGCTGAATTCGTCCATAACCACCGAAAACACGATGCAAGGAATGCATCACCCTTCTATTTGATGATGGGATACGAACCACACGCCATTCCCCACCTTATTCCCGATTCATCTGTACCCGCAGCAGAAGATCAAGTACGATCCCTGCAGAAGATAAGAGAAGAAGCAATCGCCTGCCACAACATTGCAATGCAAACGATGGCTGAACGATCCCGAGGAGATAAGTACATCCCATGGAAGATCGGAGATAAGGTTTGGCTATCTGCCGCTAATCTTAGACTCAAACTCCCATCAAGGAAATTGGCACCGAAACGATACGGACCTTTCCCGATCATCGATGTCTTATCACCCATCACGTTCACACTCAAACTTCTTCCGCAGTGGAAAATTCATCCCACGTTTCACGCTTCTGTCTTATCATCCTATAGCAAAACAGACGTACACGGACCGAACTTCCCTGAACCACCACCTGACATCATCGAAGAGGAGGAAGAATATGAAATTGAAGCAATTCTTTCCCACAAAGGAACCAGCAATTGTCGACGTTATCTTGTTTCATGGAAAGGATACCCATCGGGAGATAACGAATGGCTCCCAGAAAAGAACTTGAAGAACTCCGCTCGAATTCTGAACGCTTATAAGAAGCAACATGCCCTTTGACCATCCTTCAGTCAATCAACCCGCATTAGCACTTGATCAACTATAAACAACTTTCAATGTCTTTCCCCACTGCATACATCACCCCCGTCACTGTTGCCAACAATGACTCCGACTCCGAAACCGAACAATACGGAAATCTCACCACTGAAATTGATAACACCTCTTACATCGAAGCCGCCATCCTCTGCGAGGGACATGCCCTCGAAATCGAAAGAATTCTCACTGAACGAGGCGCTTTCCCCGCCTTACTCCTCGTCAACATCATCTGCACCGCCGCACTTATCGAAGTCACCGCCAAGGAAATTACAGAAGCCACATACCGTCATCGCTTCTTACATCTTCAAAAACACATTCGCGCTTATGCTATGTTGCTGTTTCCCAATTCTTTTAAAAATGATGTTGAAGAAGCTATTCATATCATTGCCGAACGCCAAGCAGGTGTTGCTCGACCTCCCTCTCTGCAGGAAGATACGCCACTTCCTATTCCAGCACCCTCATCTTCGCGTGTTTATTCTAGTCTTGACGCCTTTACTGGCTTATATACTGCTGTCCAAGAGATCGGACAACTTACCAATAGGGTTGTCGAAACAATCCAGCAATCAGTCATTGAAACCAGAGCGGCTAGAAGTCTAGTAGAAGAAGCTATCACCGATCTGCAACAAACGCAGTCGAACCTTGCATCTCCTAGAACACCATCCCCTATCGAACAATCAACCTCTTCACTTCCCATCACGACCACTCTTGATTGCCCTGATTGGTTGTATGAACCATGCACAAAGGAACAGTGTGAGGCAGCTAAACTATTGGGTATCCCTGTCACCGAGCTGGTAACACTCGGCCCTCGGCTTCGTGACCTTCATATCCATCCCCCTATGTCCATCCCATCGTCATTTGGTCCTATGGATCCCGTTTCACCAGTCTTAGTAAAAGATTTCGGCATCACTTCTCCCTCTTCATCCACCGAACTCCTTGCGGCTGCTGAACGAGCAGTTACCCCGGACCTTCCTGTGTCAGCATACACGTTGTCCCCCGCTCAACAGGCGCAACTCAAGCGAGCTAACACCCTTGCCTTAAAACGTATGATGAGGAATAAGGGGAAGAAACGCGCCAGATCCACTAGCCCCACGCCTATCATAACTCCGTCCCCCTTACGCAAAGTCCATTCTAACCCTGACGAGAACATGAAATGCCGATTCTGTGGCATCATTGGACATCGGCAAAAGAACTGCCTTGACTATCAGTGCCAGATCTGTTTATGACATGCTCCCACCCATCTGTCCATTTATTGCCCTCAGCGTCGTGGAGAACCCCCATTTACACTTACTTGGAAGGACGATGGATTCTATGATGCACTGCGTAGATGGGAACAGTATCTTATTAACCAACGACGACGAAAGGAAGGCCGACGGGCAAGGACTGTAGCAGAGGAGGAAGCAGCTTACATGCTTGGAGGATCGGCCACTGATGAAGACGTCGCCAATTATGATGACTATGATCCCGTCTATGACGACAATAGAGATGTTTGAAAGTCGGTGACTTTCACCGTAATACGGGGGTAATGTTACAGTTGTACATGCCCCTATTCATTTTCCCTTTGTTTCCTTTCTTGTATGTCGTGTCACATGACTCTGACTCATATGCTCAACGCATTTGTACAACACATGCCTTCCTCATTAGGATACGCAGTTACGTTCTCACGGTTACTTGGTCTGTGTGCACATATTGGCCTATTTAAGCACAGTGTATTTGTAGTAGATTCCCTACTTTAATCTTACTGGGTTTTACCTGGAATCTCCTTCACTTAGGTTTCCAACCTAAGTCGTCTTGAATCGTCTCTAAGTCTAAGCACTCCTTAGCCTTAGTCTCTATTCTCACGGATACCTCTTAGACTTGTCTTTGAGGCTGAACCCTTGATCATAATCGGAACGCGTTCCTTGTACTTCCACTTTGTCCTCTTCTGGACATTGTAAGAACTCCCAGCAGACCGTCAGTGTCTTTTCACTGTCGCTGGTGACGCCACCCCAGTTCGTAACACCTTACACCCTCCCACCACCTCACAACACTGCTTGCAGTAGCATTGTGTGCAGTTCCTGTTGGCCTTCCGCGGCTGAGTACCATAAAATGGTTCTGGTTGCCTTTGGTAGAGTCAACCGCAGGTTCTCAGATACATGCTAGATTACTTACATTACCAAGCCTGTGCTGAACTCTGGTTTCACCTCAATCCTGTCTCCGTTTGAGTCTTTGGCATGATCAATGCATAAGACAGCAAGTATGGTAGCAGCTGCAGTCCATAGACTATTTTCTGCAAACCAACGACCTGCCGAGGGGATTCGTCATCCTCGACACTGCCAAATCAACCACGATTCAGCCTACCAGGACAAATACACCTGCAAGGGTCAGTGAATAATGGAAAATGAGAGCAAGTGCCAAATATTCACCTGCCAAAACCAAAGGCAAATATGGCAGCAAGAAGGCATGACGACCGAGAGTGGTCATGAGAATGTGTCGGGCCCAGGCATAGTGCGGGCAGGAGAGCAGGTAATGAAGCATGGATTCCTCTGTTTCTTCGCAATGTGGGCAGTTGGGTGTGGGGCTCTTCCCGATGAGAAACAGGTGCTGATTGAGCAAGATGTGTCTGGTGCAGAACCATAGGAGCATGTTGATGTGGCGTTTAGGGAGCGGTTGGGCTAGGGAAACCTGAGAAGTTCAGTCAAAATAACAGTTAAAAGTCTAGCGGTGTAACGAACATATTGGCGCTGGGCTTAAAACCCCATCTTTTGACACTCGTCTCACGTCTATAGGAGTTACCACTTGTCCATGGCCATCTTGCCCTTTAGCATTACCGGCAGCATCCCACATTTACCGCACACCGTACCGACTGCCGCACCACGTTCCACATACCGATGTCCTTCCATGTCCTTGCCACGTCTGCATAGCTCCATTTGGTGCGTTGTTTGTTCTATGTTCGTTATCACTGATTCCATGGCAAGCCTTATTACATGTTGCCTCACGCTATGTTTACTTATGGCGGTTACTACACTCCAGCACTACTGATCTCGCCTAGAAGTATTCCGAGTACATACAAATTAGGATATAAGCACTGCGTACCCCGCACGATACAGCACCTGATTTTACACCATTGCACATACTATATGTCAGGATTATTGTCTAGCTCTGGATCTACCCAGTAGTGGACTTAGTCTTTAAAGTTTCCTTATCGCTCGTTAATCTATCACGCTCGTTCTTTGTTACCGCTGGACTTTTGACTGTTACTTTGACTGAACTTCTCACGCACTGCTACTTTACCGCTGAAAGTACCGCGGACTTCTTTACTGTTTCCCTGCACCGCTCGCAACCTTACCGCTACAGCTGATACTATCGCTCAACATCACTCGCTCGACGCAACTGTTTCTGACTATATCTCAACCATGGTAGCACTGCTACACACAACGCTAGTTCCGGCGGCATCATCGCTGACCGTGGCAACTTACCGCTGACCATGACACTTCTTTCACACATAAGTTTGACTCGAACTTGACCATACTAATAGGCATCCCCCTTTAGGGTCGAACGCTCTTGTTCTCACAAGTGAAGCAGGCTAGACGGAGTGCAAGACTCACATACTAACTTAGGAGGTAGTTTATCTACAGCCCAGGTTAGGTTGTATCTTTACAGTGGTATGCCAGCAGTAACGGAGAACGAGCGTGATGGATTAACAAGTGATAAAGGAACTTCAAAGACTAAGTCCACAACTAGGTAGATCCAGAGCTAGACAATAATCCTGACCTATAGTACGTGCAATGGTGTAAAATCAGGTGCTGTATCGTGCGGGGTACGCGGTGCTTATATCCTAATTTGTATGTACTTGGAATGCTCTAGGCGAGATCAGTAGCGCTCAACTGTAGTAACCGCTGTATGTAAACATAGCGCGAGGTGCTGCAGCATGAGGCAACATGTAATAAGACTTGCTGTGGAATCAGTGATAACAAACATAAAACAAATGATGCACCAAATGGAGCTATGCAGATGCGGCAAGGACATGGGAGGACATTGGTACGTGGAATGTGATGTGGTAGTCGGTACAGTGTGCAGTAAACATGGGATGCCGCTGGTAATGCTAAAGGGGTAAGACAGCCATGGACAAGTGGTAACTCCTATAGACATGAGACGAGTGTCAAAAGATGGGGTTTTAAGCCCAGCGCCAATATGTTCGTTACAGTGCCTCTTTTCTTGTTGTGCCCTCTGATCGAGGGTCCTGCCACTGTGCAGTTGCAGAAATGAAGATGAATGTCCACCAGACAATACTTCAAGGAGGTATACAAAAAGCGTACGCTTAACCATCAGGATAAGTGAAGGGTGGATTAAACTGCCAAGAATAATAGATATGGCAACCGAGACATACTTTTGATGTTCGGTGACTCATAGCATAATCCAGTTGAGGTTGCCAGCCTCATCCTTCATAGCCATGGTCACACACATCAGGAAATTCACACATTCCTTAACATGCTTAATCAGCTTAACTCACTTATCTCAAAACTTGTTTGCTCTCTCTCACATCATTCACCTGGCATATCTTATATTTTTTGAGTGCGAAATACAATAAAACATGTATATTAATATATCTCAACTTTTTTTTTCTGAATTCATTCACATTGAAATTTTGGACAAGTAGATTCAATTTCACCAAGGCAGTTAAGTGTAAATAAGTCCGCATAAGGGCACGTCAAGGAATGTGTGAATTTCCTGATGCAGGACCACAAGGTCTCACACTCAACATAGAACCTTGATCTCTATAAATTGAGTATGTCAAAACAACTCGGTTCAGGGAGGGAGTCAGGAGCCAGAGCGACATGATGGTCACTACTCAACTTTTGGTCGAGATTTTGAGAAGAACTAGAATGAATATTCGAAGCCATGGATGCAATTGTAAGTCAATTGTAAGAGCAACGATGAAACTGAAAAATGCTCGGAGCTATATAGTCAGTATGGTACCTGTAGCACAATGTTACTACACAGTCACACGCCCAGATATAAGTGGTACAGTACACTTTTTCATAACGCATAACGTCGGGACCCCTCCCAGGCTATGCATTATCACCCCTTATGCATTACCAAGTTGTGTGACATATGTGACACATTGTGATGCCATGTGACCTCCCTCAAGAGTGTGACAGCTGAGAGCAATACAAAACATATCATTTTCTATTTACCGCCGAAGTACGAATCTATTGTTATCTGCTTTGCTCCGCGAATTTCCTCTCTGCGCACACAAGCCCTAAATGCCCGCAGCCGTTTTGAGAGATCAAATGAGAGCTTGAGTTCACCAATTTGAAGGCAAGCATCTTCGAGTTGCTGGCACAGCGTGAACACTTGCGTGAAAGTGTACTCCGGCGTCGCGTTTTCATCTTTGTCGCCGTCCTCGCTATCTGAATCCACCTCCATGATATCCCCCCTTTCAATTGCCATTTGTCTTCGAACTTCCCCGACAATCTCGTTGTCCCCACCTGGAAACTCGTAATCATGATCACCAACTTCCCTCTCTTCAACAGCGTCCAAAAGCTCTTCGATTGTGGGTGGCTCGCCAAAAATTCGGTTACGAGACTTCAGACCGCCAACTGAACCCATGAGTTCAATCTCGAGGGTTGTAACTTGGGTGGGTATCTTTGGACATGCGGGAATCCGGATCTTGAGGCCAGTTCGTTGAGATGCAGTAGTAGCTAGTGTACCAACAGCTTCGTGTGCAGTAGCTATGTCACCCTCGGCATCCATAACTGCCTTCAAATTTGCGGGTCTTATTGGACATGCAAGAGGAGAACAAAGACAAATTTTGACACCGCTATGCACTTTAGATAGTCTAAACTACATTAGTATAGGTGCTGACAGTGACTGATGCTGACCCGAACACGGCCTCATATGCATAAATCAGCCCGGAGGCTTATGCGTTATGCGTTATGCGTTTCGCATGCATATTGCCCGCGTCCCTCAACGGGACCCACCCAAAGGTGATGCATTATCAAAATTATGCATTATGGGGCCATGCATTATGAAAAAGTGTACTGTACCATTAAAGTGGTGCAATTAGAAACTTTTGCAGCAATGAAGATAGCAACTACTAAATCAGCCTATAGGCTATAGAGGCAGCCGACAACCTTCGCGTCCTCCGAAGGTAAGATGGTGAGACTGGTGATCATCTCATCGACCTGCACAGCAACAAAAGCCTCTGTCACAGCTGTGGCCAAGCGCTGATCAACGCTCGTATGGACGTCTGCACTCGCTGGCATTTGCTTGATATTATTAACCATGAGAGCAGCGCGCCACTCTAGAATATGTCCAAGTTTGCCTCCTTTCCACCATTCAGTCGGCTAGGCAGATCGGCTCACACAATGCAATGTAAGAGGTCTGAAGTCTGGTGTAAACTACGCTCATTGTCGCGGCAGCCGGTGAAAACCGCGATATCATTGCTACCGTCTATGACGATCATAGCGCCATGTGCACGCCAATTCCCGATGACGCCGGCATGTTGCAATGGCTGAGTAATTGCTTGTTCTGCGCACTGATCGATAGCAACGGACACGCCATCGAAAGTGACATAGCCAGTAAAGGGCAACAGACAAGAAGGACACGAAGCATGATATTTTCAAAGACAGATTAAGAGCCAAGTGCAAAATGATAGGAGTGGTATTGAGGATAGTAGAGAGCATGATAATAATCAGGGTAAGCAGATATATCGTGGGGTACAAGTTCAGGAGGACAGGTATGCTTGGCAAGCACTCGACTCAGAGGAGCGCAGCACGGGAGCTTCGCAATAAAGGGCCTGCAGCAAAATGAGCGTTACTGCAATATATATATTAAAAGTACGGAAATCACACGTACATTGAATACTGAACGATGCGAAAATTCTTGGAAGATAGTACTCAGAGGGATAGACAATTGGGAAGGGATGAACAAAAATACAGTTCCAGATAGGCTAATCACTTCATCAGATTAGGATAAATTTTCGCAGATGTTTGTTGCAAATGAGAACCCTTCCTGGAAGGGCATTCCTGAGTCTCTGGCTATGTACAAAGTCGTAACGATGATGCACCACGATTAACTCGTGCACGTGAACGGCCTTGGGGCAAGCGAACTTTCCGTAGCGGTGATTTGAAAAGGCCTAGCTCGGCTTAGCTTTGTTCGGGACTGACCAAGTAGGCCCAGACAGTAGGGTAATAGCCGCCGCGCTCAAGCCTCAACAAATGTAGGTATTCGAGCTCATCTTTGCCAGCGCCTGGCAACGTGAATCTATGTAGTATCTACTTACAGGCAACATACAATTACTTAACTGCGATGATAAATTAGGTTATGGCACTGATCCTGATGGTATGATCAAAGCCCCCGAGTTCGAATGTAAGGAACGATATCGATAACGATGCAACGTTTTACACTCTGAATCTCAGGTATGCCATTAGAAGCGCAGAACAACCTGTCACTAAACGCAAGTCATCAGCATCCTAACTCAAAACCGCGCATTTAAGTGTGCACATACCGAATCCAACAAGATACTGCAGCGTCGTTGCCTAAATACTCAAATGTTCAGTAACCCAAGCATCGCCGAAAAGAAGAATTAAAAACACACCTTCGATTGCTGAATCGTTGTCCTCAAGTGCGCAATCTCCTGTTCGATTCTCGTATCCACCTCCTTGATCTTGATCTCCTGACCGCTGCTCTCATCCCGCATCCGTCCCTTCTCCAGATTAAGATCAAGCCGAACACCAGCCTGCGTACGCGTTATCTCCTCACGTAGTCGCTGTTTCAGCTTCTCCATATCCGCAACCAAGCGGTCATTATCAGCCTTCAAAGAAGCGAGGTCGTTCTTCTCAATAAGCTGCAGCTCGGATTTCAACTGCGCGAAATCGACTTGCTGGGTGTATTGATGCTGGAATGTGACGCGTATAATACAAACAAAACAAATAAGGAATAGGCGGCCGGATTACCTATTTGTTGAGTCTTGCGACACCGCGAGAGGTGGTGGGAGTGCTCACCTTCTCCTGCTCAGCTTTCGTGACCATATTACTCGTCATATTCCGTATACTCTCGTCGATGACCTCCGCCATTGCACCCATTATGCCCTCTGCCTGTGCACGATTGAGGCCCTCGCGCTCGAGCCGCTGCACGAAGTGGTGAGTGTCAAAATGAAAGTCATCCGCCGTGTGTGATGCATGGAATGGTCGGGTAAAGGCGAATGATTCAGCGCAAGAGAACCTTAGATTCGATGGACTAGATGCATTAGTGCGAAGAAGGAACGTAGACCTGTATGATGGAATTGAGCGACTGGCAGGTCTGAATGTTCCTGCACGAAGAGAATGGGCGAAGCGGGTGGTGGTAGTGCTCATAGATGTGTAAACCCGCGTGGGAAAACTAGCTGTGCAAGAACCGAACTCTCCTCAAATTGTTGGACCTTGCCCTCGTGCTGCATCTAATTCGTGTTAAGACAGCTTAAAAAGTGACCATGTCAACGAGCGCAAACTCTCATACTCACTCACATCCGCATGCTCAAAGCACGAGTCATAATCCCTGGGGCAGCACGAGTGGCACAGGACCCCTCGGCACGTCTCTCACTGACACCTTTGGGCAGTCTAGGACGCATTACCAGCCGGGCTACATGATGGTACGCTTGTCCTACCTTCCACCACCCTAACTTCTGAATATGATTCACGCAGTCCGTGGCGCAACATAACGTAAGCGACCGTTCACTATGTTTAAGAACAGGACTGACGCATCAGGCGCATAGGTCATGTCCCCCAGCGCACAAAATACAGACGAAATCCCCGTCGTGCAGACGAAGGCAAAGATAAACAAGGGTTTGTCTCGTGGGGCCTCGCATTTTGGTGCCGAGTCGATGTTTGAGAGCTCGAGCACGTGCGTTTACGTTTCAGTCCTTTCGTGGCGTATTAAAGTCGATTTGTTATAAGGCAAAGGCAAACGTTCACGGACATGGACGCGCCTCCGACCAGTTCAGTTAATGATATATTCCGTGAGGGTTCTTTTGGAGAGTATCAACGGGCAGTTCTTCCCCCTTCGCGCGTACGTCCCGTTCTCATTCTGTGTTCCGTCAATTGATTGCCTGTCATTCAAAGCCCTTCTCCCTCTCAAATTCTTCCTCTACGTTGAATTCCTCCCAAGCCCATACCCAGTCAACTACCCCGAACCAACTGACCTACATTATTGTCTTTGGCTATCCACCAGATAAATATTCCCTTACCGTAGAATATTTCCGCTCGCTTGGGGCAAGCACCGAACCGGAGCCTAATGCGGAGATTGTGAACGCGTTCAGAATTGGATTCCGTGACCCTGGAGAAGCCATGCGTGCGGTCAGGAGAAATGGGGAAGTGTTGGGAGGAACGTGGATGGTGGGCGTTAAATGGGCTGTAAGATAGATTTTTTACATGGGGAGCGGCGTACTGACCCCCACGGTACATCAAGGACTCTGCTCAGGACCCCCGTGGACCTGACTTCATAGCGTCTACTTCCCCACCACGGGTGCAAATCCAGACTTCACAAGTACATACTCATACGGATGGAAATGCAATGGTGGTGGATGGCGTTGCTACTGTTGGGACACCGATCAAGCTTGCGCCGTCTGTGGCTGCGTTTCGCAAAGCTCCTGCACCGGCACCCCAGAAATCTGCGCACGCTGTCCATGTACCGGTTGTTAATGCGCAACAGAGTCCTGCGAGGGGCGTGCTTGGGCAGGTTGGGGATCTGTTATTTGGATGGTAGTGATATTCCTACTCTGGTGTGAATACGCTTTTGTTTTTGGGATGTCTGTAGGTGCATAGATATGGATGCGTCTTTGAATTTGTTGATGTGTGATGGACGTGCAGGGCGTCTTGCTGAGACAAATTCCAACCAACTTCAGTGCTACTAGTAAGTACAATGGCATAAATCCGGAAGTGTCCTCTACTACTCGCGACCACGATGAATCAGCAGAAGGTGTAATGTTACAGTTAGGAAACTATCTAGGATACGTTCAATTGTATGCAAAAGTTGCAAGCCTCTCCAGCCCATTGTCCGACTGCGGGAAAATTTTGGGGTACATCCAGAACGCATGCGACAAATCCGGGTACTCGACAAGCTCAACCCGTCCGCCGGCCTCTTGGATACGACTCACAATTATCCGCGAGCTTGCAGCAGTATTGTCAGCTGTGCCAGTCATCACCAACGTCTTCGGCCAGCTTGCGGTGAATGGAATTAAGACACCTGACGCCAGAGGGTTGTTGGCAGGGAAATTGCCAAGATATTGGGAAAAGCAGGCTTGGTAGGTTGATAGAGATATGATGTCGTGAGAACTGGAGGTGTAGGAGGCGTGAGTTAGGTCTGCGGTTGGGGAGAAGAGTACGACGCGTCCTGGCATCTGGAGACTGGATTGCGAGATGATGTACGTGAGGATAACAGCTGGATGAAAGTCACTGAGATACGAATACGGAAAGAACTTGATAAATTATTACGCACCCAAGTTTCCGCCTGCACTATCACCTGTGATAGTGATGTTCTTAGCGGAAAAGCCTTTCGAGATCAGGTAATGGTATGCAGAGAATAGATCTTGTAAGGCCGCCGGAAAGACGTTCTCGCGGACGGTCGCGAGTCTGTGTGAAGGAGCTGCGATGATGGGTGCACTGGCTCCCTGTGTGCCAGATTTCTTGACAAGTGCACGAAGAGCACGAGAGAAGAATGATATAAACCTCTCTTCGGTTGGGCGACCGGAGACGTTTCCGCCTCCGTGTGCATGAAGCATGACTTTGGCGTCTTTCTGGATACTAGAGCCATTGGTATAAAAAAAGACGGGAACCTGACCTGGTTGGACTGAGGTTGAGCTGATGGATGCAGGGATGTGAGAGGAAGGGGGGCTAATTCGCAGGAGACGTGAACTCCTTCTGTGCATGAAGCATGACTTTGGCGTCTTTCTGGATACTAGAGCCATTGGTATAAAAAAAGACGGGAACCTGACCTGGTTGGACTGAGGTTGAGCTGATGGATGCAGGGATGTGAGAGGAAGGGGGGCTAATTCGCAGGAGACGTGAACTCCTTCTGGGATTCCTTGGCTGGGCACCTTTGCACGCTCAGCAATGGATTGGGCCGTGCCGAAGGGAGGCTTATAAGCACTGATTGTAGCGCGGACATCATTGAGAGCTGCTATTTGCCCGGGAGTCCAGCTTGCGGGTTGTACAGACATTTCTGAGAAGTGAGATTGTGGTTGTGAAGCATGATAACGAGTGTAGGAATTTTATACATACACGGTGTTTTATATTGGTGCAACATTCCAGTATGTAAGTATCTAGATTCCAAATACACGTTCACATCACGCACAGGGAAGCTATAGGAGCCGAAGAACGTATACTGATCTGCAACATCATCACGGAGTTTAAAAGCTAATTTTACATAATCTAAAAAGACTGGCAAACTTGAATGTTCATATCTTTGAATGGCGTTATCCAGCTTGCTGTACTTCTATCACCTTAGCGGAGCCCTCCTTGTGGCAAATGTCCCTAGGCGTCGTGTGGATGTCAGGATCATGCGATCCTCAGGCCTCATTGGCAATCTCTTCTCACTCGTAGCCTATCTCGTTACTTTGTCTTTTCTCACTCGTTCCGGTCGCAATCCGCACCATCATTTTATCCAATTATTCTCATGTCTACTAATGGCAAATCAAACAGTTTCGTCCTCCATGTCTGAAACCCTCATCTAGCTCGATTTCAAACCAGGATTCCTACATTATCTCCACCCCCTTCACCACGTCGCGGCCCATATCAATATCCATCAGAAAGAGTCAAGTCAGATGATACCATCAGGCAATCTCGAACAGGTAAGTCAAGCACTTGAAAAAATCTTGCCGGGACAAGCCATTGACCCTAGGCAAACCCAAGATCTTGGAAAGAGTTTTCAAATCGCTCTCATCCACCCCAGTCTGATCCTACGGTGGCTGGAGCGTCGCTCCAGAACTCTAGATCGTTGAGTTTTGTTGCATCATCCCATGGAAAATGTCCAAACTCATCTTACAGGCAATCTCCACAAAAATTGGACCCTATCTTCGGAGCGTAAACCGGTACCATGGTCAGACCATCATTATTGCGGTTTGGGGGCACTCTCACCGTGTCCTCCCAAAGTCTATTAATCGTTGTTGCTATCTAATCTAGCCTAGGCGCACTTCATTTTCCTCCGTCGGTTTTATATTCAGAGGCTTTCACACGTCATGAGTTACTCACGAAGGGCGAACGTGCGCTCACTATAAGGTGCCCCCACGAACACTCATCGACCCAATAGTTTGAACGTGCAGCAGAAATAAGGCAGGGCGCAATGAAGCTTAATAAAGCAGGTGTGGCTAGAGCTTAAATGAATGTCCGCGATAGATCAATTGATCACAGGTTGTTGTATAAGATCACAGTTTGGTTCGAAACTTCCCTATCAAAATGACGGTGGGCTCCACTGACACGCGGCATCAATGAGGCGGTATCTAGGTACTCGACCCACCGACCGGACCTCTTGAACGATTAGCTATCGAACCTAACGATGATCTGAATTATACTCAGTATTTGATGGGTGGCATGAGTGTCGCGGGAGTCTCAAGGGCATTGTGCGGAAGCATATCGTTGGTCCCAAGAGACGGAGGGAGACGAATGTGGTATTTTTTTGGTATTGTCGGGGATGGCTTATCAATAGTATACTTATAAGTTATACGCTAGATACGCAATCATGACACCAGGTACCATGTCGAGTACCGGTCAGGCGGCAGAACCACATGATGCATTGGCATGTGGTTCTGCCACCTGACCGTAGAAGAGCCGAATGGTTGGCAGGGCGCAACGAGCTGCAACGGCGACAATCTGAGTGGATGCGTTTGGTGCGGGTGTATGCGAGGCCGCCGCGACGTCGAAGCCAGATATGAAGAGAAATGGGAAGCTTGTGCGGACGCAGTGCGCACACTGGACTAGTATCTCTGCGTGGAATGTCTCACGCTTCTTCCTTTCTATCATTTTGTGTCGACTCTTTTGGTTTGTGGGTGTTCCTGCTCTCCCTATTTTTTGTGCGTTCTTCTGCACCTGACGTCCTTCTCTAGGGTGGATGGAAATAGCGTAACTTGCGCATATCGATTTTACTTAGACGGACTACGATGTGCTTGGCTGGGTATGATACTTGCTGGTAGCCCTTGACTTTGTCTTTATTGTTGCAGGATAAAAATTCGCATAAAGCTCCTTGAGATAGCCACCTGATGTACCTGCACCAAGTAGAGACAAAATAGGCGGGAAGGCATAGTAGGCATGTGAGTGTTAGTTGGTGGTAATCTCGATGTTTGCGCAGAGAACTTCAACGACGCGCATACCAGTCATTGGGTCAACAGCATAGTTGAAACCAGGGTGCAAAGAGCGTATCAGAAAAATAGGGAGTTGGCACGACACTGATTGACAGTCGTGACCCGTCTCAGGAAACAAGCTCGGCAAGTGCTAGTGAGAGCTCCTGCTGTCCATCTTTGTTCCAGGAGTGACTTGTCATACCGGATCTCATTAATCAAGACAGTTTTTGTTCCTTTGACAAGTCAAGCTATGAAGTCTCGTTGATCCAACGTTGATCTCATTCTTGCATATCCGACAAGTCCTGCCATATCACCGGCACAGCTGATAATGTTGCCGAAAGCTTGCATCATCACGTATACTCTTGCTCCATCAACACGCAATATCGTAGGATACGTCCCTCAAGTTTCAAGGTGGAAAAGAATAAATAATCCATACTAATGTATTCAAGGTATGTATGCTGGTTGAGCGGTGCAATAACTAGTTAAGCTCTCACTTACCTCTCGCCCTTTTGAAGATCTCCACCACGTCAAGGACGCTTCATGTTGTAGCATGACCAGCCAACAGCGCCGCTTTGTGATGGACTTGCAGGATGTTTTGCTGGGGGCTAACTTTGGCTACTAATAAGCAGAACAGCAGAAATCCAAGAGTTGTGGTCGTGTATGACCAAGAGCCATCTTCGACCATGCATGACCACGATCATTGACTACTTTGCAGCAGAAAGGCGCAGTCGGCAATGGATATTAGGTCACATGCACATGTTCATCTACAATCCATTCAATTGTATACAAAAACTGCAAGCTTTCCAACCCATCGTCTGACTGTGGAAAAATATGAGCAAACGTCCACCACGCATGCGTCAAATCCGGATACTCCACAAGCTCAGCTGTCCCACCTGCCTCTTGTATACCACTCACGATTTTCCGCGAGCTCTCAGCAACATTATCAGCTGTGCCGGTCATCACCAATGTCTTCGGCCAGCTCACAGTGAATGGTATTAGGACGCCCGATGCTAGAGGGTCGTTGGCAGGAAAATTGCCTAGGTATTGGGAAGCACAGGCTTGATAGGCTGATAGAGGTATGATGTCATGGGGAATGGAGGTATAGGAGGCGTAAGTAAGGTCTGCGTCTGGGGAGCAGAGTGCGATGTGTCCTGGCATTGGGAGGGTGGACTGCGAGATGATGTATGGGAGGATAAGAGCTGGATGACAGTGAGATATGAATATAAGAATCTTGATAAATTATTATGCACCCAAGTTTCCACCTGCGCTATCACCGGTGATAGTGATATTCTCAGCAGCAAAGCCTTTTAGGATCAGGTGGTGGTATGCAGAGAATATATCTTGTAATGCAGCTGGAAAGAGGTTCTCAGGGACCGTCGCGAGTCTACGTGAAGGAGCTGCGATGATGGGTGCACTAGATCCTTGTGATCCAGACCTTTTCCAAAGTGCACAGAGTATGCGAGAGAAGAATGACATAAACCTCTGTTCCACTGGATGTCCAGAGACGTTGCCGCCTCCATGCAGATGGAGTATAACTTTGATGTCGTTCTTCGCATCAGCAGAGGACTCGGAAAGCGCATCAGCACAAAAGAAGACGGGAACCTGACCCGGTTGGATCGAGGTTGAGTGGATGGATGCAGGGACCTGAGAGGAAGGCGGTGCTAATTCACAAGAGATGTGAATTCCTTTCGGGGATTCCTTCGCTGGGCACCTGTGCGCGCTCAGCAGGCGATTGGGCCTGGCCAAAAGTAGGCTTGAAAGCACCGATTGTGGTGCGGATGCCACGAAGAGCTGCTGCTTGCGCAGGGGTCCAGCTGGCTCGAATCAATGGTGAAGACATTTTTGAGATTGTATTTGTGATCTATCATTCGTGCGTAGGCATTTTATGCGGGTTTCTACTAATATATGCACTGGCCAAGGCCTAGGCGCAGACTCGACCCCAGACCAGTGACCAGTCGGCACCAGGCGTGTAGCCCTACAATTAGCCACACTGCAAATAAAACCATACATGATTCCGACACTTCTCGGCTGGTCACCTCGAGGATGTCATTTAAGTGCGTTCAGTAACCATCTTCAAGTTGATGAACAATTACATCCGACTACAATCAAGTATGTGGCTTGAAGTCAGGGTGACACTTCACACTCTATAAATGCGGAGACGTAAGAGTAGAAAACTCGTACATTGTGGGAGACTGGTTACAAAGAAGCCCACTCTATGACGAGGTATGAGTTGGGGGAATCCGGCATACTATGTATTGAACGCGGCGGGCCCAGTGGGTTAGGAAATCGAAAATAGATCTCTCTTCATCATGAGCCACCCGGGAACGTAATTTCCAGTTACTGAGACCCTGGCGTATAACCTGGAATCGAGAAAAAACTTCATCCATATTCGGACGTTGTGCTGGATCCGAGTGCATCATATCCGTTGCTAGACTGCTTAGGAATTCCACACCTGAGTAATGCTGTTTTGTCGAAATCAGGGTATGAAAAATAAGAAGCGACAGTACACTTTACGTCAAGAAATGTTTCTTGGATAGCATGCCCAAGATACCAAATATCAGTTGGGAAAGGGTTCCAGGGTTTCGTGTAGGCTTCAGCGAACTCTGGTACTCCTTTATCTCCACCATATATGGGTATTTCCAGTGGATTGGTATTGGATGCATCATATTTGCGCGAGATGCCAAAGTCTATGTAATAGTATCGCGGTGGAGATTGTGTGCGTGTGCGATGCCTGGCAACACGCTTAAAGTCCTCTGACATGTATTGGTCGCTTGGATGCCATGGGTCTATGAACATGTTGCCGTCCATCATTATGTTCAATTGCATGCAGTCCCTATGTCCAGGCCATGAGACAAATCACTCGAGCAACTAGAATACGTACCGGTGAGCGACGTGATGTTTGTGCATAAAGCGCAGCCCCTTCAAGAGAGAGAAATCAGTGATGAGATGATGAGTCAGTCAATCAAGACCTTGCCTCGAGAAGCTGGTGGATGCAGTCTACAACTTCTCCGACCGTGTCGAAATATGGATCCGTAGCATTTCGAAGTAAGGGCATGATAAGTATTACAGATTGATCATCACCGGGCACCTGCAGCACATCATAGATGGGCACGCAATGGTTGGCTGGATCTTGACTGAGAGAGGAGCTACAGAAATAGCGACCGATTTCTATCTCATACGGGTGTAGTGATACGTCTATACGTTTGAGTGACACGCGAGCGCCATCTTGGATACGCCGTGCGTCCAGCAGATGATAATACTGAAAGATCATGGTAGTTAATCCACGTAGCTATGAATGAAGCACCTACTCGTGACATGATTCCATCCTCGCAATTTATGTCAGCTTTGTTGGTGTTCGTCCAAGAGGGTACCCAATCCGGAGTGTAGCGACTTCGTAACTTGTAGCCCTTTTCTTTGAGGAAGTCGTATTGGTCTCTCCACCAAATCTCGTATTCGGAAAGATGAGAATGAGCAGCGGAGGTTGAGTCCATCCTCAGAAAACTACCTGAGTTAGAGTCAGTTCGGCAGGTGTAAGTTATTCGGACCCCGGCATTTCGCGGAGTATGAGTATAACGCCGTGGACCCCAAGTTACTTCCTACTTATCCCAATACTTATCCCACCTGTACTGCATCAGAAGTACAACAATTCATATCCAGTGCATGTAGATATCTGCTGCAGAGCGCCCCCTATAGGAAACTTTTACACGAATGTCGAAAATATTATCTCATCGATATAAAGGATTACACGAATTTTTTTGGCAAGGCTCAAGCTCTTGGCGAGCGCTAGTCACCACTGGCACTGCCAGTTACAATGTTCCCATAATCTCATTGAGGAAATAGGCTTGTTTTCCTTACTCTCTCTAGACTTATCTTCAATCGTCCACATAAGCCTTTGTTTATAATCAAGGTAGTCAGTGCGACAGATACCAACTCCCGTCACTTTAATACCAACCAGTGAATCCTTCCACGGCCGCGATATCGATGGCCATGCCTCTAGATCCTTCTGCGAACTTGCCCCTACCTCAGGCTATTGACAAGATACTAAAGAGTGGGACAGATTATGAAAAGGGCGAAGCTTATCTACGATTATCGTTGGCATCCTTGAAGGAGCTCGCCAGCTTGTTGGAAAGCGAGCGCCTCTCAAAAAGTCAAAAAGCTTCCTATATCGGAGCTTACACGAACAGCAAGCTTCTATACGACGAGTAAGCTCTTTCTCGCAGTCAAAAGGCCTGACTCATTCATCTCCGCAGAACGACAAGAATCAGAGACGACCTGCTCAAGCAGAAGAAATCTATTGGCAAACTTATCATTAACTTTTTTGTCCGTGATAAGGACGCCAAGCGCTTTCACAAAGTCTCACATTGGAGTTACTCCTCTATCAGAGTAAGTCGATGGTCGTACAATAGGCACTTAGCATTGGAGTTGAATGGAAAAACAGAGGACTTCGGATGGCCTGAACAGACTATTACTGCCGGAATTTGGTATGTCGGAAAGAAGTAGCAAGTTCTCCTTGTTGACTCCAATTTGTGCACCAGAAAATGTTGGGGAGTCCGCACAAGGCTTGAACGAGTCTATTACAGAGGAGAGTCTGCATGGTGTAATAGAAGGTTGGTACCATCACATCCTATGATAGAACATTTAACATATCTTGGATCAAGACAGACTTTCAGGTCGGTGTATAGATTCTATCCGTTCGCCCGTACCTCACATATAGCGGGAACGATTAAGGCGTAAACTCAGATGTACATACCGAACAAGAAGCACAAGAGACTGGAGTTGCTATCTCCGAAGAAGAAGACGAAGAAGACGATCGAACCAGGAGTACATGTGATGCTACAGAAGGTATGTGTCATTACATCCGATGATAGAATATCAAACATATACCCAATCAAGGTAATCTTTCAGGTTGGTGTGAAAATTATGTTCTTCCGCCCATATTTTACATACAATGAACGGATCAGCCGAAGATGTGTCTCCGAACGAAAACATCCAAGACATAAACCTGGATTTACATTCCAAACAAGAAGTACAAGAGGCCTTTGCGATATTCGGTCGACTTGAAACCGTGATCTCCACAGAAGAAGAAGAAGAAGAAGACGATGGTCGGACCAGTGAGTTTCTATATCATTGCATATGATATCAGTTAACAAGCCTCTTGTTGCTTCAGTCAGACCCTCGTCCTCACAACGTAGATCGCCGTCTCCTAGTCCCAGTCGCACAATCAATATTTTTATCACCCAAAGCGTGGTGTCTTTTGGTTCAGAATCAAATGGAACGACATTAAACATCGGGGTGGATAGAGGTTTGTTGCGTTCGCTACCATTGTCACCGCGCAATGTTTTGATGATAATGACAGGGGTCGGCTCTTCATCCTGATACCAATCAGTGACTCAATGATTTGCGTGTTGTACTAGTAGCACGTTCATTATGTCTAGTATCAGTAATATTCATTGATCGGGCATTCGTGGGTCTCTCCTAGGTAGATCTGTTCGCAGGACTAGAAAGCCGTGATAATGATGAGCACCACAATGACATGTGTACTTTTAGCCAATCCGGATTGTTGAATCTCTCACAAAGAGTTACAGCTCCAGTTCAAACTCCGGCAACGGTGCGTGATGTATCACACAAGTCATAATCCTAGGTTCTACTCCGCGAGGTTGGAAAACACTGACATAATCGGCTGGTCACCTGATGTCATTACTAATTTGTCAGCGTCTTGACCATATGATTACAGCCAGTTTACTGCGGTATCATAGATCTATTGCGTCTTTCACCAACATCAGAAGGGCCTCTCTCCTGACTTTCAAATATCGTTTCCATCGATCCTCCTTCGTCATGGGAGCTAACTCCAAATCTGAAGACGAATGGCGTGCTATCTTATCTCCAGAGCAGGTGTGTTCTACAATCTACACTTTACACGTGTGTTCACTCTTACATCGGAGATAGTTTAGAATTCTACGTCAGAAGGGAACAGAGGCACCCAACACAGGGAACTACAATCACCATGACGCGTCAGGCGTGTACGCCTGTGCTGGTTGTGGAACACCACTATACAAGAGCAACACAAAGTTCAACAGCGGCTGCGGATGGCCCGCATTCTTTGATGGTAACTTATCACTCTGTGAAATCCATCCTTTTCTCTCACAGTCCATTGCAGCGATCCCTGGTGCCGTTAGTAGGCATGAAGATCGGTCGATGTTTATGACGAGGATAGAGATTACCTGTACCGCATGCGGTGGTCACCTTGGGCATGTGTTCAAGGGAGAAGGATTCGATACTCCAAGTGCGCTCCTTTCTACCTTGGATAATTTTGCTCCTTGTCTCATAACCTCTACAGCCGACGAACGACACTGCGTAAATTCCGTCTCGCTTAGCTTTAAGGAGGAATAAAGTCTAGGTTGTCTGAATATCATTATAACATGTACTATTGGCCAGTAACAACATTGTCAATTATGAAATTGAGCTTGTTCAGTATCTCACCCGAGGGAGAGGACATTGACGATGGTGGAAGGACGGCCGAATATTCAACAGCAATTAACTGGTTGATGTATCATGCAGATAATGCAAGCACAAGAGTTGCCGCGCCTAGTCACGTGGCATTGAAATAAGCGTCTTACAACTTATGTAATTGTGACTGCGAACCCCCTAACGCTTCGGCATACTTACAGATACCAAATCATGGATCGCGAGATCAGCCAATAGATTTGAGGTAAGAATTCACTCAGTTAGATAATCAGACACTATTCCTGGTGGAAAAATTATGAGAATGTCACGTAGAAAGTCGTAACTACACTGTGCCGGCTGTGGTGTGAGGTAGTCAAGATCAAAGCTCTATATGGAGAGCACAGGAGACACAAAGAAACAGATTACAGCGACTCCATGCCGGCAACCATGCTGTCCAGTTCTGCTTGGGACTGCTTGTATTTCTGTTGCATTTCCTGTGTGAGTGTCAGTTGACGTTTCTAATAGCATAGAGCACATCGAGATACCTCGAACTTTTTCTCCCATTGATCACGCTCTTGCTCGATGCGTTGAACTTGGCGTTCGAAATGTTCTGCCTTGACGTCCACTTGCCGCAGCCTGAACAGGTAATCAGTCGTTTAGAATAGAAGACGATGGTGGCTACAACGTACTTCTCCATCGTTTCTTTCACATTCTTCTCAGCAGCATCAAGTTCCTCCTCGAGTAGCGCAATCTTTCTCGTCAAGTTTTCATTCGTGCTTTTCAACGAATCTCCCTCGTCCTGTGAAGCCTTAGCTTCCGCAAGTTTCGCGTCTACCTTGTCAAGCTCTGCCTCAAGAACAGAGATCTTGTGGGTCATCGAAGTAATATCCTGATCCTTTTCAAGGATAAGTTGATCATATTTCTTATTCTTAGCTTCTGCTTCCTCAGCGCGAGCGACCGCATTGTCTGCCTCCGAGCGCAGCTGGTTCATTTTCTACAAGCGCATGTTCAGTGAGATTGGATGTACGCAAACGATCGATATCAACCTCTTTGATCTTCTCCATTGTGTTCGATGGACGTGCAGATGGCGTAGACGATGGTAGTGGTGAACGTGAACAAGGAGGCGAACTGACTTGGACAGGTACTTTGCTGGGCACTGCCAGTAGCCACAGTCAGCTTAAATGGGATGATATCGTGGGAAACATGGAATCGACCATAATACACTTGCCTTTTCCGATCATGACAGGTCAAATCTAGGCAAGTGCTGTTCGCTGGCGTCTCTCAGTCCTTGAAGAAATACAATCAGTATCCAACGTACTCGACGACAAGGAAGAACTGTGAATCTTACAGATGAGCGCACCGGTTGCGCAAGAGGGCAAGTGGCAGATGCTACTTTCGATTCGAACCTCACTGATCTCTTATATCAGAACTGCCGATCCTCGAGGCCGTGATCAAGTAAGTCTAGTGCGCGCTCTTATTGCTACGCGTGTAACAAGCCCTTGCCCACCGCAGCATACGTAACCGGCTTACTGCCCTGAAGAGGGACCGTGCCGAGTTTATCAAGCCGTCAGACGTGAATACCCTTTACCAGGCCGTCGTTAAACAAGGTAGCTATAATTCATTCAAAGTATTACTTTATCTCATTTTGGATATCTCTCTTCGATAGTCACGAAACTCAACGACGTCCGTGATGACAACACGACTTACAACAATCGAGTGGATACAACACTGGCCGACGTGTTCAGCCTCCTTTCCTTGTGTTATCTTACATTGGGGCGAACGAAAGAATGTCCCGCTGTGTACTCACAGCTAGCCTCCATAAGGGTAAGTGCTCGATCTCTACCATTTCACCGATATTGTGGATGATACGCGTCTTGTGTTGCGGGGATCCAGCCGGCTTTCACATCCTCAGGCATCTGTCTACTGTGTGAAGATCCGTACTGATCTTTATTTGTCATGCACAGCAATTGCTCAGCCATATGGAGGAATCGGCAGTCTACAATGAATCGGACCTGGCTCCTTTCCAAAGGAGACTGAGCGAGCTCCGCCACATAGTACAACAAGATGCCGAGGGCAATAAGCACCCCGAAGCTATGACAAAGCTCCTGGAGCGCCAGTTCAATGAATGTGGTACGCCTTCATCTCCGAATATCCTTTTTTGAAGTCGCTCAATGCACGCTGCGGTTCTAAAGATGTTATCATGGGATCACTCCAAGATTCTCTGTCGGTACTCTCGGTAGAGCTTGTTCCCATTCATGAACGCCTCGTCACGATTCGCAGACAACTCGTCGCGCTAGCTGCCAAAGAGGGTTCACATAAAGCCGAAATAAAGTCTCTGGCCGAGGAACTGCGTAAGATCGATTCGTAAGTGCACAATCAGCTAAACTACATCCTTCGTCTTTATCACTTCCACAGCAAACGCGTCGACGGGAAATTCCTTGGCCCAGGAGGAATCATGCCAGCGTCTCAAGCACTTTGTACCTCCCTCATCGAGGAATGTTTTGACATCCTCCAGCAAATAAAGGCGCAGGATGAGTCAAAGAACGTAGCGTCTTCTCTCAAACCCATTCATGACCGCCTGAACGAGCTGCGCGCGGAACTGGAGAACCTCGTCCTCACGCACAGATGGAGTCTCCGCGAGACAGATCTCTACAATTATTCGATGAGTTTGCAGGAAATCGACAAGATGCGTATTGATGGCAAGTTTGTCGATACAGAGGGTAATAGGCCACCGGGACAGTATGTGAGTGGTGCATATACTTGACACACGTTCAACTATTCACATATGAGCAGGTCCTGCTGTACTTGTTGAGACGGTGTTATGGTCTTATCTACCGTCTGTTGTCGTCGAGCGAGCCAGTGTCCGAGGAACTTATCCCCATCGTACGTCTTTCTCCCACCCGTCCTGATTCTGATTCTCATACATCGCATGTAGGCCAATAAACTTTCCACAGTGAAGAAGTGTCTTAACGAAGTATATAAATTTGGTGGTCCGTTTACGCCTCGGGACCTCTACCCCGTGAGTTTCCGGTCCTTTGATTTTTTTGGTATCAGGCAGCTCATTTTTCGTAGTATCAATTGGTATTGCACCAGATCGACTCCATGCGGAAAGACGGCAGATTCGTGGGCGTAGGTGGAAATATTCCCGAAGGACAGGGTATCGTCATGGCACACCTGAACGAGTGTCATGAACTACTAGAGATGGTGTGTATCTGTTGTACTTCCTAGAACAGTAATACTGATGAAGCACGTAATCTAGCTCAAGGAGTCTATGGGTGAAAACGAGGATGATCAAGATTATGACGATGAAGATGAGACCGATATGGGAATCCTAGGATGAAGTTGATTTTACCACGTTGCGAACTCTACCGAATTCAATGTACGCCACTTACAGGCCTTGTATCTCACTATGCTGCTGACTTACATACAATATCACAATCGCGCTGCGAAATTAATCATGGTATTCGCAAGAGGACCTTAGTGCGTGTCCGTTAGAACAAAAACCGAGGTAGATATCTAGTCTATGAGGAGGTAAAGGACGAGACGTGGTCCTCAACGACCTTCTTGATTTTAGCCTCCATCTCGGGGGTAACATTGCCAGTCGCAATTTCTTCCAGAAGTGCACTTTGGGTAGCGGTTAGATGTGAACGGAATTCAGCTTCCCATGAAGTGATTTTGTCGACGGGGATGGAGTCAAGCTATGTCAGTGACTAGTGAGCAGTAGGCGAGGTTTATCAGATAAGTTACGCACGAGACCGTTGACACCGGCGTAGATAATGGGCACCTGGATCTCAGTAGGAAGAGGCTGGTATTGGCCTTGCTCTATTAAAAGACATGAGTTATATTTTTAGATCATCGAACACGCGTGCTTACTAAGGAGCTCGGTCAAACGAGCACCACGGGAGAGGAGGAAACGTGTTGAAGCATCGAGATCTGAACCAAATTGGGCAAAGGCAGCGACTTCACGGTACTGAGCAAGGTACAACTTGAGAGAACCCGCGAACTTCTTCATGATCTTTCTATAAGCGGAGAGAATTGAGTTAAGGACGTATACAAAAAAAACATGACAGATACAAACGTCTGAGCAGCAGAACCGACACGAGACACGGAGAGACCGACGTTAATGGCGGGACGTACACCACGGAAGAAGAGCTCAGCCTCCAAGAAGATTTGGCCGTCAGTGATGGAGATGACCTATACGCCAGATAGGGGTCAATAAATGGATGACACTACGCCAATATTACGTACGTTAGTGGGAATGTAAGCGGATACGTCACCACCCTGGGTCTCAATGATGGGGAGCGCAGTGAGAGATCCACCACCGAACTTGTCGCTCATCTTGGCAGCACGCTCAAGGAGACGCGAGTGCAGATAGAAGACGTCACCAGGGTAAGCCTCGCGACCAGGAGGACGACGGAGCAGAAGAGACATCTGACGGTAAGCAACAGCCTGCTTCGACAAGTCATCGTAGATGATGAGGGCTAATGCGGTTCAGTACCGACTTCACCCGAAGAAGCGAATAACACCATACCGTGCTTGCCATTGTCACGGAACCACTCGCCCATCGCACAACCGGAGAAGGGCGCAAGGTACTGCAGGGGAGCAGCCTCTGAGGCAGTAGCGGCAACAATAATGGAGTACTTCATTGCGTCGTTTTCCTCCAGGGTCTTGACAAGCTGAGCAACGGTCGAACGCTTCTGGCCGACAGCGACATAGACACAGTAGAGCTTTTTGTCCTCATCTTTGCCGTCATTCCATCGCTTCTGGTTGAGAATGGTATCGATTGCGACGGCGGTCTTGCCAGTTTGACGGTCACCGATGATAAGCTCACGCTGACCACGACCAATGGGCACCATGGCGTCAATGGGCTTGAGACCAGTCATCATAGGCTGGTTGACGGAACGACGGGGCAAGATACCAGGAGCCTTAAGGGAGGCACGTCTCCGCTCGGCAGCCTCAATGGGACCCTTTCCATCAATTGGGTTGCCGAGAGCATCAACGACACGACCAAGAAGACCTGGGCCAACGGGAACATCGACAATCTGACCAGTACGCTTGACCGTGTCGCCTTCCTTGATGAGACGATCGTTACCGAAGATGGAGACACCGACATTGTCAGCTTCCAAGTTGAGACACATGCCACGGACGCCGGACGAAAATTCCACCATCTCCTCGGCTGCAAAAAAGGTCATTTGCATGGAATGAATAGTCAAGAATAACGACTTACCCTGGACATTTCTGAGACCCCAAACACGTCCAATACCGTCACCGACACCTGCAGATACCATGAGACCAACAGACTAGAAATGATCACCGCGACTACGCACTCAAGACGCGGCCAGTCTCCTCGACGTTTCCACTAATAGCGGTACCGGCAATACGAGACTCCAGTATTGAAGAAACCTCGGACGCGGCTGTTTATGACACGCAATATAGCAAACGACACCGCAAAAGTTGAATGCACGTTAAACACGACAGAACACGCCGCAAAGGAGTACGCACCAGGCTTTGCGGTAGCATATGACCGGGAGGCAAGTGCAGCAACATTCTGAACATAAAAAAGTTATATAAGCATGAAATTGAGCAGGAAATAGCGGCAAAAACAAGACCTTTGAAGAAGCAGCAAAGGCAGCTCTGCGCGCCGAGTTCTGGAGAGCGATTCTGTGCATTGTTGCAGCAGGAAAGAGTTGGATGAGAAGGAACGAGCAGAGTCGGTGTCTAAGGAATTTCTCGGAACAGACTTAGTTTTAATCTCCGACTAAATTAGCTCTCCGTGTCACGGTGTAACGCGGTCACATAGTCTTTACTTCAAAGCAGCTGCCAGTCTTCATTTCGCTATGGCTAGTTGGCAAATTCGCAATTGGCTATCAAGTAATCTGAGACGCGGTTAGTCATTTTTTACATGTTTGCAGTGCTTCCTGACACGATTTTTAGTAGCGTCATGTTCAGTATCAACGCAGGCGGCGCTCCCGAAAAACACTTGTGCCGCGTTTTCTCTTATCCGATCCCAGCCTTCGCAATACGTTGTTGCATCTCTCGCAGGACGTAAATATCTCCTCGCACCAAGGGACTTACTCACAGTCCCCCATCTCAAAGATGTGCATGTTGGCGATATATTGGCATTGCAGGACATACATGAAGTTGGCTCACGGGATTACACACTTCGCGGTGATCCGGTAATATCCCCAAGTCGCGTCAAGGTTGAGGCTACCGTTATCGAGCATACCAAGGGAAAAATGGAAGTGGTGTTCAAGAAGAAGCGTAGAAAGGGTTACCAAAAGACTATCAAGAACAAGCATCCATACACTCGTCTGCGTATAGGCTCCATTGAGTTCCCCGAGCCTTCAAGTCCATAATCTTAGCCCAAGAACTATAATATTCTGTTCTCTAATCTGAATGATAAGACTGAAATCAGTGAATATTAAAAATTAGTGTATAAGCATCATATCTCCCCCTCTTCAGGCGTTTCTGCCCTCCGGGATCGTTCTCTGCGTTCCACCCTAGAATCTATATCAGGATCGTAACGAGCACGCTTTTCAGCGCGTTCACTATGTGCCCTGTCAGAACCACGCTTCCGTTCTCTACTGCGTTCAGGTTTATCCCCTGCATGATCAATCTCTTCCTCATCCCCGTATGGAGGCGCATCAGTCCGCCCATAACCACGTTCCCTTGAACTTTTCCTACGCTTACGCTCATCCCTGCCATCCCGCTCGTCTCGTGAATGTCGTTTGTGCTCGCGATCCCTGTCTCTTTCCCTATCCTTCTCCCTTTCACGTTCACGATCCCTCTCTCTGTCACGTTCACGATCCCTTTCCCGCTCACGCTCGCCATGCCCATCCTTATCACGCCCATGGTACCCATCGTGATCCTCACGGTGGTGGTGTCTGGAACTCCGGTCCCGCTCGCGATCTCGCTCACGGTCTTTCTCTCTGTCACGGTCATCGCGGCGGTCACGGTCTCGATCACGCTCCCGCTCAGGGTCCTTGCGACGTCTACTCGTGGTTGAAGCACCATCCTCCGACAGAGCCTCGCGTAGTCGTTCCTTTTGCCTCTTCACAAACTTGGAAAAAGCTGAACGTCGACTCTCGTCATCGTCTAGGGCTTTGTACTCAGGGAGGTGCTCAATGAACGGGACAGCCTGTATAAGAATTCAAATTAATGTCTAGTATCAAGATATAACTAGAAAAGACGCACAGCTTCATAAGACAACGTGATGTCAAGCGGTTCGGAAAGCTTCTTCATCGCGTAGCGAAGGTCATCTTGCAGGTGCCGTTGCCTCCTCTCTGCGCGGCGCTTCTCTTCATTCTGTTTCTTTACGACTTGATCGTGGACCTGCCAGACTCATGAGCACTCTCGTTATACACACAGAAAAGTAACATACCGTGTCGTACACCTCGCGTAAATCATCTTCCCTAAGCTTACCTACGCTGTCGGGGTCCCTCCTTACGCGAGCCTTGAACTCTTCGAAGGTGGTCTGCACGCTCACCACGCTTACACTTTCTCTCTCCTTATCACTCTTCACTACGTCCATAGCATTGGGGTCATCGCCACGCCTGGTGCACTCCTCAGCAGTAGCTATCTTAGCATCGAGCTTTTGATCGAGTGTGTCGACAGCATCCCAGAAGAGTTCCAAGGGATTTGATCCAGGCTTGCCGAGCATATTGAGATATCGCTGATCAGAAGCAAAAGTCGGGTAAATATGACGCCATTTGCTGCGGGCCTTGATTTTTCCGGCAGTTACGAGGTCCTGCAGCAATGCCTTGAACGCCTCTCTGGCTTTCCGCTCCTCACGTGTCTTCTCAACTTGTGCGCGGCGCATCTGCTCCTCAAACTCACGCTCTTTGACACGCGAGTAATCTTCGAACGCAAGGAGTATGTCTAGCGTAGGGAGCTTACGCAACTCAGTATCAGCTTGCCAGTCGGGGGACTCGGTGACCATTTCGTGGGCCTTGCGCCAACGTGTGAGGACATCCACATCAAGTTCTTTGAAAAGAGACACGACTTTGGAGATTGCGCGCGTGCGCGCAGCACGGGTTTCTTGCTTTGATGGGTGTGTGGGTGAGGTTGCATTCACGATCAGGTAAGTAAACAAGTACGCACCACTTCACGCTGCTTGAGTTCTGCGACGTACTCCTCGAATATAAGCTTTCGTTCGGCCTCGATACGAGCTTGTTGCCAGATGGGGTGCTGCGAGAATAGTTTATCCGCAGTAGCGAACGTAGTGTAATGAAATACGCTCGGATTGCCCTTGAGCATGTTACGTATAGCTGGGCGGAGTTTCGAAAGCCGCGCTTCACGCTCTTCTTCTTCCTTCTGACGCAGACCATCTGTATACTGTGCATGTCACAACAATTAAGCAGTATGTTATACCATGAATGAGGAAACGCACCTTTTGCCAAGTTGCTTTCTTTTCAGCTAGGGAGTTTAAAGCCTTGTACAACGGATCCGTGATGATGGTGCGCATAGTCTGGTCCCATGTCCAGTCTGCGTCAACGCCCGCTTTACGCAAGAGATGCATAAAAGCTTTCTCACCCTCCTCGAAGGTGGCGAAACCATTGTGAGGAATGGCAGGGTCATCAGGAAGGTTCGGCCGTGCCGGCAGAATACCTGTGTTACTGAAGGGGAGCGGGGTGGTGCCTGTGAGGGCTACGGTGCCGTCGGGCTGTACTGGGGCTGTCGCAGCGGGAACAGAAGCAGTCGGAGTACTGTAATTAAATTGTCAAAAGAAAGTGCAGAGATACAGGTTAGCGACATACGAAATAGAGCCGGCAACTACAAGTTGACTATTTTGCTTCTCCTTCTCAACTTTTTCAAGGAGCAGGAGCAGCTCATCTGGCATATCCCATTTTGATTCCTTGGATTCGGTCTGTTCAAGTGGATTAACTAATAGTCAGAAGGATCTTTATCGTTGGACATACATTGTAATAGTACTTCCTGCCTCCGGAGAAATATTCTTTCCATTTTGTCTCCCCGAGAGCTTTCTGAAGAAACAGGTGAGTATTAGTATACGACCGGAGGGTACAATGATAAGTCACCTCAAATGGAGTTTTCAAGTCTGAACAATTCGTATTTAGCGCAGAACAGGATAGACAGAACCTCGATACGCACCATCTGGCTTCTCCCAGACACTTTCACGAGTGCCGGTATTAAACCAGTATGTCCTTCCTTCGGGATTTCGATGCTCAGTCTATCCCACCTAGTCAGTATCCTTCTACGGGAAGCGATGGTGACGAGACTTACCCACATACTTGGCGGAATGGCAAGCCGAATCGACCAAAGTATTTGATCACACCAAGTTCTTCAAACTCCGACTAGCATTAGTCATCACACAGGCGATCATAGCCACTAGGTTAGGTCTGGAATATTCGGTCGATCCGGCACCGCTTCAGCGTTCTCGTCCGAGGGTGTTAGAAATCATTTTATGATTACACGAAAGGAGAGGCCAACGTGCACTCACTTCAACTCTGTCACCATTCCATCATCTATTGCGAAACCACATCGATCTCATCCCGTCCAGGTATCTAACTATGAACAAACATTGATACCAGAACAGTAATTCCTGCAGCGATTATGGTGATGGCTGTGAGTCTCTGAGTGTACCTTGGTCTCAGATACTTGAGATTATGTACCTAGTGACCTCACAGCGTTCTCCTGGCTTGTGATCGGACACTTTACCTATTCAAGGTCTGCGCATCACGAATCTCTTGGCGGATCATCTTCATAGTTTTCGTTCTTTTCTCGGTCGAAACACTCTGCAGCCAGCGTTGAGAGGAATTGCTAGCATGGTTCCTATTCTGTTCGTCATCCGATGTCATACCCAGCGGTTGGCTACCTACTCGATCCCCAACTCAGCTTCATAGTCAATTGCTTCACTGCCATGGTCTCTCGATATTAGCTTTTATCACTTCATTTTCGCTCTTTCTCCTGACCTCGTGCCAGTGTGCACGAACGCTTTCTCTTTTGGTATACGCTTGTGTATTTGAACGTTGTCTTGGTTGCCGTCCAGCGTTGTCTCTAATATCCGTCTCGTACCCCCAGCGTTCGCGTCTCTCACCTTCATTCTCTTGCGTCCACGTTAACCTGAAACATGAACTGCAGGCTTGTTTTATAATTTATGTCCTTTCACCCGCTGTCAACTGCCTCCCCGCCTCGCAGGATATGAGGTTCGCGGTCACAACTAGTACTACTATACCCGCAATCCCCCGCTAGAAACACACAAAAGTGCAAGGAGCGCTGTTCGTTACTCCAGACGTACGTGGTACTAGTGTACTTGAAAATACTTTGGTCTCATTTTAATACCACCAGCATCATTAACTACCGTAAAGGTGGGGAAACCATCAACGACCTCATCACTTTTATCAAGTGAAGAGTTATTTAGATCAATTCCACCGAGAAACCCCATGCAATCCTGTATCATGAATTACAGCATACTGCAAAGCATTTATGCGTCTCCCCAGCTAGAGGTAGGTCCGCAGTTGTTAAACCACGTCCTGCATATACCGTGTGTTATGGAACCTTAAAGTTCACCACCCACTTGTTCATCATGCTTGAATCAATGAAAAAGTGTTGCATAGACCAAGATTTCAAAGTAAAAAGCTATCTATGGGACGTTCCGCATGTTCGATATAGCACATATGTCACTTGAATTAAAGAAAAGTATGCATAGACCAAGATTTCAAAGCAGAAGACTATCTCCAAGGGATGCTCCAATGTTATACCATATTCACGATTGCTCTGCTACTGAGTTAGTCTTTCGGAATTGTGAGGTGATGTCGACAGACAGACCTAACCCCGTGAGATGCGTCAATGTCTTCTCAGATGCATCAGGAAACCGGGGGACAATGCGACAGGGAAATGTCTCCGGATGACTGAAATAATAAGGCATCAGCAGACTACTCTTGAGAATATACGATTCTGCAAACATTACGAAACCAGTGCTGAACTTCGGAACGATTGGAATATCCACGCCGTGTTTATCGAGAGCTTTGTGGGCCGAGAAAAATGCCAGGAAATTCACAATAGCTATCCAGACTGATGCGTCCGCCACATGCTGTCCCACACTGACAAGCACCTTTGAACGGAGAGTTAAGAACTACGAATAGATGCTCACCACATCCGGCGACCCCAGCCAAAAACTAACGACATTGTATCACTGGTGAGGGACCCGTCTTCATGGAGAAACCTTTCTGGTTTAAATTCATCAGGATTGGGGTATTTCTTTGGATTGTGCGTCATTGCCCTAAGGTTTGGTCATTTAAAGATATTCAAGATAAGGAAGTAGGGCTTACCATGTATTTGAAAACACAGCAATTCCTGATGATCTGTGTCGTCAGCAGCCGTCATTAAATTAGGACGGTACAAACCCTTTGGGATAAAATAACCATCATAGACGTCACTGGTTGTCGTCGCGTGAGGGATGCCTGAGAATATCGTCAAATGATGTTCAGAAATTAGTTGTGTTCTGCACAAACCGAATGGTATCACAGGGTGCCACCTGAGGGTTTCACGCAAAATAGCTTCCACGTAAGGCAACGCTGATCTATCATTGAAGTCCGGAAGTCTATCTTTGCCAACGACTCGATCAATCTCCGCGTGCGCTTTGGTTTGTACCTCCGGGTTGAGTATCATAGCGAGAAGGAAGACAAGCAACGTGGAAACGGTCTGAGTTAACGACAAACTTATTATGATGGGCAAGCTCAAACCACGAAAAACTCGCCGTATCATATGCCGCTGAAGACAAAAATGAGTATTAAGAGAAATAATTGTTCACTTTGCATACCTGTGAATACAATAGAAGAAACCTCCTTAATTGCATTTATAGTGGCATCATCCTCTTGAGAAAGGTGGAGCTTGTTTAGTGCATCAGCCACAAAGCATGGCCCTGTGTCGTTAGTAGACTGTCGGTATTCTGTCAGTTTGAGACACCCATACTAATGAAATGCTTCACCATCCTCTCTTTGACATATTGGAAGGGTATCTCCCTCACATCACGACCTGCCTGGATACACTTGTCTGACGCTCGCTTGAATGTAGCACCAGGAAACCAGCTAGGTAGCTGCAAAACTGGAAGGATTGTCGAGTGAATTGCATCTCACGCCATTACGGTATGAGCAAACATACAGAAAGGGAATGTTTCCATCATCATCATAGCACCTGGCGCTAAACCGTCTTCCATCAGTCCTGCATAGTTTGTGACGGCGTGGAGAATGTGGTCATCCTTGTCTTTTGCTTCACAATCATACATCATAGACAGCAAAAATGACATAATAAACCTGATAAACATCAATTTCAATACCACACGAGGAACTGTCACAACTGACATCCGAAAGTGGCTTGTATAATTGCCGGGGTCCTGTAGAAGACTGAACAACATTCTGTGTGCGGAACGGAGTTGCGCAGCGTGATAAGTCGGTACTGCAGTTTGACGAAACCCTCGGTGTGAAATTTGTCGGTGAAGGCGCCACCTGCTAACTATCAGACACCCATCAACATGACATGGAATAATCCATTATGCACCTGTCTCCATATGGCATGAATGCCATGTTAAATTCTGTAGCGAAGCTAGCAGTATCTTCGTGACCAATGCGGACTAACACTCCAAGGTGCAACTCACGCTTCATAAACAAGTGACTGAGTTCTATCCGAATATATATTGGAACGTCCTTCAAAAAGGTCTTTGGTGACCTTCTCGGAATTAATGACCAGTATAGGTTTGTTGAGCAGACGAGCATAAATTATGTCGCCTAGAGAACAATATCAGCTATCATGAACAAACCCCAATCATGACGTACCAACCATATGTAGATTTCCAGGCATTGAAGGTCAGCCAAGGTCGAGCAACATCAAGACTGAGAACATTTCCCAGTACCGGAAGGGGTGTAGGACCAGGCGGCATTGGCTGGGGCTGCGAATGATTGGCCAAGTAATTTCGACAGCAGCTTAAAATGACCATTGTCAAGGCTGATATGGCCAAGTAAAGTACAGGCCCGTCATTCAGCATCGTTAGAGCGGCTGTGCTGCCCATCGAGTGGAGGGTGTCTTGAAGCCTTGAAGTATACTAGGTCCACTATACAAATATCCGCGCTAAGCAAACACTGGCAAATCGCAATAAGAAGACAGTAAGATGTGTAGATGCCAGGGGTCATGGTGGTGCTGATAATGAGCGAAACCGGCGGCGCTGTGAGTATACTATAAGATGCCTGGACTAGATACGGAAATTATTAATAGAAATCCAAGTGATGGTCAACCTTATGACGTCACACGGAGTTACCTACGTGCAAACCCCAAAAATCGCTTTCAAACACCGCGACGACATCACCGTTACAACTGAAGCGCTGGAGTACGCTCCAGGTGAACGTGGGTACCTTATCTGGCCGACGTTACGGGACGACTCTTTTTTATGACCTTGGGAAAACCTTAGATGAGGACGGTCGCCATCAGACGACTAGTCGAATTGAGGACACAGAGTCTTTGTTTCTCTTCTGGGATTTACAAGTTCCGCAAAGCTAGACTCTTTGAGCGGAAGCACTATTTTTGCTCTATGAATCTACTCTCACAGTCGTTAATTTCGCTCTCTTTCAACCTTATGGCACCACCATGATACGGCACTGGACCCTGAGGTGCCTTTCTGGTATTGCCTCATGTTGAGGCCGTTCACATGTCATCTTATCGCTATTGCTTACATGGTTAGCACGGTGAGTTCAACTTTCTGACATGCTGGATCAGATCAGTTGTCTAATAGCTCTACATGACATACATATAGTAGACCTTAACTTTGAAGCACCCTCCTCCTTGAGCACTCGATGAACAGCAAAGCTGGTCTAACGATGCTGGTCGATGGGCCTGTACTTTACTTGGCCATATCAGCCCTGATCATATTCATGTTAAGCTACTGTCGAACATACCTAGTCAATCATTCGCAGCCCCAGCCAATGCCGCCTGGTCCTACACCCCTTCCGGTACTGGGAAATGTTCTCAGTCTTGATGTTGCTCGACCTTGGCTGACCTTCAATGCCTGGAAATCTATATATGGTTCGTAAATCATGATCGGGGTTTATTCATGATAGCTGATGTTGTTCTCTAGGCGACATAATTTATGCTCGTCTGCTCAACAAGCCTATCCTGGTCATTAATTCCGAGGAGGTCGCCAAAGACCTCTTTGAAGGACGTTCCAATATATATTCGGATAGAACTCAGTCACTTGTTTACGAAGCGTGAGTTGCACCTTGGAGCGTTGGCTCGCATTGATCACGAAGATATTGCTAGGTTCGCTTCCGACTTCAACATGGGGTTTATGCCATATGGAGACAGGTGCATAATGTGTTGTTCCATATCATGTTGATGGGCGTCTGATAATCAGCAGGTGGCGCCTTCACCGACGAATTATGCATCAAGCCTTTCGTCAAGCTGCAATACCAACTTATCACCCTGCGCAACTCCATTCCGCCCGCAGAATGTTGTTCAGTCTTTTACGGGATCCCAGTAACTATACAAGCCATTTTCAGATGTGAGTTGCGAGTCTTGCGACAGTTCCTTATGTAGTATTGAAGCTAGTGTTTATCAGGTTTATTATGTCATTTGTGCTATCTATGATATATGACTGTGAAGCAAAAGATAAGGGTGACAGCATCGTGCACGCCATCACAAGCTATGCAGGATTGATAGAAAACGGCTTAGCACCAAGTGCTATGATGTTGATGGAAACATTCCCTTTCCGTATGTTTGCTCAGACCGTAATGGCACGGCATGTAATCCCCTCAACAATCCTTCTAGTTTTGCAGCTACCTAGCTGGTTTCCTGGTGCAACATTCAAGCGAGCGTCAGTCAAGTGTATACAGGCAGGTCATGATATGAGGGAGATCCCCTTTCAATATGTCAAAGAGAGGATGGTGAAGCATCTCATTAGTACAGGTGTCGTGAACTGACGGAGTGCCGACAGTCTACTAACGACACAGGGCCGTGTTTTGTGGCTGATGCATTAAACAATATGCACCTTTCTCAAGAGGATGACGCCACTACAACTGCAATTAAGGAGGTTGCTTCTATTGCATTCACAGGTATGCAACGCGAAGAATCATTTTTTTCAATACTAATTTTTGTCTTTAGCGGCAGCTGATTCGGCGAGTTTTTCATGGTTTTAGTTTGCGCATCATAATAAGTTTGTCATTGGCTCAGACTGTTTCTACCTTGCTTGTCTTCCTTCTCGCTATGATACTCAACCCGGAGGTACAAACCAAAGCGCACGCGGAGATCGATCGAGTCGTTGGCAAAGATAGACTCCCGGAGTTTAATGATAGACCAGCATTGCCTTACGTGGAAGCTATTTTGCGTGAAACCCTCAGGTGGCACCCCGTGGTACCATTCGGTCTGTCCAAAACACAACTAATTTCTGAACATTAGTTGACGATATTCTTAGGCGTCCCGCACGCGACGACAACTAGTGACGTCTATAATGGTTATTTTATCCCCAAGGGTTTGTACCGTCCTGATTCAATGACAGCCACTAATGACGCAGATTGTTAGGAGTTGCTGTATTTCCAAATACATGGAAAGCCTGCTCCCTTATGTTAAATGTCTCCTTTGAAATGACCAAACTTTAGGGCGATGACGCACGATCCAAAGAAATACCCTAATCCTGATGAGTTTCAACCGGAAAGGTTTCTCCATGAAGACGGGTCCCTCACCAGTGACACTATGTCGTTAGTTTTTGGCTGGGGTCGCCGGATATGGTGAGCATCTACTTATTCATAGTTTTTCACTCTCCATTGAAAACTACTTGTTAGCGCGGGACAGCATGTGGCGGACACATCAATCTGGATAGCGATCGTAAATTTCCTGGCATTTTTTTCGGTTCACAAAGCTCTCGATAAACACGGCGTGGACATTCCAGTTGTTCCGAAGTTCAGCACCGGTTTCGTAATGTTTGCAGAACCGCATATTCCCAGAAGTTGTCTGCTGATGTCTTGTTATTTCAGCCATCCGGAAAAATTTCCTTGTCGCCTTGTCCCGCGATTCCCTAATGCATCTGTGGAGACATTGACGCACCTTACTGGGTTAGGTTTGTCTGTGGACATCACATCAGAATTCTAAATGACTGACACACAGTAGCAGAGCAATCGTTAATGTGAACATGTGGAGCGTCCCATGGAGATAATTTTCTGCTTTGGAATCTTGATTTATGCAACACTTTTCTTTAATTCAAGCATGAGGAACAAGTCCGAGGTAGGTCGTGAACTTTGAGTTGCGATAGCACACGGTGCATGCAGGACGTGTTTCAACGACTACAGACCTACCTCTAGCTGGAGAGCTACGCAAATGTTTGCTGTAATTCACAATACAGAATCGCGCGGGTTTCTTGGTGGAATTGACTGAAATAACTTTTTTACTTGATGACGATCGTGACGAGGTCGTTGACAGTCTCCCCACCTTTACGGTAGCTAATAATGCCGGTGTGGTACTCAAATTTGAGACCAAAGTGTACTACGGCATCTGGAGCTACGAAGCAGCGCTCCTTGCCCTTTTGTATGTTTCTAGCGGGCGATCGTAGCTGTCGCCACTTCATCACCGTATCCAGAGGCGATAGGAAGTAGAGGCATGAGGCAGTCAATGGCGGGCGCAAGAACAGAAATTATAAAACAAGCCTGATCCCGTTTCAGAACGGCCCTGCCCCCCCTTCTAGATATCAATCTAGAACTCAGTGGGTTTGACGTACGGACTTATAAAAGACTAACATTTGACAGCGGCACGTCGGCATGAGACGTTTAGAACAGCGTTCTAAACGCTGCGGGAAGTCATCGACTAGTTATCCGTTGAGCAATTTAAAGGCGGCGATAGAATTTAATAAACAGTAGAAATGGCTTACATGACGAGTCGACGACTGGATGACTTCTCGCAGCGTTTAGAACGCTGTCTTGTGCCGACGTGCCGCTGTTACTAAAGGCGTTCTAAATCGCTTTCAAACACCGCGACGATGTCACAAACCTCTCGACCGACACTTACGTAGATCTTTGTACTATGTGCACTGACAACGACTCGTTTTTCAGGGTGAAACGGACGTCGACTGCTATATCTATTGCCCCAAAGGTAAATAGTAATCTCGCGCTATGTATATCTATCACTCGCCACCTCAACTTACCTTCGCAGACAATATTTTCATGCAACCTCCGCCAAACATGGGGTGTCATTACGAGGAATGGGTGTGGTGTCCCAAATGGTTGCAAACCCTGCTGCAAGGTGATTAAATGCCGACACATCAACTCCCATTGTTGTGATGAAAGCTCGATCATTGCGAGCCAATTACAGAGCTTGCCAGGGTGTATTGGTACGGGGATTATGCAGTAGGTCACCTCGAATAAGATATGTTCTTCTTGCTCGCCGGCGTGCAAGGCGTTCACATCGTGATTCTTCAGCTCCTCAAAAAATGACTGCACTAAGTATAGCTATCCTATGCCTCCGGAATGCATCTTCATCATCTATCTCATCCTCCACCAGCTCAAGCATGTGATATAGTTGATATAGATCAGCGTCGTCGTTGTCCATGTTTAGGTTAAGAACATGTATTCAAATCTAGATACATCTGGTCTGCGGTTTAGAACATGTTTCTAGATGTCGATGTATTTTAGCCAAATCTCCGTTTGACCTTGAATCATATTCTTCTCTCATCTTCTTCGATTGCTCGTTCGCTCGGCCAAGTTCGCGTTTCGCTGAAATCCCGTGGCCTCAGTGATTCATTGCCGTACTCTCACTCCCGGTATCGAGTTCAAGGTCGTGATGTTATGTTTGGGATGAACTGGATTCCTGCATGGTCACCGTTTTATGGGAAGATGAGACTCCCATCTCCAATCCTCCATGTCTGGCCTTCAAAGTGGTGACAGCGTCTCATTGTCCCTTTTTTAGTATCTGCTGATCGCTTTCTGTGTTTCTAGAAACTCCGTGTATACTTAGTAGTAATGTCAATTATATTGAACCTGCTGCTAATGATGGTGAATCAGAATTATCTCAGTCTTCGTCCCTCGTCGGGGCAATTGTATTGTCTCATAGACGTTCAAACTCGAACTTTATTGTCCATGTCATGCTGTGTCAATCAGGGTTTTCAACTTTGTGAAGTCTCGTGAGTCGCCAAGTGGAAGAGTTAAAGACTTTAACCTGGCCAGTGTGGTTACCACAACAGAATCAAGATATGTTTCTCTTAAACTACGCAGGTTCGAAACCTGTTGAACTACAGTTTTTTTCTATTGTAACACACTTTGGCATTCATTCATGGATTGTTTCTTTAGAATTCATCGTAACTGGTCTTAGCTAGGTGGTTACCACAACATAATCAAAATCTGCTTCTCTTTCACTGTGCGAACCTGCCGACGACAAGGTTTTTTCTGTCGGAACACTCCTTGACATTCCCTTATTCACGGATGGTTTCTTTAGAAGTTCATCGTAACAGGTCTTAGCCTGGTGGTTGCCACAACAGAATCAAAATCTGATTCTCTTACACTGCAGGCTTGAAACCTGCCTACGACGAGGTTTTTATCGGAATACACCTTGATATTCACTCTGGATGCTTTCTTTGGAAGTTCACTGTAAGTGGTCTAGCCTGGTGGTTGCTACAACAGACTTAAAATCTGTTTCTCTTTGATTGTGTAGGTTCAAAACCTGCCGATAACAACTTTTTTTTTCCCGATCACAGCACACCTCGTCACTGATGGATAGTTTCCTCAAAGGTTCATCTTGACTGGTCTTAGCCCTTGTTGTCGCAATATTAACATGGTGAGCCATACCTTTGGACACGCGTCCAAAACACTAATTATATTGGGTGTTGTGGCTCGTGAGGCTGCCACAGGTTTTATGTAGTTGCTCTTCGTGCCTAGTCGATTGCATATTGGATGGATTGGTGTCTGTATACGTGTCTGCGATATCAGGCGCTGATCTGTGGACCATTGCACAGCGTGTCTGCAGTGATTTTAGAATGCACTTGCGATCAAGAAGAAGTTTGCGGGTAAAGAGACCTATTAACATTCTTTGCTGTCGGGGCACATAGAAGGTGTGTCCCAATCATTGCGATCACTGTTTAGCGTGACCAAGGTTGGAGAGACAAACCTTCTAGATTGGAAGCCATCATTGCATTTTATGCTTCGCAGGCACAAATCATTTCATTGTCTGCTTTCACAAGATGTATTTCTTGCGGCCAAAGCTCCAGATCTGCACACGCATTACATAAATAACTGAAGGTCAATAAATTTGAACAGTCGCGTCTCGCACAAGGTGTTCGGAGGCCAATAGAAGTTACCTTGCTAGGAAGGTTCTGAGAAGTAGAAGCCTTGGAAGTAGAGCACGGTGGTCTGACTTTCCATATATGCCCAACCTTCTATGTATAATCACAATCAAGTATTCTGCATCAATCGATCTGATTGCGAACACGAAGAAACGCCCGCTACATCCTCTCCAAAGGCCTAATGCTCAGAAGCCGCATCGCAGCACCCAGCACATCTCTGGCACAAAGGTAGAGCCAAAGCCTTGCCCGAGCCTTCTCCGTGTCTTCTTCCCCTTTGACAATGAGCGTCTCCCAGGCGCTTGAAATTGCGTGAGCCAGGCGGAAAGCGAAAGTTACTACGCCACTGGGCTCGTGCGTCTTCAATGCAGTTTTCACGACGTCGGGGTAGGACCCTAGAAGGATAGCGATGTCGCGTGCGTGTTGGGAGGAAGCGAGAGAGGAAGTGTCGATCTGGGATGGAGGCGGCAAGGGGATGAGCTCTGGATTTTTTCGCTCCATGGAGGTTAGCCGGACATGTGCATATTGCAAATATGGTCCGGTATCGCCCTCAAAGGAAAGCATGCGGTCCCAGTTGAAGGTGTAGTTATTGATCCTGTTGCTGGATAAGTTGCAGTATTCGAATGAAACTATGGTACTCACCGCTTGGCAGCCATGTCCTGGATCTTGATTCCTGTGATGCCCACTTCTCGAGCAACCATCTCGGGGTCTTCAATGTTGTTGTACTTCACCTCGTTCCGTTTCATCTGCTCGTGCATGACTGATGAGGCTTCGCGAATGATCTGATCTAAGAAGACCGCGGTTCCCTTCCGAGTGCTCATGCCGAGCACCAAGCCGTAGTTGACATGCTCAAGGCGGTCTGCCCATGAGAACTCCATCAATGATAGCATCTTAAAAAACTGCGACAGATGCAGGTCCTGCTGCGATGCGACGACATAAATCATCTTGTCAAAGTGGTATTTCTCCCATCGCTCGATCGCACCACCAATGTCACGAGTGAGGTATATTGAAGTGCCATCTACGCGTGGAGATCAGTAATGCGTATGAGTTGATCGGTTGTTTAGACGTACTGGCTTTGCGGAGCACAGCCTTTCCAAGTTTCCATTTTTCGAGATCGACGAGTTTTGCACCGTCGACATCACTGATGAGACCCATCTCCTCAAGGCGTTCGAGAGCCCGATCCTGCCACTCCTTGCCAACCTCACTCTCTCCTGTGTATACATTGAACGATACGTTTAATCGTTCATATTCTTCTATGTATTTTTTGACGCTCATCTCTCGCCACACTCGCCAGTTAGCAAGTGCCGACTCATCGCCGTCCTCCATGCGCTTGAACCATTTGGCAGCTTCGACTTTAACGTTTGGATCTGAATCGGCGTCTTTTGAGACTTTGACGTAGACGTCGTAGAGGTGCTTGATTGCGTCTTTTTCAAGCTCCTCTTGTGAACCGTATTTTTCGAATCCGGTGGTGATCATGCCAAACTAACGAAATTACATTAAGTGTTAGAAACAGAAAAATGCGAAGGTTTTGCTCACTTGAGTGCCCCAGTCGCCCAGATAATTTAGAGAGACGACTTCCCATCCGCAAGCTTTGTACAAGTTGTCTAAAAATGCGCCTATAATAGTGCTTCGAAGATGTCCAACGTGGAACGATTTGGCGATGTTGGGGGACGAATACTCGATCACGAGTTTCTTGCCGGCGCCAGAGGTGTTTGTACCATACGACGGTTTGCCTGTGGGGTTGTTGTATGTGAGGGTATGTATTTGGTTGAGGACTTCGCGGATGAGGGAAGCGGTGTTGAGTTGGAAATGCAGGAATTGCTTGTCGTGAGTAATTGTCGAGATGAAGTCATCAGGTTGGAACTGGCAACAAACTGTGTCAGAAATTATGCTTGTGGAGCGAGGGAATAGCCGACGTGGAGCAGTGTAAAAACCGATCAACTCACATCAGTCGTGACTTTCTTTGCAAGCTCGTCCGACTTTCCCGGCAGCCTGAACCGGGGAAGAGCGACTGTAAAATCGACGCCTTTCTTTCCATAGTCAACACCGGTGTAAGCCTGCTCGAGTGTAAGCGGAGGCAGCGCATCGGATACACGTTTTGCAATAGCGATGCGGAAGGCATCTAGAATGCAGGACGATGGGTCCGTGCCTAGAACAGAAGGTAAAGATGGCAATGATGAAACCATGGTTGCGAGAGGTCTCACGTAGGAGTATTTTACAAGGATCCTGGAGAGGATGGTGGTGGTATGTGTGAATCTGATGAGGAGCGCCACGGCTTTTGGTCAGTCGTGCTTAAAGATTTGAAGATCAATTTAGATGACTCGGGATGGAAGAGAAATCAGCAATCACGTGATTCAGTCGCGACGTGGACTGGAACCTGTACGCCATGCCTTTTTTTTTTCGTTGTACATACTCACATCACATAAAAACAGGAAACTGTTCAAGAACGAGGATTGCCGTGACGTGGCCAACAACAATGCGGATGAGCTTGGACCGTCTGGTGTTCGCACTGAGGGTAGCAGTGACTTGGCTCGCTTACTTGCACAAATGGCAGCTCGCGATGCTGCAGGTTCGCACTACGGACTTGGAGCGAGCTGCGCCTGTACATCATCCATTGCCTACTCGGGAGAAGTCACCCCCTCCTCCAAGGACACCTCTGCCATCTTCACCAGCTCACGATGACCCACGTCATCCCACAAAGTCAGCTGCATCTGGGGAGGACTCCTTCCCTCCTGCAGGGACACCACGTCCTATCGCACATTCCACGAAACCAGCTGTGTCAAGTCCATTAGCTGCTCCAGAGAATTTACCGGCACCACCAGTAGCTCCATCCAGTGGCGAATTGATGACATCCGACGAGGAAGAAGAACCACAACCAAGCCAAAGAAGCGAAGAGCGGCGCCAGCCAAACGTGGCAAGGGCCAATCTAAGGCACTGGCAGTCGAGACTTCAGACGGCGAGTCTGATCTTCTAACTGGTTCAACTAAGCGCAAGGCAGCCGTTTTCTGCTAGAAACCAACGCACCAAGAAGAAACAGAAGAAGCAACTGACGCCCTTCACATCCAAAACTCTCATTTGTACTCCCCCCCCCGCTGCTTTGCCATTTCGCACTGCTTGCCTCGTTGTTGACTTATGGCAATACCTTGCTCGCACCCCAATACCTTGTAGTAGCTGGAATTAAGAATTAATACCGTGTTATGTCTGAACGAGAAAAAAACGTCTGAATAAGTCTGAACGGCACTTTATATCTGAATAAACCCGAGCGATACATGATATCTAAACTACGGCGACGACAACTTTTTTTCAACGAAAAAAAGTTGACGTCGTCACTAGCGTTCATAGGGATTGTCAGATAGGGCCGGGTTTTGGCTGACATCGTTGACACGCGGATACTACCGCCAACTTGACATACAGCCATGTCTGAGTTGAGTAATTTTGGTGATGCGTCCGTCCTACTAATACACTAACACAATCGAAGTGTCCATATGGTCGCTCACTTCGGCCGCCCGGCGAGCCCTCTGCGCAAATGTTACAACGTTACCCAGCCCTGTCTTCAAAAACTGTCTTGTCATCGCGGGTATCTAGGAGTGTGAAATCAATAATCCTTATGTCCGAACTGCTGAGAAATAAAGTGGGTTTCACACCAGTTCCTTTACCGATGCTCTCACCCCGATTACCATGTGCCAGGCGCTGCGTGGTCGATCTTTGATTGAAACATACTTATTCTCGAATGTCACGTACCATCTCCTTCGCGAAAGAGAATTGATTCTACTTGCTGACAAGAACGGAACTACGAATGTCGGGTGCGTATGACAATAGGATGCGTTACGGTGATGAAGGCGAACAGTCTCCAGCGTCCTGGGTATCTACTCAAGTGAAACCTGTGAATGCAGCACCAGTGACGCATATTTTAAACCGAAAAGTGCATGCACCCCTGGAGTTGTGAGAAAGTCACCCACATCCCTCCAAAGTCCACCTCAATGCCATCAACCTCCAGTGAAACGTCGAAGCTCGTTCCATTCACTACACCCCTGCGAGTGTTTAAAGGCCATGAAGAACGTGTAATGGCAGTCTCAGTTTCCCCCGATCAACGACGGATGGTTACGGGCTCATGGGACAAGACGCTTCGTCTGTGGGACTTGAAGACAGGTGCATGTTGAAGAAGATGGAGGAACATCGCAGTGAAGTGTCGAAATTGAGTGTATCACGAGATGGGCAATTGATAGCAAGCGGTGATAGTGGAGGAGAGGTCATCGTCTGGCACGGAGAAACTGGAGAATCACTCACCCAAACCATCAAATTCCACTCCCGTCTGATATACTCGCTGGACTTTTCCCCTGATGGGACAGTGCTGGCCACTGGTTCATATCACAACACGACGAAACTGTGGAACACCAAAACCTGGGAGCTACAAGGAGATCCAATCAAGTGTGGTACACATGTCCGCTGTGTTCAATATTCGCCATCTGGAAAACTTCTTGCCATCGCAACAGGGGATGATATTCAAATTTACAATACAGGCACAAGGAAACGCGTTGCATCCTGGGAGGGTCACACATCATACAACTTGTCACTCGCGTGGACGCCCGATGGCACACGCCTTCTTACTGGCGGCTCTACCTCTGATCCTACTATACGTGAATGGGATACAACAACCTGGCAACAGGTCGGTGACCCCTGGACTGGACACACTCATCATATCTATGCCATTGCTATTAATCCTACTGGTACACTCATCGCCTCTGCATCTGATGATAACTATGTCCGTCTCTGGAAGCTCTCAGTTCGACAAACTGTTGGTATCTTTAACCATTCATCTTCGCCACAATGTATCACTTTCTCCTTGGATGGCAACTACATCCTCAGCGGAGGTGGTGATGAGACGATCTCGGAGTGGGCAGCTATGGGTATTCATCCAAAGGCATGTTTTAGTCCTTGACCCGTACCATAAATTGAGCTTGTTTTGTGCAGATTCTTGCCATCACGACAGCCCGCATTGCATGCATAGATGGAGACTTATCTATCGCCGAAGAACTGACACACGATATCAACACCGATGCGAATAACCATACTTCCTACGCCCATCGCTCATTCGTGATGTCTCGACAACAGGACTGGGACCACGCCCTTCAGGATGCAATCAATGTGAGATTCACTGACCCATCATCACCCTCTTATGACAGGTTAACTCAACGGTGGCATAGTCCATTAACATTCAGCCCTCATTAATAGGCTATATCTCCAAGGGAATCGCCCTCTGCGGAAATGGCTGTGTCCCAGATGCGAGGGCAGCATTTGATGTTGCATCCATGTACACAGACCAAGACCCGCAAACCATTCATTTCCTGCTCCTGATCAAGGTATGTTGCAGTTATATCGCATATTGTCTGCTTCATTCCGTATTTCAGGCCATTGCTCTCTTCGGTGCAAATCGACATGATGAGGCAAACCTACTTCTCAAGGAACTCGCTGCCAGTTATCCGAATGCCGATATTCGCGCATGTCTTACCGTACAAGTAAGTATCATCCACGCTAGGCCATCAACGCTGATCTTTGCAACTCGTACGTTAGGCATATCTTTACGTTCAACTCGGAATCAAGGCCTTGGGTGACATGAGTTACGACGAAGCCATTGACCATTTCACGGCCGCTCTCAACTCCAGTGATCTATCATCGAATTCAGACATTCATGAAATATACGAGGATTTAGTCGTAGTGCGTTAGACTAATGCGTGCATAATGCTTTCCATAACTGGGTCCCTTGTCCAGCTCTTCGGGTGGGATCTTAAATCCCTCTGGCTCACTACACACCAGAAGCGGTGCCAAGCTTTCCTTTCCTCACGCAAAGCCAATGAAGCTCTCGAATCATACACATCTATGATGAACAATATCGACGAAACAACAAAGGCCAGCTGCCTCGACTGGTCTACTGGCAAGTCTTTAGTAACCTCATCTGAGGCTTTAATCCCCACCTGCATTTCACTCAGATTTCAAGAAAGAATGCAGCGCACTCTACGCTGTCAACGGAGATGCCGCCCTCACTGCCAGTGAGTATGACAGGGCTATTGACCTATACTCGGCGGCGATCGACTTGAATTCTGCATCTGATGTCGTCTTTGCAAATCGCAGCGAGGCAAAGTTGGGGAAATTACTATGGGAGGATGCGCTTCTCGACGCGCAAAAGGTGCGATCATGTCTACGTATTCGTAGCCCATGTTGACTTCGGCGATGCATAGGTCACCAAACTCAATCCTTCATCTTACGTTGGACACCAGTTGACACATGCAGCGCTGCGTGGCGCACAACGTTACGACGAAGCTATCTAGGCCTTCACGATCATGTTGTCTAAATTGGACGATGCTCCCGAAGCGCAAATACGAGGTAAGTCGTAGAACACTCTTGCATCATCTTTAAATACCTATTTCGTTCTGCAGATTTGCGTCATCCATCCGAAGTAGAAGATGCTATTCACAGAGCTGTTTGGATTGAACTTGAATATGCCCCCCTTCGTCTGCTTAACACCTCTACGGGTCTTCTGTGTGATAGAGCGGCACAAATAAAAGCCTTCAAAACGAGTGCAAAGTACAAGGAGCTTTTGTCATTCACGACAAAACGTTCAGACCTCCAAATGCAATACATCCAGGACGTAGTGGCGACGTACTTCCGCTGCGTCCTGCTATCACACCGGCGGGAAGAGACGGAAGCACTGCTGCATGACATTCAGGACAAAGTTGTATACGAGTTGGATGAACTTGGTGGCATCGCGAAACTACAGTCGTTCTGCAAAATCGCCCACAATACTGGGTATGGATGGGCATGGATGGACACATGCTGCATCGACAAGAGGAGCAATACCGAGGTTCAAGAATCGGTCAACTCCATGTTCGTCTGGTACCGCCACTCAGCGCTTACCATTGTCTACCTACGTGATGTCCCTCCTTCATCCCAACCCGGTGCACTGGCGAGGAGCATTTGGAACGAGCGAGAATGGACTTTTCAAGAATTTGTCGCTCCGAAAGTTGCAGTCTTTTATCAAAATGATTGGTCGTTATATGTCAACGATCACTCTCCCAACCACAAGGAATCCCCTGCGATCATGAAGGAGTTGGAGGATGCGACGGGCATAGATGCACGGACTATGTTGACCTTCCGTCCAGGTATGAGCGGCGCCCGAGAGAAATTGCAATGGGCTTCAAAGCGCGTCACTACATTGCAAGAAGATATCGCTTACTCGTTGTTTGGCGTCTTCGATGTCCACTTACCTGTGATTTATGGCGAGAAGAAGCAGAACGCGCTCGGTCGGCTCCTGCAGGAGATCGTGGCTCGGTCGGGTGACATCACTGTCCTCGACTGGATCGGACAACCGTCCGAGTTCAATAGCTGTCTTCCAGCCGATATTTCCTCTTACACCACTCCTCCACGCACCCTTCTTCCATCTTTGTCCGAAGATCAGATTCAGACAGCTATTTCTTTGCTGCGACGAACAATGCCTGCAGATCTTGCGTTGAAATTTTATAACCGGCTTGAACAGCTAAGAGTCCCTCGCTTCGCCAACTGCAGACTTCATCTTCCTTGCATTTCATTCCGTGTCACAGAAGTCAAACGAAAACGTGGTCTACCCAGGGAGACTCCCATCACGTATGGAGTCAAAGCAGACGGGCTTCACGACCTGCTGATCACCACTGACGAGACCCTAGTTCAATTCTCGCGGGGAAAGCCCATTCGGGAGACGTTCTTACTTGTCCGTCCGTGGGATCGGTATCTCCTCGAGGTACCTGATTTTGCAGAGCGACCTGACTTCGCAGACGATACGGAGAGCCTAGGAGATTGGAGTGAGCCCGAGTCTTCAATGGATGACTCCCAGATGTCAGACGACTCTGACGAGTTACCCGGTGGTTCGCCTGAAGATCTTAGCCTACGAACGTTACGGTTAATGGTTCGCCTCGGACACCCTTTTGATGCATTTTTGCTAGCGCAGCAGCGTCTCGGAGAATACAAGAGGATTGCATCGGACTATAACATTGTCGCACAAGTCAAAGACATTGCTTCCGTTGATAACATGGACGTCGGTTATATAGAAATACTCTAGCTGTATTTTTAAGGTCAGGCATGTCTAATCAACATTCATTTGTACTTTGATAATAATACCCGCATTGTGTCGACCAGCAGCGCCGCATGAAATCCAGGTGACATGCTTGAATTTGCAGGGAGTTATTAATGGGTTTGTGGTAATTGAACTTTGATCCCATGAGTTGCAGGGCAGTCTTGATCAACCAGTAGAGTAGTTTGCCATATAACACCTGCAGGTACCGAGTCAGTGTCAAAATAAACGTAAATGAGACACTGACCTGAAGCATGATACACTCAGGCGCATATATATCACTGGATTTGGTGGCACATTGTACGATTTGATCTTCGTAGAAGACGATGAGCTCTGGGGCTGCCCAACGACTGCGCCAGTTTGGTAAGGGAATACCGGGTTGAATTCTACCATAATATTCAACACACCGAAGTCTGCAAGGCGCGGGGATCCATCAGCAGCAACCAGGACATTGTTCTATAGACATGGTCAGTTGTGTCATGGAATGTATAGTGTGTAAACTTACACTGCAGTGAGATCGTTATTGTCGTATACTGTCCACAGTATGGTAATCAGTTAAGCTGGTCGTTTCCAAGTCAATCCGTTACTGACGATATTTGAGCCCCTCAGTGATCTGTGAGCTCCCATAATCAGCTTTGAAAGAGAAACTTACAATGTGAATGTGAAGCCCACCTATCGAGGGTTTCATGTGCATAAGCAAGGTATGTTCCGTTCGGTACCCTAGGAAAAATCAACACTCGAAATTGACCAAAACGTGTTACGGTGCCATGCAGGCATAACACATGTTGATGATTTAATCTGGTCCGGACCTTGATTTCGCGGTCAAGATTCTGCATGGAATTCAGAGATCCAACAACTCCAAAAGCTACAGAAACATACATGATTTATTTTGGCAATATCAGCATCAGTGAGACTTGAGAACCGTGGAGATTTGACTGCAACCTGATTGAATATACTAGTAGAAGATCAGCGTGTGGGATACTAATTTCGGACTTGCGCCCCTGTTCAATAGAGTCATTTGTAAAGCATCTCCAAGTTCACCTGAAGGGGAAGGGATAAGAACGTTGGGTTGCCAGGTGACAATGCTTGTGTCTATAATGAACTGCAGCGGTTGTGATTTAAAGTATGGAAAGCCAGACCATGCTTTTATCCACTTCTCAGAACCTTCCTGTTAAGGTAAGTGCTTCTCTGACATTTGAATGGTATTCTTCTCCCGTCTCTTCTTCGATTGCTCGTTCGCTCGGCCATTCGGGCCCAAGTTTGTGTTTCACTGAATTTCCCATGGCCTCAGTGATTCATTGCCGTGCGCTCACGACCGATGTCGAGTTCGAAGTCGCATGTGGTCTCGACGTTGTGTTTGGATGAACTGGATTGTTGCGTGGCCACCGTTTTGTGGAAAGACAAGACTCCCGTCTCCAATGATCCTCTATGTTCAGACTCGAACTTTATTGTCAATGTCATCTTTTTCCGGCCGTTGTCAATCAGGGCCCCCAATAGATTTTCAACTTAGGAATTCTCGTCAAGTGGAAGGGTTAAAGTAGTCTGGCCAGTGTTGTTGCAACGGAATCAAAATTTGTTCCTCTTGGACTGTGCAGGTTCGAAATCTGCCGATGACGAGGTTTTTTTCTATCGAAACACACATTCACTCATGGATGGTTTCTTTAGAACCGTAACTGGTCTTAGCCAGGTGGTTGCTACAACAGAATCAAAAATGGATGGCTTCTTTAGAAGTTCACCGTAGCTGGTCTTAGCCAGGTGATTGCCACAATAAAATCAAAATATGTTTTTCTTGGACTGTGCAGGTGCTGCTGACAACCTTTTTTTAATCGGAACACACCTTAACTGGTCTTAGCCCCTGTGGAAATTGTTGTTTAGTAACAATATTTACTCCATGGCGAGTCGTGCCTTCGGACACACTTCATGAGGCTAGCACAGGTTTCATGTACATAGTTCCTCTAGGAAGATTCTGAGAAGCAAACATTTCAGAGGGCGAGCAAGGGCAAGGCGGCACATAGACTGAATGAGCGGCCCGCTGACCTACATAATTGATAAAATTCAAATTGCTTGGTGGAGAGTATCTGTTGGAACTCTGAAGAAGAAATCATTACATTTAGGAAAATCAATCTGTTCTATCGAGTATTCTACTCATGATCAATACTAGTACTGTGCGTCGAAGATTATTCCGCTCACCAGTAACTCCACTGTCTAAGCACTCTCGTACCAAACGGCTCAAGGACTCGGCGCTACAAGTACACTCATTACAATGTTACTTGAATGGAACCGTTGATATCAGAGATGTGTATACGAGTGATAATATACTTTTGACATGGACCTTGTCGTTCTACAGCCAGACGATTTGTCGTTTCGTTCTTGTCAGCAAGTATCAATCCTCATTCACGAAGGAGATGATACATGACATTCGAGAATAAATATATGTCAAGGAAAGTTCGACCTACATGGTAATCGGAGCGAGAGCAGAGTGAAAAGTTATATGCATGTTTTCGAAGGTGATGTGCTGCAGTAGATGCTCAACAACAAAAACAACGATATTCATACAGCCATGTAGGATCTGAGATAGCTGAATTCGAACGCTAGGAAGCATCAACTGTTGATTGGAGATACATTCTAGAAGCTTCGGGGACAAGAATCAGATGCACGCATGCACTGAGCCGCAGGGAGCATTAATGGTGATGGAGGCAAACGGCCTCGTGTCCTGGACTTGTCCATGGAAACGAGGCAAGTTGACACAGCATAAAACGCACAACACACGCTGCGTACCACTGCAGCTTAGAGTAAGAGGTCCACAGTTCCTCGAAAGTTTACCTCAACCACGCCCAACGCTATTAATCTCCAGTAAAATGTCAAAGCTCAATCCAATCACCACACCCCTGCGAGAGTTCAAAGGTCATGAAGAACGCGTGATGGCAGTCGCAGTTTTCCCTGATAAACGACGGATTGTTACAGCCTCGGAAGATAAGAAACTTCGTCTGTGGGACTTGAAGACAGGTGTTGTATTGAAGGAGATGGAGGGGCATCGCAGCGGGGTGCGGGCGTTGACTGTGTCACGAGATGGGCAATTGATAGCAAGCGGTGATGATGGAGGAGAGTTCATTGCCTGGAACGGAGAAACTGGAGAATCGCTCACCCGACCCCTCAAAGTTCACACCACTTATATCTACTCGCTGGATTTTTCTCCCGATGGAACGATGCTGGCCACTGGTTCACATGATAGAATAACGAAACTGTGGAATACCAAAACCTGGGAGCAACAAGGAGATCCAATCGTATGTGGTAGTTATGTCCGCTGTGTTCGGTATTCGCCGTCTGGAGAACTCCTTGCTATCGCAACAGACAGCAATATTCAAATTTATAACGCAGGCACGAGGGAACGCGTTGCATCCTTCAAGGGTCACAAAACATGGAACTCCTCACTGGCGTGGACGCCCGATGGCACACGCCTTATTACAAGTGGTGATAATACCGACCCTACCATACGGGAATGGGATGTGACAACCTGGCAGCAGGTCGGTGACCCCTGGACCGGACACACTCATTATATATATGCCATTGCCATCAATCCTGCTGGTACACTCATCGCCTCCGCATCTTTGGACAGTCTTGTCTATCTCTGGCGGCTCTCAGATCGACAAGCTGTTGGCATCTTCAACCACTCGTCTTCGCCCCAGTGTGTCACTTTCTCCGCGGACGGCAACCACATCCTCAGCGGGGGTCAAAATAAGATGATCTCGGAGTGGGCAACTCGGGGTACTCACCCAAAGGTATGTTTCTGTCCCTCATTTATATACCATAAGTCAAGCATATTTCATGCAGATCCTAGCTAGCAACGCAGCCCGCGTTGCATGCATAGATGGAGACTTATCTACCGCCGAAGAACTACTCACGCAAGATATCAACACCGATACCAGCAACCATACTTCCCATGCCCATCGATCATTCGTAATGGCCCGACAACAGCACTGGGACCGCGCCCTCCAGGATGCCATCAATGTGAGATTCACTGATCCATCCTTACCCCCTCGTGAAAGGCTAACTCGACGGTGACATAGTCCATCAGCATTAAGCCCTCATTGATAGGCTATATCTCCAAGGGTATTGCCCTCTGCGGAAAAGGTCGCGTCCTGTATGCGAGGGCAGCATTTGATGTTGCGTCCATGTATACAGACCAAGACCCACAGACCATTCATTTTCTGCTCATGATCAAGGTATGTTACAGTTGCCTAGCATACTATCTGCTTCATTCCGTATTTCAGGCCATTGCTCTCTTTGGTGCAGGTCAACATGACGAAGCAAGTCTGCTCCTCGAAGAACTCGCTGCCGGTTATCCGAATGCTGATACTAGCGCATATCGTATCGTGCAAGTAAGTGTCATCCACACTGCCAAGGGTCCATCAACGCTGATCTTTGTTACTCGCACGTTAGGTATATCTTCGCGTCCAACTCGGAGTCCAAGCTTTAGATGTCAAGCGTTACGCCGAAGCCGTTGACCATTTCACTGCCGCTCTCAACTCCAGTGATCTATCATCGAAATCGGACATTCATGAAATTTACGAGGATTTAGTGGTGGTATGTTAATACATGCATCCGAAATGCTTTTCATGACCGAGTCCCTTATCCAGCTCTTTGGTTGGGATCTCAAATCTTTGTGGTTGACTGTCCATCAGAAACGGTGCCAGGCTTTCCTTTCCGCACGTAAGGTCGATGAAGCCCTCGAATCATATAAATCTATGATGGACAACATCGACGAAACAACCAAGGCCAGCTGCGTCGACTGGTCTACTGGCAAGTATCTAGTAATCTCACCCGAGGCTATAATCCTCACCTTTACCTCACTCAGAGTTCCGGAAACAATGTAGTGCACTCGCTGCACCTGATGACTGCATTGTTGGCGTATGTCCTTTCTTCCTCAACTCTTTCGCTACTGACCGATTTGCAGGCGGAGATCTCAGGACAAGATCAAAATGGCTACGACGTACGTACAGCAGTGTATTCTTCCGGTCACTCGTTCACACATCGTTCATTGCAGCATCCTCAAGTTTCTCGACCGCGAACTCAGCAGCACCTGGGGCACTCCAAGAAACCCAGGCTCACTGTGACAAGGAGCCCTCTGCCACGTCTTCCAGCAGTAGCTCCTATCACCTTCAAAATCCAGCTACGACACCTATTCACCTGGCGGTCTGATCATGTAGCGCCCGTCGTCGATGTTCCTATTACGAAAGGAAAAGAGGTGCGCTCATTTGATGCTTACCATTCTGTCTTCAGTGTGTCATGCATAAATCTATAGCGCAATGCTGCAATGGATGCTCCTGAGCCAAACAGGATACCTGACGAACACCCCGATGACCATCTGCCACACGCTGATACACAACACCAATCCACAGTAGTGCAGGTAGACACTGGGGAACATGGAGGCGAACGTTGCTGCTGTTAGAGAGGTTTCTTGAACATTCCCCAATTCTTTCAGTTTTAGTATCGCTCGTCCTACATGGACTTGCAGCAGTGTTTTATTATCATATCTTCTGGATTGCTTCTCGTCCCTGCCCATGGCTGATTATCAACCTCATCTCCTCCATATACAACGCTTGACCTGCATGATACGGGTGGGACGACAAATGGTAGTCTCGTTTCCTTGGGACGTATAATCGATTTGTGACATTTATGTTCATCATGATCACTACATTTGAAATGACTGCAAGCCGCGTCGTGCGGGCGAGACTACAGAAAGTCCTGTGAGCTGGCACCCCGACACGATGCATCTGACAACTACGAGAAACTGAAATTTCCAAGACAAGTACGCTATGCACCACACACTTGCATCGTCATAATATTCTATAGCATACCTCGGAAGTGTCAACAAAGTGATAAGTATGACGGGGGGAATGCTCATGCTGTTATCTATTTATGATTTTGTATTGCATGTGACATAACCAGGGTCGGGCCGCTTTTCTGACACTTGAGGAGGCAACCTCGTTTTAGGCAAGGAACCCCATGGTGTGCCCCTCACACTGTATTATCGTACCTACCCGCTGTACTTGTACCTGACCAACAACAATTAGTTCTGACGCCGGATAAACTAGCTCGTATAGAAACTGACCAGTTCGTCCTGTTTTAATTCATGGTGAATAGATGAGCGGCCGAAAATGCTATCATGCCATACCTTGCGATAACTGCTTCCTTCCTCACTGCACGCTTAGGGTCGTCTAAAATCTTTGCCAACTCCTTCAATACACGCGTCTTGTAAGGATGCAGTAAATCATATCGTACAGTGCCTGGCAGTAATGCCAGGTATTTGAGCGCCGCCGCGCGTACTCCCTTTGGACATTGAATATTTCAAACAGAAAGAATGAACGCATGAATGACGCACAGGGTCAGGCATTTCTGAATACATGCAATTTTTCAGCATGGCAAGTACAAGGGTCGACGCATACATCGAGACAGCGTCCTTATCAGCGGATGTAGTATCGATATTGTTAGACAGTGTATTAATAATGTGTGAACGAATGGAAGGGTCAGCGAGGTCAAGTCCGCGTAGTAGAATGGGCATCAGCTAGGGAACACCGTCAACAAACTGACTAATATGTTGTGGTCGAATAAATGATGACTCACAGAGGGCATCTGAGTAATGTATACTGCCTTTGGTACAGTATTGATGAGGTACGCTAAAGCAACCAAATATGCAGTCTCTCTTCGCGATCCTTGCGAACGAGAAATAAATGTGTTAGATTATATGGAGCATGAACACCTGACACACCCTGTGCTCCTTCTAACAACCGCGGCATCACCGCATTGAAGTACTTTTGCACATGTAGAATCTGAAGATATACAGTTTTTTGGGGAATTCTGTTAGAATTCCTTTGCACACCTTAAGAACAGCATTATTACGCTTCGTCAATACGGCATCCTCGCTTGCAAGCAAACCAATCGCTCGTGCTGCATCCCAGTCAACTGTGCTGTCATCCAACAGCTCAAACAAATGATCAATGAATGCATTTGCAGAGGGGTGTGAGCGCACAAGGAGCGCCCTTGTGACCTGGAGGGAGAAATCAGCATAAATAAGATGTGAACTAGAAGGCGACTACGGATATCCAGGTATTAATCGCGTTCTTGCGTGCCTCTGCCGGCATTTTTGTATTTTTGAGGGCTGATGATGAGTAGCGCTCCAGCTGGGATGTCAGAAAGTCAGATACATCTAAAGAGAAGTGATCAGTCTGACTACAATGAGAAGGATGTGATGAATCACCATCAACATATTTATTAACATTGGACGCGAGAACATGAGATGCAGCTTCTCGTTGGAATACTGTACTAGATGGGTTATCACTCCACGCGACCAGTTCAGAGAGGAAGGTTGATAAGTTGTCGACAGGCATGCGAACCTTGAAGCGGCATCAACAAAAGTATTGGAATTCAGGTTGAAAAGCGGCATACCTCCTTGCGCAATGAGACAATCGTAGAAGAGAAAAGAATGAAACTGTTCCGTTGTCGGGGACTGGCATTGAGCTAGGATGAGAGTCAACGTTGCGTATACGAAAGGAATACGAGTGTTACACTCACGTGGAGAGGTGTGAATGGTGTGGTTGAGTTTAAGAGACCTCCAGTAATCAGCTTCACATCACCTTGCGTGTAGGCGGCAAACACAGCGGCAACAAGTTTTTCTTGCCGCCTGCCACTTGGTAAATGGTGTCCAACCAGAGATAAGATGAAGACTTACGCAACATTCAAGGTCTGACTCACAAGCCTGATGATCATCGCCCCAACTTGCAGCAGTCTTGGATCTGCAGCAACTGCCACCACCTCCGAGCTCTCTAATGCAGCAGTCAAGTATAATCTGTATATGTGCGGCAATAGCTGCTCGGTGTACTTGGGGACATCTACGTCTTTCGAAGAGACTTTGACGTCGAGTGTTTTTGCGAGTGCCGTGAGGATAGCATGGGCGTACGCAGCTGTACTTTCTTGGTCAATTGTCCGAGTTGGCGAGATCGCACAAAGGATATCAAGTTTAGCGATGAGCCTGACAACTAGCGTCTCAAAAAGTTGTGGTTGCACACAAAGGGCACTGAGAGACGAAAGGGCACGCCAGTAAGTTGCGCGCTGCGCAGTGGCATCCCTAGATGGAGTAACATCCGGGAGGAAGGAAAAAAGGACTGGGAGCGTCTGGGATGATAGATGGTGCGGTGCAATACCAGCGATGGCAGAGAGGAGTGCAAGGGTGTCGGTGCTGAAATCACGAACCTCAGTGGCTCATCATAGACGAAGAGAAAAAAACATTCATACGTCACATCTTCTACTTCGTCGGGCTCCTTGCGGAGCAGCTCGCTGACCTCAAGCACTATGTACCCAAGCTCATCATCAGCTACTAATTTAGGAGTGCGCACAAGTGCAGTTAGACCATGCAGTGCCGGCAGGCATGTCGCAGGTGCTTTCAAACTGACAATGAGGAGCCCAAGGAGGGAATCCTTCGAGGCAGTGAGTGGAGATAATATTGAGTGAGAAGACTGAGAAATGGAGGCATGCGTAGCGTCACCACGGCAGGCTTCGATCAACTCCGTGAGTAACATGACCATTGACGCCCGGTTCGACACCTCATCTGGGTCATGGAAGTTTCTAATGAGAAGCTCAGCAGTCTGCGAGGCTGCAAAACTGGAAAGTGGTCCTGGTGAATGAAAACCGTTGAGATCCAGCTTACACCACCATACAATGCTTACCATTAGCTCGGACAAAGGCACATATAACCTTCATTGCAGCTCTTGCTGGAGCTTTCTCAGGCTCCTTCAACGCTTGCATACACTCGCTACACATGCCTCGTGCGAGGTCCGTGATGGAGTCCTCACCTACTGCGTCTTGGGATTTATCAGCATGCATGGTTCTAACAAGGACCTGCAGTGTATTAAGGGCTGAATGTTCGGTATCTGGATCAGTCGGTTGAAAAATCTGACTCCACATAACGTTATATCCAAAATTTCAGGGAATGCAATCTTACTTCGAGTTTCAGAGAGCTCCATATCTTCTTCCCGAACTCCTGCGACACAGCGGATCCATAGACCGGAAGACAAACGTCCATTGCATTTAGAGTATCTCGCTGCAGATGGGTTATTATGTTGACATTTAAATATATATAAGTGCAGCAGTGACCTTGGTTGAGGGTGATCCAGCAGTGAGCTTTTCCAGAAAGACTGGAATTCCAAGGAGCCCGAAGGCTGGAGTTGCGCTAAGACAGAGTCTACAGTAGCATTAGCGGATAGAAGACTCAATATGTAAGACCTCGTTGCACCGAAGAGATAGCTTCAGATCATCTGCACTGATGCCATAAGGATCGTCGGGTGGTGGTCGGAATGTGATGGGAAAGTAGCAGAATGTTATGTCAAAGAAGTCCTATATGCGATGGTTGAACACGGAGCGGGACGAATGAAAGCGAAACATACCTCAATATGAGCAAGAGTATCGAATTCTACCAGCACAACCCGAGCGATGGCAAATGCCAACATGAGATTTCGAGGGTCTTTCTCTCCAACTGCGAGGTTCACGTACCCCGCAAGGAAAGTACTGCCCATTTCCTTGAGGGTATCTCGATGGCTAGCTACCAGGGCATCGACGATTGAGAAGACGAAGAAGCGAGTGGACTGCACGAGGGCTCTCATTTTGACATTGGCGAATATACTAGGCGACGTTGAAAGTGATGGAAATGCGCAGCTATTCGAGTACGTACGCGTTGAGAATATCTTTCACCTCAGCTGACTGTATATTAGGAAACTTGACAAGGTAAGAGAGACCATCGAGTGCAGGTATGATGGTCTCAAGATCTTCAAGCTTGCTGCAATAAAACGTGCTGAGCACACGGACTAGTAAAAACAGTGAGCATAACTAATTTATCCTTGAGGGTCACTTCTGCTTACTAGCCTGGCGATTGAGTCTTTCGTGTGGACATCGTGCAAGAACAGATGAGAGAAACTTGACACCTGCAAGGACTGAGGACAATGATACCAGCAAATGACTGTCAAAGTTCACCTTTCGTGCGCAAGCGGTCCTCTTCAGATGTCAAGAATTCACCAAGAGCCCTTATAAGATCTAACAAAGTTAATTGCCCACTTGATATTCCTGATGAATACGTTTAAGTTCTGATCTCGTTCTTGCGATGAAAGGTGTACCAGCAACGCCCTCGTCGACCTCGGAGTCTTTCTCTGATGCCATCCAGGAGCGAACCAAGCGCTCCGCTGTAGCCATTTTCGCTGAACTGTGGTACCAGCCAATCCCGGAAGGCAGTGGTAGCTGAAAGAGCCTGAGATTAAACGAAGATTCGAAAGCGGAAGCTCAACAACTCGACATCGGCGCATATTGTCACACGGAAATTTGGATCGTGTTTCTGTTAAAGCTTGAAGGTGACTTGTAACATACAGGCTACAGCCCCAGCTGTACTTTCGTCAGTTTTGACTAGCAAATGCTCCGCAGCGCGCTTTCATGTAACCACCGATATTTTCCACGACAAATTCACCTCAAGGTCTACTTCTCTTCGACGGCACTGACAGCGAACGACAAACCGCCTCCGAAACACGATGACAAAATTAACTATAACCCGGATATCTCTTTCTCCGCCACTGTCGACTCGAAACACCTCAAGTACCCAATGCTTTCGTCGCGTGACCTCGAGTCTCATCGTAAACCACCAACCAGAGTACGGATGCTAGTCCGAGATTTCATAGAGGATTCGTTGTACAATCCGCACTACGGCTATTTCAGCAAGCGCGCCACGATCTTTACTGCACCTCCGCACTGTGGTGGCGTTGAGGGAGGCTTTGATTTTAACAAGTATAGAGACAGTGCCGAATTTGAAGTCGACGTTGCAAAGAGGTACAGGGAGTTTGGCAACGGAGAAGAGGACGGTCCTGGGAGGCAACTATGGCACACTCCGACGGAATTGTTCAAGGTGGGAAACTCTGTTTTTCGTGTCATTGGCACAGATAGCTAAAATGTGCTGCAGCCATGGTATGGGCAGGCGATAGCTCAGTGCCTGGTGTCCGAGTACTTGCTCAAATACTTCCCGTACGAAGATTTCAAGGTCTACGAGCTGGGAGCCGGAAATGGCACGCTGGCGCTAAATATCCTGGATTTTCTAAAGACGCACTACCCAGAGGTATATGATCGTACGCAGTATACTATCATCGAGATTAGCGAGAAGTTAGCACGGGCGCAGCGACACCGTCTACATCAACCGGGTCATGGCCAGGTCGTGGACGTGGTGAATCGGAGCATTTTCCGGTGGGAACGTAAGGAACACGCGCCTTGTTATGTGGTAGCGATGGAGGTGATCGACAATTTTGCACACGACGTGGTGCGGTATGATCTAAAGACCCTGGAGGCATATCAGGGGGTCGTAGCCGTGGATGAAGTCGGCGAGTTCGTACCGTTTTACACGAAGATCAGTGATCCGCTCATCGCTTCATATCTCGCGCTGCGTCGGCGGCTGTCACTTCCTGTCCCGCTACCACGCTTCCTCCGTTCGCCATCTTTGCGGAGATTGTACGCATCTTTACCATTCGCACCGAACCTTTCACCTCCAGATTACATCCCGACAAGACTGTTGAGCCTACTGAAGATTCTGCGTACACACTTTCCTCGCCACCGGCTTTTATTATCAGACTTTTCGTCGCTACCGGATGCAGTGCCAGGCTTGAACGCCCCTGTGGTACAAACTCGTGTTGGCACAACGATGATTCCTTGCGGAAGTATCTTCGTGCAGCAAGGCTGGTTCGACATTATGTTCCCGACGGACTTTACTGCTCTTCGCGAGATGTACGAGTCCCTGTTGTCACAGGCGGGGCCCGACGCGGATGAACAGGACGAACTTTCGTATGCAAGAGTATCACCATTGGCATCGAGCACGTCCCCGCTTTCGCTTGGAGCCGGTTTCTTTTCATCCCGTGCACGCCGCTCACCTCTGGATGGCGTGACGTCTGCGAGTGGGCTTCCTGTTGGTGAGCGGAAGAGCAGTGTGTTTAGTCATGCGGAATATCTGGAGACGTATGCAGACCTTGGGAAGACGAGGCTGGTTAATGGGGAGAATCCGATGGTTGGATTTTATGAAAATGTGAAAGTGTTATTTTGATGTACGTTTTTGATGAATTTTGCTTCAGAGTGTCTCGCGTTGCACATCATTCACAAGATCATCCAATTGGGCAATTTTTGTTGGGCCACGGCTAATATGCACTTATCTGATACAGGAGACCCGTCTTCGGGTCTATGTACAAATGATACAATATCAGCATGAACATCATCATCGAGGGCCATCTATCACTGATTCCCCCCATTACACTGGGTTGATTGTCACGAGTGCATGGCAGGCACCTTGCGCTGCTCTGGACAGATGATAAGTCGATGCACAAATGCGATAGCACGCTGATCGGACCATCGATTAGTGACTCCGGGTACGACACAATTAGCATTGCTGCTAGTGCAAGAGCAATGCAGTTCGCGATGGCGAGCCGCTACATCGATATGGCAAAATATTTACTCGAGCGAATTACCACATGAGATAAGTCAAACGTTGCGAATATAACTGTTACTAAATTTGAATGTACATGGCAACATCAGGCGGTCTGACATATGTAAACGTTTGATCCTGCGGAAGCAATTCGTCATACTCCCATATGCATGCTCCACCTAAACTCCACCTGCACTCCGCCGCTCCTTGTCTGTGCGCTTGGCGGTCTGCTGTCTGTGCGCTGTGTGCATATCTCCGTGCCTGGGCCTGAGTACCTTCTTTGTAGTGCGGAAAATGCTTACTGAGACGGCTCAGCGATGGGACAGCATCAGCGGTGGATGAATCTGTCTATCTTTCTCTGAGTGCAAGTAACCTTACCTGCAGGATAAGCAACTCCACTGTGGTCTTCTGTATCAGATTTTGCACCTATCACCGTTTCTGGACCTTTGAAGGGACGTACCCCGTAAAAAGCCGTTCTCAACTTCCGCACTGATCCGTTCGCTCACGAACACCGCACTGTCGAAAGTATGATGTCGGTGTGCCATTCCAACACTATTTGGAAGAGAAGAGGAGAAAAGCACAATAGTAAATGTAGTATACAAACGTGTCTTATTGTAGTTCATGGTAAATGTCCAAAGTGAAGGGATAGTTTGTAGTAAGTATACAGTATATACACTATAGTATGAAGTTGAAATCACTCCTGTAAATTAAATACTTGACGGATTCGATTGGTGAAATCACATGAAGTAGATCCTCGAGGACCAGTCGCAATGATGGTAGGCATGTCAACTGAACGGTCGATGGGATTCACATAATACCGTCCAGCCCAAGTTGGCATAGTAGACTGTGTACTCTCCCGAACATCGGCAAGCTTTAAGGCAGTATCCAGGCCAATTTTCCGTACATCTTCTAGTCCAATGGGCTCTTCTCTCCTTGCCAGTTGCAGCAGACCTGGGATGAGCCATTCTGTGATACCATAATCCTGAGCAAGTGCAACTTTGTCCAGAGGTTTCATAGCAAGCATAGGCTCCATCTGTTGAATGGCGAATTCCTGAACGCGAGTGAAGCTCCACATTTTGGATAGCTTCAATATACCCGTCCACTCCTCGAGAGTCGTCGGAAGCCCATCAGGAGAATGTGGTGAGCGGGTAAGTGGCCTTATGTGACAAGGACATAACGTCAAGTCATGAATACGTAAAGCCATTATGATTGATACTCACATGGGATATAAAACCTTCATGAGAGACTGGAATTCTTCCTTCATGATGCCCTCGAGTACGATAGGATTCGTATCTGAATATCCCTCAGCTTTACCGGCCTCGACAGGCAATAGAAACAGATCGCGAAAGACGTCTGACTGCGACTCTAGCGTATCACGAGGCACTCTGAATAAACGGTCCTCTACCTAACGCATGCGACCGGCATTAGAGTGAGCTGCTGCATACGTAGACGCAGAATAACGACTCACGAGAAATGTAATGAGAGTGAAGTAGAATTGTTCGTGGTGTTTTGGAACAGGCATTAGAGGGTGATATGAGCTTCCCTGTGTATGGTGATGATAAGGGAGAGGGTTAGCGTTTGATGACGTTGTGTGCGAGGTTGTGGTTAATATTATCTGCGCTAGTTGACAGGGGTTTAGATTTCCTAATTCGACATTCTCTGCATATCTATTGCTGGCTCAGTGTACTACAGTACATATAAGCACATCTCCCGTAGTTAGGCATCACGATCTAATGGAGCAGACACATGTGATCCTTGGAGCAAGAAGCGTCATAGCTATCCACAAGGATGTATTGCCACGGTGGCGCTTAGTAGTAATACAGCCACACATATAATAAGCACTCCAGTATCCAGGCGCACGAACTTGAACAAGTGACAGATGCGTAATCCTTTGATCAAGAGACATCATATGATCCGCAGAATGTACATGTAGTAATGGAAAGATTCACCCAGTTGGTTGATCTCAAGCGAAGTATTTCGTGTTAGGTGTGCACCAGTGAGATATCGTCTTCGGAAGTGTGGTTGTCCGAAGGTGATGTAGATGAAGACGGCATTGGGCTTAAGTACACTAGCAGTCGCTGTGAGACAAAAAGGTATAAATATGTGAAAGGACTAACCGTAGGACTTGAGAAACCTCTGCTGTGCAGTCTTTGATTACTTGCTCCGATGGATCCTGTGATCATAGTATTAGTATGTTATCATGATATACTAATTACATAAACATACCCAGACGTCGGTAGAAGACGTCATCATTGCGTCCATTGTCCCTGGTAACGTGAGATTCAGCGGTAACTGGAATTGATTATGTACCTTTATCAATGGCAACATCAAAGGATGAGGCATCCAGTCCGTCTAGAGTTCGGACGTCCTTCACTTCCCCTACCAAACCATTAATACCTGTTTCCGGTATTTTCTAAGAAAGTCACTACATGTCATCTCTGGCCGTATATCTTTGTGCCTGTTGCGCATCTTCCCGATCACGACAGGCGAATACTTTGGGAGAAATCAGAGGTAAATTAAGACCATCGCAGCAAAAAACGTACATCAACGTTGACAATTTTTTGTACCCATCTTCCCACATCTCCTCGCACGACAGCGTTAGTCGCGAGATATACTATGCAACAGGAAACACCTACGTCCTCTGAAAACTTGGAATTTCCACAGCCCAGCATTAGGATCCGTGCAGCTTTATTGGGGATGTACTTGCGGATGTCATTCGCAACATCTGCATAAGTCTTGAACCAGTCAAAAGAGGCTTCCTCAGCTTCTCTAATCATCTACGTATCTCATAACTCCGAATCAAGAAAGTAGACAAAGACATACTGTTCATATCTCTTGTCCCTATATAAAATGCTTGGTGAATAAATAGTCTCAGAGGCGGACTCAACTATAGCTACTCACCAGTACACTTCGGTACCATACTCCTCATTCTTGTGGGGAAGGGACTCCATATTGATATCTGAAGCCTGCGATCAGTCTGTTGGGTTACATGTCAACGCCGCGGAGTTTCATGGCAGCGAAATTTTTATATTTATATTTATCAGCTCCAAACGTCCTAATTTAGCCTTTAAGAGGGTCATTTATGAAGCCAGTCTGGTAAGTAAAACCAGATTGGCTTGAGAGCAACGTACCACAGACAAGCTCGCAGCTGTTTGCTACTATAATTCAAGATTCGTTTTAAATTCAATTATTTCCTTGTATACTGATAAGAAAACCAGATACCAAGGTATTACGTTCGTGTGATGTTGCATATACACCAAAAACACAGGATACAATGATGATCAGGGTTCGTGCCATGACACGAAAAGGCTATTACGATGCGTCGGCGATAATGGGCATCCTCTCAATCGCAGAATTCCGGAATGACGATTTGTCTTGCATAGAGTCTATGATTGCCTCATTAAGATGGACCACAAAGGGGATGGAGAGACCACACCGTTATTAGATTTATACTCCATGATGGTCGATGGAGGAAGGTTGAGCACAGAGCGTAAAGTATCCCTTCCACACCAATCAGACCGTTGAAATTACGAAAAAAAAATTGCGAAATACGCACCGAATCTTCTCTCGCACCTTGGCATCCCCATCGACGCGATTCCACAAACTCACGATATCCTCACTCTGACGCACGCTGATGGTGCATCCACAAATTTCTGGCCACCTCCATCCTCCCCTTCCCCATGTGTGCCACATTCATCAAACATGTCGCCCACGACACCCATAACGAGGTCCTCCCACACCCTGTCTGCTACTCCCTTACGCAATCGCACGATCCACTTCCCACCAGTACGGTTCAGGGGGTCTTCCCATACAGGCCTGCGAACACCCGCATGAAACAGTAGATAGTCCGTAGTGGGCAAGAGTGCAGAGGGGGGTGAAAGGTGAGTTTGAAGTCCCCAAAAAGATTCGACGCTGGAGAAGGAGGCAATCTTTTTGATGCCTTCTTCATAATTAGTGATTTTATTTCCCGGAGCGCGCTGTTGTCGGAACCAGAAGACCCATCTGGTGAAATAGACATCAGTCCCGGATGAGAATGAGAAGGAAGCCACGAACATACGTATTCCGGAGAGGGTGAACGGGCAGCGGTGCGGGAACGTCGACGCCCCGGTCGCGCTCCTCGTGTGGCTGGTGTGCGACGGAAGTAGAGAAATGCCTACTTATAGGAGGTCGTGGTCGCGTCTCTGCTGGGATGATGGACGTGGTTGTGGTTGTGGTTGTGGTTGTACTAGATGCTGCATTTGCAAAACGAGTCTGGAATTGCGAGTGGTTCGAGAAGTAGCCAGCCATCGTGAGTAGGATAAATAAATGAATAAAATTGCGGGAAAAAAGAAATGTTAGATGTTAATGGAGTATGGAGGCCCGGGATCGGTCACTGAATGCAGAAAGAGAGGACGCTCGGTGAGTATGGACAGACAAAGTATGAACAAGATGGTATCGTAGGTGATCGAGAAAAGCCAAGGATATTAAGATTAGTAAGCCGTAGTCTTGTCTCCTTTCACTCTCAACCACTACCACTGAATCTAGACTTCTGGGCCATCACGGCTAGGCAACCACAAAGTACTCATAGACAAGTACCTGCATAGAAACCACTTCGCTCGTTCAAGATACCATCGCATTATTAATACGCGTTCGCGTCCTCCATAGACCCACTATACCATCCATTCAAGATCTGAGCGGCACCATGTTACACACCAGACACCAGTCCTCGTCGCCGCGTAAGTCAATGCGGGCATCCGAACCGCTTTCGTCCCTAGATCAGACCATGCCAAATGGAGCACATTCTCTGGCTCATGAACTCGCTGTTGCACTAATGCCTGAGCCCGGAGCTGGCTCGCGAATGCTCGCGGAGGAATTTGGGATTGAGTACGACGAAGGCGCGGAAGGCATTGATGAAGATGAATGCGCACTTAGAAATGAGGAGCATGAAGTGCACATACCAGGGGACAGTCTGGCGAATGAGGTTAGAAGTAGCCTAGCTGATGAGATGGGGGGTTCTAGTTTGGCGGACGAACTTGGCGGGAGTGGAAACGCTGATGAGGATGCCGATGAAGATGTTGAAGACAGTTTAGATGAGGACGATAACGATGACTCGCTTATCCCAAGAAGACGAGAGCAAGATGCTATGGAGATCCTCGCACAAAATCTCGCCTCAACAGATCAATTCCTTGCACATTTACGCGCCGTTGACGCTCTGCCTACTTTATCCTCCTCACACACCTCAGACGCTGCTCCAAGCGCACACATTCTAGAAAGGCTGGCATCGGACATGATCCGTGCCATTAACGAAGCCACAAAAGAGCGAGAAAGTCAGGTGCGCGAGCTCATTGCATATGAGCGCGAATTCCGCCGGCTTTCAACCGAGGTCGGCGGGAATGAGGTCCTTTGTGAGTTGGATGACATTGACGAGGGTGAGAGCGAGAGCGAACATGCGCTGACGAAGCTAGACACTGTCACCGAGGAAGACGAACTTGAATCATCTTATGCACCCTCTCTACCTTCATCACCCAAAAAGCCCTCGTTCGCTGCACCCCAACCCTCCAGTGCTGCTGCACCGCTGCCGCATCTGGTGCAGCTGCGAACACATACCGCGGCACTGCTCTCATCACTCACCACGATATCAGAGCAGGCCAAGTGAATGGAGCTGCTACAGCAGATTCGGGTCGGCGGATTCGTGCACTGAAGAACCGTTTTGGTGGGTTGCGCGTGGAGTGGGAAGGCGCGGAGCGCAGTCGCGGACGAATCGAGCAGTGGGAGCAGGAAGGCGCAGACCTCAATTGCAGAAGAGTTGCAGAGGAGCACATGATCGCATTCCAACAGGCAATAGATGAAGCAGGGGTCAAGACACAGGCGATTATGGCGCGGTAGACGGTATGATGCAGAATGGACTTGACCATGCACCAGTATCGCTACATATCTATTCACATTCACTCACTCGTACTACAATACTATACCAGCACATCATTTATATTTTGCTTGTAGAACTGACCAGTCCAACATCGGTCATCGATACAGCACTTCTTTTCGGAGCCTTACATTGTGGCCTAGCAGAGTTTCAGTACTTCCGCTATATTTGGTAATAGTTGGCCGCAACAACCACGATTGCTTTAGTTAGTGGCTGTGCCATGACGTCCTGTGCATACATGCCAGATTGAGCATTCACTTAAAGTACAGACAACGACTGAAGAAATGTAATAATAATTGAGTAAAAAACGCGTGATAGATACTACAGGGAGAGTCGAGACAGCCTAGTTTTACTAGTTGCGCAAGTTGTATACCTTCGTGCCATAGTATACACCCGCAGCACTGCTCGTCGCAGCAAGCACGACGGGTACTGGGCCCTTAGTAATGCGGGGAAGAGATGAAAGCAGAAGCAGAGCCGAAGCACCTACAAGAACAAAGGTCATTATATATGTGAGGGTTTTAGGGAAGGCAACGTACCCAAAGCACCCTCCAACCCATTTGGCGCGCCTTTCCTGATGACATCTGCACTCCACAGGTACAAGAGACCAACGCTAGAGCATAGGAGTTCGCAAAAATATGCCTTTATGATACCGGAGAACGACTCACCCAACACCAGCGACGAGTGAAGGAACCGAACGAGTTTTTGCATACCCAGTTATGCCGCCGATGATACAGAGGGCGCCCATGGTGTATGCAGGGAATGCAGACTGGATAAATTTGCTATGAATGATAATTTTATATAAACAAAATGAGATCTCACCATTGTGTAAAGTGAGGAGGATAAGACGAAGTTGGAAGTAAGGTGGACAGTTGAAATCGTGCTTTGATTTGCCTTTAATTCGGACGACCGTGTGAACGTTTACCCCCAGCAATTTCCAACTCCGCGTCACTTAGCTTCCATTCAATATTGATGTAAAATAAATAATATATATTCATCTTGTCGCCAGCTGGACTACATAGTATGGATGCCCAGCTCCTTGCACCGCTCGCGCAACTTACTACTCTTTCCCAAACACTCTTCCTTTCGTTATCTCAGCAGCCTTCGCAAAAACAAGTCCCCCCACCTCCTCTAAGCTCATTCGCAGCTGTCGATACTGAGCTGCAAACAGCACTGACAACAGCGGCGGCACATCAGCGCCGACAGGCACGTATTGTCGCGTTACAGCAGGAGCTATTGGAGGTGGATGCTCGATGGCGCGCTGTGTGTGAGGCATTGGAAGAGGGGAGGAAGGTATTGGACGAGATCGTGAAGGAGGGCGATAAGCGTGTAGATTGCATAAGAAAGGCGAAGGAGGGTTCGTGGTCCATTTTTTATCAGGTTGAAATTAAACTGGTACACACATCAAGCTGCAATTCCCTATCCCGAATTACTTGCATATGCACAAAGCCTTAGCACCTTTACGAGCGCGCCGCCAGGCTTGACCAATATACCCGAGCCGGGTGCCGTGGGTCCTGTGCCTCTATTCTTCCCGCCATTCCCGAATGAGGAGAAGATGCGCCGTGGCAGGCTGAATGTGGAGCGTCCACTGGGTGGACTCGGGGAGAACCATAGCGTGAGGGGTGAGTGGTTCTTCGATAACAAGCTTATTCTACTAGTGGTGGGATTTTGTCTGCCCGTGGTCTTATGTTTGGTTCAAATTTGTATTGTGTTTTATAACTGGCATTTTTTCCTTCTGTGCCCTCAAATTGAACTAACGCATGAGCAGCGCCAGAGCCGTCGCCTTCACCTGTCCAGACTCGCGAGCGCCCAGGTGTGAATCCTTACCGTCACGATACGCGTCCACAGCTGGCTGTGTTCGACCTCGATCTCGACCTCAATCCAGATCTATGATCTGAATTGTGTCGCTATGACAACTCGTTAGGCACTGCCAGTGAGCCCTGCTGTGTTCGGTTTATTGTTTTGTCTAGCTCAATGATATTTGTGCGCAAATTCAAGGTAGTAGTCCCTTCAATAACACGAAATTGACAATCAGATACACAGTTTTGTGAGGCCGGAGAACTACTAATATACATCCTCTCAGCCTATGAAATTAGTTACAGCATTTATGAGACTGCCAAATGTAATGTCTATCCAGTGTCTATCGTGCCCAATCTTACATACATAAACGTTAAGTTACCATAGCCGACTTTTCAACTAGTACCATTGATTCGGTATACACTCAATTTCTAGGTCCATGCGCAATATGTGAATGCGGGGTATGAGATGTTAGCTTCCTTCCAGTACCTCCTTAACTGCCCCTCAATAATTTAAGTAATGTCAATATATAAGCACTATCGATAATTTCCTCAGTCCTGTGAATGAATGAAAGCGTGGTCACAGGAAGGTGAAAAGAGGGATGTCAGGAAGAATAGTGTATCACGATGCAGCGCCTAAGCTTACCGCAGGGTATAGCATAGGAAGACATGCTATAGCGAACAAGCATCAGTTGTCTGCCCCTTTTGCCTTGCGAAGGATTTCTAGCCCTTCAGTCTTTGCCTCCATTAGGGAGGTGACCTTTGAGCTTTCCCTAGAGATTTCCTGGAGATCCCCATGCAAAACTAGTGGTGCTGCAGGTATAGGTGCAGACTTGGACCGTTTCACCATTTTGGCTAGCAACCCCGACACACCACCTATACTGTGTCTCTTTCTGCGGTGCTCCTCATCGGCACGGATCTTGGCCTCTTCAAACTTGCGACCCCATATAACAAGTTGTCTGCGAAATCCAATGTTTGGCGCAACTATTCCACGCTTTGCTTGGACATGCTTAATGGTTTCCAAAGCGTGCATTGGTGTTGTTGCGACAAGATAAGCACAAATCAAGATAGGTGATCTCGAAATCCCCTGGAAACAGTGGACCTACGAGCGATGCCTCTATTGGTTCCTACACGATAAGACCTTAGCAATCCAAGGCGCACCAAGACTTTCGTATCTTCTTTATCCAATGCCTCCTTCATAAACTTCACGACGGGATCAAACCATCTGCAGATTTGCTCTTCAGCTGCGTCGCGCACGGGAACATGGAGGACCTGGATGTGCGGTGGAAATATGTCTGTGATATCGAATTCGATAGCAGATACGATGTGTGTGATGCCAAGGCTTGCAAGTTTGCCTGGTGTGCGAGCAGTGTAATAGTCTGTGAGATAGAGACGAGGAGTTATAGATGTTACTGCGCGTCCGTGTGACGGGTCTGCATCATCCCGTGGGCGTCGAGAAGTTGTCTTCTGGATGAGTGAGGATTGCCATGAGGATGAAGGGAAGGATATCATGATCTAGGATGGTGTAAAAGGAGGAGTAGCTTCAGTCGTACAACGACGAAGCTGCTCCGATTGGAATTATAGGTCCAGGTGGACTTCCGGATCAACTGGACGCCCCGATAAACAAGACCTATGAAGGTTACTCAGCTGCCGTAACTCATTAGGCAGATTGCATATGCCAAACAACCATAAATACAACTCGAAGCGCTTAAATTTGGCGGGCATCAAAAGGACCGTCGATGTGTTTAGCATTACTCCTGCATTTCACAGGCTCTCACAGGCCATAAGGTTGTAGCAACTCTTGGTCGGAATGGCAGGAGCCTCACTAGGCGAGTCGACGATATACGGCAGCCGAAGTTCACAGGCAGTAGATAACACACAATAATGCAATGTATGTGATATGATATTTCGATAACCTAAGCCATATGTAGTAGTTATGGCAGGCAATACACGACGTGCCAAGTGTGTGGCATGTCTCTGGATACCAGAGATGAAAGCGTACTGGAAGCTTGCTCGCAACTGAATCATGATGTAGCTTTTTGCTCAGCCCGTGCTTTCCGCTGATACACAACATCAGCAAAGTCAATTGCTGGAATTTTCAGAAGTCAACCCACCGATCCATTAAGAGCGTAAAGCGCATTCTTGCGGTACTATGTGTGCTTGAGCGCTCATAATATAGAATCAGCCACCTAGAAACATACCTTTGGGTCAACCTATAAAGAAAAGTGAGCCCTGGAGCAGAGATTGAATATTATTTTGACAACGTACCCCCTCAGCGATCGAGACCGGTTAGTTTGTGGCCTTCTGATACCATTGCGGTGTGCCTTGCGGTTCTGGTTGTGGTTGGTGTGGCTTTGCAACTTTCAGTTGGATGAATATCTACGAAACTACTAAACGCACTTTTTAGACTTGGCCATGGCGTCGACGTTGACTTGAGGCTTGGACTTAAACAATTCAATGTGAATATTAATGACGGCGTTGGAATCAGGTATATCGAATGATGTGGCTGAAGAACTATCTAGTTGACTGTCCCACGGTTAGGCAAACCCCGGAGGCACCCATTTAGACTCGAGTCCGCCGGCTTGTTGCTTCGGTAAGTGGGATTAGTAATACGTGACTTCTTACAACATTTCGAGTTGTAGGAACTCGTTTAGTACTATATATCGTTCAAACCACCATGTCGAAACATCACCCCGGTGAGTATTCTTTCCTGTGACGCTAGATCAGAAAATTAAATAAATTGATATAGATTTAATCATGTGCCGGCGCCAGCCTGGCATTGGTGAGTACATCATAAATCGATCCGGCAGTGATGCTGCTAATCTTATGAATACTTCAGCTATTGGTAGATTGTGTGAAAAGTGTGATGGTAAATGGTGCGCCAAGCGATGCTATTTTTTGTGCCATCAACTAATACGCAGAGACTTAGTCCCGTCTGTGATTCATACGTCCGACCTGAAACGCTCGTCCGGATATGTGACGAGTGTAACTTTGGTACATATGGAGGAAGGTGTATTATCTGTGGATCACCAGGTGCGTTACAACTACTTGTGCGTTTAGCTCATAGATCAAATGGATTCTCGTAGGTATATCAGATGCATACTACTGTGCAGAGTGCACACGATTAGAAAAGGACAGAGACGGATGTCCGAAGATCGTGAACTTAGGTGCTAGTAGGACAGATTTATTCTATGAGAGACGCAGATTAGGTCAGTCTGGTGTGGTTGAAAAGTTTATTGTCAGCTGCTAACACAGTCCTTGTCCCATCCAGGCTTTAAGAAGAGTTAGCCTTAGACGTACTACACTTTTCGTGCGACTTTATCTATGAGTTGCAGCAGATTTGGTACTTGTATTACATTACGTAAAGACAGGGTAGGCAGGCATGCAATCGATTTGCTCCCGGACATTAAGAATATATATATATATCGGCATACATCTAACAGTACACTGGGAAACCGATAATAGGCGGGCTGTCGTTGGGATTTTCCAGGTTTGCAATTTGCCTATGTCATCATTAGTTTACATCCCACGAACGCTGTAAGAACAACACACCGGAATTGAACCATGTCGACCTGCTTCATGTATTAGTAGATGGATAAAGTAGGATACGGAAAACGTACAGGTGCCTTGAATACAACAAATATGTGCGTCTGGTCGTGAGTGTCAAGAGATTCACATTCTCCACAGAGGTCTTTCGCGCAATACGCGCAACGGTACCATGCTCCTTGAATACGCTCCAGACAGCGATCGCAGAGCGCTGTGGAGTGAACTAAATGATAGAGATACTCTGGATCTCCAATATGAGTGTGAAAACTTATCATGTATGGTCGACAAACCTTGTGGATCTGCATTGGGTGCGAGGCCGCCAACAGGACCTGCTGGTACCTTATACCTACTAACGTGTCACTGAAATCACCTTAATGCATTGTTACAGTTCAAAGCTCACAGTTTCGGAAGGAAACCAGACGGTGACTCGAGTTGTACATGAACAGGTTTCGGTATCTTGAAAAAAGAGTGCATCGGGTCATGGATGGCATATGACTTCCTCTCGCATGATTGGCACTTAAAATTGTGATGAGAAAAGTGTTTGTGTAATATCGGTGTACAAACCAAGCTATATCCAGTGGGTGAAGAGGGGCATGTAGTACATTGATATCGTATGCCGATTATTATCTGGAAAGTCGTCAGACCTTCATGGCGAAGTAAGATTATGGAGACCAAACCTGGTTGCAGCCTCTGCAGGACAGGTGATGGTTCGGGGATTCGCCATTGAGCGCACTGTGTCTCGAGCCAACGACCGTCTGAGCATATGAGGAATATACAGATCCTGGTTTTGAGCGGGATGCGGTCAAAACATGTGCTGCGTCCCTGCCTGTCCATAAGTGGATGGCACGACGGCTGGCTGTTTGCACTTCTGTTGTTTCAAGTGGATAGGGTATCTCGAAAAAACGTGAGCAATGTGTTCGATCCTGAGAAAGATGAAAAATACCTTTATCATAATATGCGAGGATATGTGCCCCCCGTCTGAGGAGTCCAAGTTGCCTGGAAGTCCTGCAGACTCGCAATTGGAGCAAATGTCAACGGAGTCGCAGATTGCGCAGTGGAATCGAGCACCAAGGATATCTTGCAAACAACTGAAATTCATCAGGTACTGTAAGCATGCCGGTATAGGTTACCCACTGTGCACACTTGACGCCTGGATGTTTCATGGCTACAAACGTAGCGGTGAGAGAGGGCATCCAATTGTTGCTGAAAACGCTCACATCGTTCCTCATTATTGTCGTTTGTCATTATCATCGGCAGAGCGTGTGAGTATTCTGGTTCACTTCTAGACCTAACAGGCTTCTCCGTAACTACCAGGAATGCATGTGAAGGGTGTATATCGTGGACTTGGCTGCCCAGCCATGTATTAGCTCAGTCTATGTCGCACAAAAAGCCACTCGCCTGTAACACGCTCGACATAAATTGAATTTCTGACATGATGCACATTTATACCGCAGGTTCACGATCGCTGAATTGCATGTTGAACATTTACAGGCATGCATATCGTCTTGCTCTGTGAAGAATGGAGGTAAAGATATCGCTCTGAAGTCGCATATTCCATTGGATGCTTACCCACATCTTCCCATCCATGATGGCCCCAGACCTTTTCAAAATATGCATGTCTAAGTTGGCCTTTCTGTCTTGGCGCAGAACGACTCCACGAAGATAAATCAGTTTCCCCAGTCGTGAATTCCGCACCTGATCCATTCCGCCGCTCCGTGCTTGCACGGAGTGCATGTATCACGCCAGCCGATTCGATGCATCCCGAGCATAGCTCAAAGCCCATAGTAGATGACTCGGACTCATGGCGAAATCCGAAGCCTGATCGTACACTACACAACGTCGGGCTTGACGAAGAGGAACCGGGTAAGGAAGGGAGTGGCTTGTTGTGTTTGTGTTCGCTGCGCATCCGCAGTGATCCGCTTATTGTGACAGGGTCGAAGAATGTAGATGGGGAGGGCGAAGACGACAAAGATGTATGATGAGGAAGAGGGGGATAAGAGTGGAATGGGTCTGTATCTCTGGCCTTTCCTTTACCTAGATCAGAATCTGAGCCGTTGTGAAGCACGATGCTTGCCAGGGGTTCCTTCTCGCCACACACCGCACAGACGTATCGGATGCAATCTAGTATGGTTCCACAGTCTGAACAACTGGTGAGCGAGTCTGGAGGAGGTCCTGCGGGTGCGACAAACTGGAGTACTTCTGGTGGAATATCAGGGGCGATTGAGTATACTTGATCAGAATTGGAATTAGGTGGGGAAGAACGTTTGCATGAAGAAGGGGTGTCACTGGAACGATCATTATCTGCTAGCTTTTGCTGCGAAGCAATCCACGTAAGCTGCATACTGTTTGGCCGTGGGGGCGATCCACCAAAGGGATGGACGTCATATTTGACACTCAAATTGTCCTCGTAACCCGAATCATGTGTCGTAGAACTCGCACCAGTGTACGAGTAGTAGTATTTCCCACGAGGATCTCGTTCCAGCGCAAGATCCCCATCCATGTTGTTAGATGGAATGTGCTCGTCGGAATATATTAATGATATTGACCTCGAATCGGATTCTGAGGGCTCAGGTGTTGCCCCGAGCATGGATTTGATTGTGCGTGAATTTTGATCGCGCAACCACGCCGCTCCTCTGTCTTGAGCAGAACGCGCCAATGCTATTTCAACTGGTGTAGGAGAGCATGACCGGTGCGAAGGGGCTATCTCGGATGCTGACGCATCAGAATACTCCTGGAGTTTGAGCCGCTCGAATACAGCCGCAGGGGCTTCTGGGACGCATCCTTCGGTGAAAAGCTGGTGATGGTCTGCAAATGGACCCTCATCATGCATTGTCTGATCTCCCACCGCTGTAGAACCTCTTTGGGATACTGAACGATCGATAACACTGTTTTCGGGTATAGAATACGAGTCTGAATTTTTGACCCAGTCATCCGAACGCGATGTGGTAGGGTGTACCGTTGATCCTTTTGCGATGCGCCAATTGGTATCTCTCGAGCTCACTGTCACTGAATCATCATCAACTTCCCCTCCTCCTCCGGGCCAACTTAAATCGCCTTCGCTCCTGTTACGGCCCTTGTATTCTTCCATGCTGGCGAGACTTGATGTATCGCTTAAGCTTGGGCCATCGTAATCAACAGTGACGTGAACACGCAATGTTATTCGTCTACTTCCAAAGCTGCGGCCAGACAGAATTGATGCTGCAGAGGAAATTGGAGGATCGTCAGACCCAGCCTGAAAGTATTGAATAGCTTCTGTGAGATCGGACTCTGTGGTGATATCGGTGATTTCGCCGTCATCGTCCTTGTATGCAATCACATATGAAGTCGCGTAAAGTGAAAAGCACTGTTCAACCTGACCAACGGTATGGGAATTAAAGAAGACAATGTGAATGATAACCTTTAAGTATATGACCAAAGAGACGCACTCTATTTCTCAGCAGCTCGTATGAACAGTTCCTAGCGGAAGCAAAGCTTATCCGCTTGTTCCATCTGTCGAAGGCGCACTTCACGACTAAGGGTCTGTCTGGCCTGGCGTGCATGTTTCTTGCAGGTTGTGCAATCCCAGTGACCTTAGTAAGAGAACATATGTGACCTTCCAACCAAAGTAAGTGCACGCTCCGCAGTCAAGTCAGTGCTCAGTGCTTTCAGTGCTGACCGAATTCAGTAATTTGCAGTGCACTATAAAATGTCCTGGAAGCCCCCTATATATCTACTAGTTTCATCGAGCGAGCATTAAAGGATTTTTGTCTTGATATGAGTGCTTGAGCCTCTATATATATGACATTACAAACAAACGAAGAACAAGAGATTGTACGCGCATATACAATAATGCCAAAAAGTACTAGGACAAATGGAAACTGCCAACTCCTTCTTTCATCGCAATGCGCAGTTTCTCTCGCATCACCACTTTTGAACTATATTCCGGCAGCTTCAAGTAATTGACACAAGTCATGACACTTGGCAGGTAATCATCTGCCATAAGTGGTGGCTCGTGCGGTTTTCGAACGACAGTTAGTGGAGGGTTAAGACCACGGAACCCTTTTGAGGACAGCGTCAGCCAGTCTTGGAATGAACTGTAAACGAAACACACCTCCGATCGGAAGCTTCGGGCTTCCTGTAATAAATTGGAGGAAATCACGGCGAGCTAAGGCATCGAAATCCGACATGATCCCTATAAGCTCGCGAATGGCCCGACTCTCGCTGTGGAAGCCATGGTCGGCTTTGATAGCTTCATTCAATGCTACAGCCTTGCTGTCAGTCACATTGACACCAGTAAAAGAATCCACATACTCTCGACTCCCCAGTCTTCATCTGAGTTACCAAACAACATGACCAACTCGTCTGCCGAGAACGCCTGCAAATCGGAGATGGGGAACACCTTAGAGAAGCCCTCTCGGAATGCCCTAGCCTGTGGCTGAACGCCAGTACCAATAATTGCATCCAACACTTCGTGAATGTATTCTTCTGCATTCTCCGAAGTCACAGGAATGTTACGTCCACCAGGCTAAAACATGCATTACGATCTACTTGCGTACTGAAAACAAGAGAAAACTCACCCGAAGCTCGATATCGTATCCGGGAACTGTGAAATCAAGGGCAAGATCTTCGACATTGACAATGTCCATCAATGCAACCTTACGGAAGAGCTAGATATTACGGGGATAAGAAACGTCTAGTTTTGAAATGATAAATCAGTTAAAATACCTTCTCGCTCTGCCCTTTCATGGACGCGTAGCTCTGAAGCTTAGAGAGAGAATTGGCAAGTTCATTGTCCACCAGCTAGATAAATCATGTGAATACAGTGTCTTATCCGCACGCGACATTTCTTACTTTCAAGGACTCGATGGTCAAAGGTACTTCCTCCCCTAGTACGAGTTTGACGAAAACCTTGTTGACTGAAAGGTCGATGATGCGGGAGTCTAACATTGCCTTCGCCACATATTGACCAACAACGCGGAGGATATGCGTCCGTTTTCTACCATTAGATGTCAGATACACAACAGCCATTTGAGTCAAGGAAGTACTCACTGTCCCCCGTCATTTGCAATGTCATCAGGGCTGATAGGGGAAGGATAGAGTCCCGTAGGGTGATGAACATATATGCCAGGAGCAGCTGAGTCGGCATCTCGCCATATCTTGAGATCTCTCCTGGCGAATTCTTTCGAAACGAGGGAATAAAACTCGAGAGTAGGTCCAAGCCCAGTCCCAACCTCATCAAAATACTCCACCTCTAAGATCGAGGACGAAGACCCATAGAGCTCGAAAACCTTGACCGCTGACTCCAGGATGTGTTTACGAGAGATACGAACCTTCTGCCGCTGCAGCCGACCAAGAAAACCGATTCCCTCGTCTCGTCGCGAGCTGTCCTGGCTACGGCCTTGTTGGCTTTGCCACTTCAGGATAAGGCGAGCGTATCCAAAAGAGGTCGATTGGAGGTAGTTGTACCTAGTGGCGAATGGGAAGAGGAAAGGGAAGTTTTGCGGCAAGTCAAGTGCCCAGTCGGGTAAACATGAACTAAACAGAGTAAGCAACTGCAAAGATATAAGCAGAAACGGCTGAATTACCTGACCACAATCATCGGCTCCTCCAGCTGACGAGTAAGTTTGGCGGTTAACTTGTTATTAATGAATGTGGTCTCCACGAGTGCGCGGCGATCTAACGGCCTGGCTGGTCGTTGTGCTTCCGCAGCATTCAACCTGTGCAATACACGAAGCAAACGAAGAATTTTGGCATGAGGGGCGTCATCGGGGAGGGAAGAAAGAATGGACTAGGTGATCGGATTCTAGATGCTGAAGTGTCTGCACGAGCTGTCAATATCATCAGATTCAACAGCACCAATCAGGTTATTAGCGCCTACGTTCTTGGCTTGGAGGAGGACCATTTACTTTCTTGAACTTGACTGTATAGATTCCTTGCCACATCGAACTTGATGGCACAGGTCCAAGCTTCTTGCGGATTTCATGCTGATGAATGGCGCCATATATTGTTAGATCAAGGGGCAGGAGGTGGTCCTCCATCGAGAACTCAAGGTGCCAGTCTGACGGTTTGGTTTTAAGAGCAGCTGCGTACGAGGTCTTGTTCGCATTGGGCGGTCTAGATGATGAAATCAAAGGTGCTGTACTTGGGGTTGCAACTCGTGTTCCATCAGGAGTCTGCGCTTCTACTTTGCTACCGTCTGAGGACGTATTGCATGAGTAACCTCCTACAATATTATTATTGCGATGGCTTACCATCAGCAATGGATAAGGTAACGGTCTTGTCTGCAGCAGAGTCAATGTCGTCGTCGTCGTCTTCAAATACCTTTCAGGAGAGCAGTCAGTACGAAGGTTAAATGTTTGATTTCGGAAAATACCTCAGCGTCTACCTCATCGTCCTGTAAAGTCTGATATGAGTCCACCGTCTTGAATGAGGGCTTCCATTCGTTGCGCTGTAGATTGAGGGGTAACAGATACTGACGAGGTAGCATGTACTGAACCGACGGTAGGCGCTATTGCAGAACTGCCCTCGCTCTTGTCACCTGATGGTCCGCCATTCTTAGCGCTAAGTCTCAAACTCCGACGTCGGCTAATCTCCGAGGAGCCAGCAACGGGTGTTTCAGAAGGTTTTGTGGCACTGCTAGAATCCGTAGGCTTGCTTGCTTGTATCGGGGCTTCCGGAGGAATGCGCGAACTTGCTGGGCCAAAACCAGAGGCTGCCAAAGCTGCTAGCATTCCAGACAGTCCTCCAGTCGACATCAATCCCGTGATTCTGGGACGCAAGTAATCATTCAAGGCTTGGAATGTTGCGATGGCATGAATGGAAACCACCATGTTCTGCAGGTTACGAGGAATGTCAGACTCATTATCTGCAACTAGACGAAGTCGAAGTTGTCGTGCAAGTAGAGATGGTGAGCTTCGTTTTGAATCTACCACATGTTGAGTTTCACATAGAAAGAAGAAGGGTCGGCGTTGTACTCACCATCTGTCCCTTGTGAAACAGTGACGACATCAAAATCCTCCATCCTCGTAAGGCTTTCCTGCAGCTTCTTTACCAAACAGCAAGTGGAGACTGAGTAACGGTTCCACCTCTCGGGATCCGGCTGAACGCATCATACAATAATTCTTGGCGTCGTTTGCTAGTGACTGTCGTAAAGTAAATCGAGCTGTCCGATAAGATGCGGTAGTTATTCGTACCTGTACTCCTGGTGGCGTCAGTAGCAAAGCGTAACAACCCGTCGACAGCTCCGCTTTGCAGAAGCTCGAAGCTTGAGACAGAGGAATGAGATGCGAAGTGATCTGCGATGTCTCTCAATGCAGACATCATGACCGACTCGCCCACATCTGGAGCAGCAAGTCTATCGACAAGACGGCGGAGTTCATCAAAGACGTTGTCTTCATCACCCTCTTCCTGTCCCAAGGAATACTTGAAGCGAATGACTCGAGCCCGCAAAGTGATTGCATCCTCGGGCTCCAAAGAAAGCGAGTGAAGTTTCTTGTACCCTGGTATCGTAGAGGAAATATGAATAGGAATGTTCACAGGATCCGCTAGGATGGTGCCATCTGAATCCTTAGGTTTTATTGAAGTTAATGTCCTTGCAGCAAGTGACTCGATTTCGTAGAATACTCCTTCTCGTCGCAGGACAGGGCGGTATTCAGCCAGGAGTTTCTGGAGCAAAAGATCGACGAGCTGAAGTGCACCGATGACTAGTGAAGGATGATCCTTAGACGACAAAATTGACGAGGCAAAACTCGCAACAGGTACTAACTATGTTTCATAATCAGACGGGACTGTAAAAGAAACGAAAAAGGTACTTACATTGAAGGCGTCCTTGAGTGCTTCCCCTTCAAGGAAGCCTACCGCCTTCAGTAGACCTGTCAAAGTTTTAACCCGGACGGGGGTGATTACGCTAGCAGCATATACGTCTATCAAGATGGGCACCATGAGCTGCATAAATCGTCCGACAACCTCCGGCTTGGAACGCAGAAGCTCGGTACGATCTGCAATTGCAGGCTCAGCCGCAGAGGTTAGAGGAGGCATGTCATCAGGATCCTGCATCTGAAAGTCATTCATGTTGGTATCCTGAAACGATTCCGCTGCAGGTGTCGCATGCGCCGATGTGTCAGGGCTTGGTTGATAAGATGCGAATACAGCCTGACGCGCAGCGGCGCGATCAGCCTTGGCTTTAGCCTTCACCATTCGTGTCAATGCTTTGTCAGTATACCCCTTGTGATCAAACACGCCATCTTCAAAAGCGTGAGTAGCTAATCATGTTATTAAGAGTTTATCGGGGGTACCTTTTGGAAGAGGAGGCATTAGTTCGGACACCAGGCTGAGGGCTTCTTCTACTTGTTCCTTGGGTCGGTGGGCAAGATTCTCCATGACTGTCATATGAGTCACATCGCCGGCCAGCCCTTGCCCGCCTTGCTCACCTCCACCGCTAGATGCTGAGGGAAGAACTCCCGTCAGGATCTGGTAGAGCGTGTCAACGATGTCCGCCTGGAGTAGATTAAGGGTAATCTTTGGGCTTGCGCGGGCGGCTGTTGCCAGTGCCTTCAAGAGTAAAGTGAAGGTATTGGCAGCAATCAACGGGGAACCTCCGGCTGGCATAAGAAGTAAATTGATCGCACGAATGGCGGTCTCATCCAGCAAGATTTCCAGGTTCTCTGTCGCGGAGCGATGATAAGAGTCCACGATTCTGATGACGCATAAACATGCGAATTCAACCAGCCTCTGGTCAGAATAGCCAATGCAATTGCGAATAATAGGCCAAACGCCAAGAATCATCTGGAAGTGGTCCGGCGAGATATTTCTGCAGCAGTTCGCAGCAGCTTGTAGAGCAGTCCTCTGTACAGCAATGGAGAAGAAGTCGAGATAGTTCAGCAGTGCCGCTAAACCATTTTCCCGTACGATGGAGCTAGGAAACTCTTCGGATATTTTCTCGAGTGTCTGAAACACAGTTTAGGGGAGAATGTGATATCACATCTGAGGAACTCACGCTCAGAGTCTGTTCTGCGAGATCGATATAAGATATTTCAATCAGCTTGCTGCAAAGAACCGGTATTGCGCCGTGATACACAACGGAGTGGGCTACACCAGGCAGAGCCTCCATCAGATTTGCCAGGCAACGACATGCCAGCATCTGCGCTTCGAGATTCTCATCGCCCTGGTATGTTCCGCCCCGCTCATCGCCAACGCCGCGGCTAGAGCTGCGTCCTCGTCATGATCATCACCATCATCACCGCCGTCTTCATCTTCATCTTCATCGGCGCCGCGCCCACCAAGGATCTTCACGAGTTCCCTTACAAACTGTTCCACTTGGAACGAGCCTGCTAAAGTGTCTTCCGTGCTTATGCTAAGAAGCTCACTAAGCTCCTGCAATGTCACCAACGAGTTGTTGGGCTCGCGGTTGACTTGATATTATTCAACATAGTCTTGAGTCGACTTGATAGGGAAACCATGTATGACCCGAATTGACGATAATCTCCAAAAATTGCCATCGCGGCAGATTCGTCCAGGCCGGCAAATCCACGAGTAGGACCAACTGGTAAGCCTCCTTCTTCATCCCCGTTGTCGTCGCCTTCGCCGTCACCAACGATATCTTGGTCATCCATGGCGATGTCATCGTCATCACAACCGTCAGGTTGTTCCTCATAGGCAGGTTCATCAGGCCTAACTGTCGCGGAATCAAGCATCGCAACGTCTTCGTCAGCCATCTTCGAAGAACCTGCAGAAGCGCCGACTTTGCTTTTCGTCGTCGCCTTCGCTTTACTTGGTGATGACCTGTGGCATCATAGGTGAGCAAGTCTAGAGCAGGAAAGGCTGAATACAAACTTGGGTTTTCTAGGCATGGGTGCGGAGGCAGAAGTTGAGGCGTCTGTTCTTGATCTCAAAGAATATGCTGTAGTTCTTGTGCGCTTAGAAGATAAGGTAATGTTTTGCCCTCTTCTTCTGAATCCGGTTCGGGAGCGGCGCGCTTCTTGCCTTTGCGGTCTTTTGTTGGTTCGGTAATTGCAAGTGGTGGGGCAGATGCAAAGGGCAATGTCGTTCGATGTGCTCTGCTATCAGAATGTCAGTTAAATATATCTATGGGTGCGGGAACATATCCGCCGCACCTCTTGCTCACGCGTGCAGTTTCTTCTGACGATTCCTTAAACTTTCCGTTTCCTGAACTACCCTCTCGAGGACGCTTGTTCTTGGCCTGGGTTGCTGACCTAGTTTCACGTGTGCTCTCTGATGGCACTGCTACGGATTGCTCTGCTGAGTCACCTTCCCTATCTTTTGCCTGCTCGCGTTCCTTCTCCTTTTGTTTGGCTGCTTTCACTCTTGCGCTAGAACGTATTGGCTTGGAATCAATAGTTGATGCCGATGCCGATGTTGATGGAAAGTGAGCTTGTTCTGATTCTGGTGGCTGCAAGGATACACTGGAGCTTGTGGCTTCTTGCTGATGAATTGGTTGATAGTCCATTAGAACATGCTCCCAGCCATCGGTTCTGAGGTTCTGCTAGATGTTGGGAAGCTAGTGGTCAATGAGAAAGAAACGATGTGTCGACGCAATGTTAAAGCCGGTGCTCGAATTCGGGTAGATGCCGCCTGGAGAAGGCGTGCGAAAGCGATGGTGGCGTAACCTCGCGGAATGCCCCGAATTACCGAGGGCTTGGGGTTACTACGCAAGAATGCTTACTGCATTCACAAATATTGATGTCATGTACAGGAGTGATCGATATTTATGCAAAACTTTCTGTTAACACCTCCTCAATGCTCTTCACGAAAATATCCACAATCTTTTCTATCTCCTCGGTGGTTGCATTGTATGCAGGGCCGAGCATGAGGTGGTTCCCCTTCGATCCATCGAGTGAGGAGCCACCAACCATACCCATCGCAACAAGTCCATTCTTAAGACAGCATGCCTGTACCACCATTGCAAATTGTTGGTCCTTCATATCGACACGACGTGCCTCGAGGTTGGAGAAGTCGAATTCAATCCCAAAGAAAGCCCCAGCCCCACGCACATCAAATGTATATGGCGCTGCGAGAGCGTTTGGGGATTGTAAGCGGTCTTTCAGAAGCGCAATCATATGTGCACCGTTCTTCCTACACTGCGCAAGGAGATCCTCCTCAATGATGACCTTTTGCACAGCTAAAGATGCTGCACATGATAATGGATTTGCCTGTTAAGAATAAGCGTTAATGGCCGGCACTTCGATAGCCTCGCATTACCGACCTGATATGTGTGACCATGCTTGAGCAGTCCGGAACTCCCCCTAATCCCTTTTGTAACTTTAGGTGAGATGAGAACAGCACCTATGGGAGCATAACTGTGGCCCAATCAGTAAACATCAAAAGAGAAAGGATGTGAAATACTTGCCCACCACCCAAACCCTTGGCTACTGCCTGCAGGTCAGGTGCAACACCATCACCAAGGCTCTGCCAAGCGTGCATAGTACCCATTCCTAGCGAACCCCACCGTCAATAGTGGTCAAAATCAACATATCGAATTCACTTACGGCCCATGCCAGACATTACCTCATCGAGCATGAAAAGGGCACCATATTTGTCACAGACGGATTTCATGGCCTTGAAGTATCCTTTTGGTGCACTCACAACCCCTGTTGTTGCACCAACGACAGTCTCTGCAACGACTACCGATCGTCAGATTTAAAAGGAGCCAAAACTGATGACAATAACATACAGCCGATTACTGTCTCGGGACCGAGTTCGACAAACTTGTCCTCGAGTTCTTGTCGGAGTCGTTCAACGTACCGCTCCTCTGTCTCACCTGGTTTTTGGAACCTCTTTGCGTACGCCGGCGAAACGTGATGAAAATTCTGGTGGTCTAAAATAGCCTCATACGGTGCACGGCGGCCAGGATGGTGTGCAAGGGACAGGGTACTCAGGGTATTTCCATGGAAGGACAGTTGACGGGCAATGTAGTTTGTCCGTTTCGGCTGCCCGATCTCGACATAATACTGCATTGCCATCCATGAGCCTTTGGCTTGCGCCTCCACAACACCAACATACCTGTCTCGAGAGTTTGATGATAGTTTCCATTGCTTCAGAACCTAAATTGAGGGTGATCAGTAAAGTTCAAGCAGAGCTCCATGACAATACCTCCAGACAGGAATGCGACCTGCTCAAAGACACCATCACTGGTGTCCACGAGCAGTTTAGCCAGCTGCTCTGCAGGAGGGCTGGAAAGCTGCATATTGTATACATCTATGCATGATCAGTCACTCGTGCTAAGGGATGAAGAGAAGGACATTACAGGACATAACATCGATCTGATCTTTCAGGGCTTTGACTACCTTGGGATGGTTTCCGCCGAGACAAGTCACAGCAGCACCACCAATCCCATCGATGACACGTCGACCATCCTCAAGATCGATGTAAATACCATCAGTAGCGATAGCAATGGGAGGTGTCCATGGCGTTCTATGTAAAATAGATGTAGGTCGAGCGCTTATCTTGTAAGTCAAAGGATCGATGGTCTTGATATGAGCTCGAGTCTTTGAGAGCCGGAGCAGGAACCTGGACGAGTGGTGATACATGAGTGGGTGCTGAGAATAAAGACAACTCCACGAAAATCGATGGAGTTCATATGAATCCTGTCTAAAGGAGGCTGAACGGCTCTCCTTCGTCGAACTTAACCTAAATTAAAGCGGAAAATCAGTCTGTTGACGTGTTAATATGACTCAATCGATCAGCAATAAAATATAATACATAATTACATTCACGATAAACCATTTTCGATTTTATGTGCTGCCGATGGAGTTACATGTTACGGTAAAGCAGAGTTGCAACTTGCAAGAGGCGCCAAAGTTTGCCAATCACCAATTCGAGACTTTGTTCAAGACTCTGACTGTCTCACTCTACACAAATACTATTTTTTTTTCATGAATGGATGGCTTCCTCATGAGCAAGAAACGCAAGGAGCCCTCACAATCTCGCACAATCGTTGATTTTTTCTCAAACAACGCGTCTACAAAGAAAAGCAAGTTTCAAGCCCCCCCTCCCAAGACGAACAAGAAGAACCTGAAAGCATCCTTATCTCAGGAGATCATCGTTATAGACTCGGACAGCGATGATTGTACAACGAAAAGAGACAAAGGGAAAACACGTGTAATCCCAGGTGTCCAACAGCACGCTCCGGAAGGAGGAAAGGGGAACCGTTGTTCTAATGAATACGATTCTCTCACACGTATCGCTTTGTCAAACCACGAGGAACTTCATGACGAACTCCCCACATTTGGAAAGCCTTCCGCTCTATTGCAAGTTCCCGTTCAGAGCAGCACGAGCACTATAGAATGGAAAGAGACATTACTCCAGTCGTCGGTCATTAAAGCCCCTTCCAGTCCCTCCATCTTCGGTGTTCCGACTTTGTTACTTCGGTCCTCGGTCGAGCCCGCTCATGAGCTACTTTTTGAAGGCAAGGCATCTACGGAAGTCGGTGTGCCTAAACCCTGCAGGAATCCTGGAGATATACCGCATTCCATTGATGTGATAGATGTTGATTATATAGGTGACGATGAGCAATGGGGCGTTGGAGACGATGAGCTGGCCATCCTCGAAGCCGCTAACGATGATATTGAGGTGGAGGACGTCTCAGAACAACTCGATAACTATGTCCATTCCGCTAGTTGCCCTATCTGCGAACTCGATATCTCACATTTACTTGACTTGGTTGGTGACATGACCACGCTGCAGGTGTGACCCATCTGATGCATGTTTTAGGAGAGACAGCACCATGTCAACAAATGTCTCGACTCCACCGTCAGTTCCTCGAGCGCAATTACCATAACTTCAGACTTGGATGTCTCATGCAAACCAAGTACGAGTATACCCGAGGATGTCTCCAACACTCACTTATATTCCGTCCTGATGGCGTCCTATAAGGAAAATGAAGCTTGGAAGGAAGCAGATATTGCAGAGGACCGTAATTTTCGCCCAACTCGAGCACCAGGCAGCCGGAGAAAGGCACCGTTCTACAAAGTTCTGCAAGGAATGCCCATCGCCGTCGATGCGTTCCGCTATGGAACCATACCAGGCGTCACCGCCTACTTTTTAACGTGTGTATCCAAACTGATACGCTGGTACGGCCTCACATGATTTTTAGTCATGCTCATTCCGATCATTACACCAACCTTGCTTCGAATTGGAAAAGCGGGCCGATTTATTGCTCAGGTATAGTATACCACGGCTTCTAATTGAATACAAATACTGAAAGTCTACTAGGGGACACAGCTAATTTAATTAAACATATGTTGTCGGTTGATCCCAAGTGGGTGCATCCACTCCCAATGAATGTCCCTACAGTTGTTCCCGACTCCGGTGGGGTTACTGTCACACTTATCGAAGCCAACCATTGCCCGGGATCGTGCCTATTTTTATTTGAGGGTCCCCAGACAGTACACGCTGGTGACAGCACCTTCAAATCGCCATTCGTTGGTTCCGGAAAGGCCTTCCGATATTTGCATTGCGGAGACTTTAGAGCTTCGCCTCAGCATTTAATGCACCCTGCGGTGAGGGGAAAGCAAATTGACCATGTTTATCTGGACACGACTTACCTGGACCCGAAGGTTAGTCAAGTTGGCTTGACGAGGCAATGACGCTTATTGCGTATTAGTATACGTTTCCTCCACAGCCGCTGGTCATCTCAGCCTGTGCAGAGCTGGCCAAAAGAATCGTTTCTGGGGAGTGGATTGGCGCTCCAGACACGAATGGAAAGCGGGACTCGACTATGGATGCTTGGGTCATTCCATCAGCCAGGGCAAACAATACCGTTATGAGACAGCCCAAAGATAGAATGTTAGTGGTTGTCGGGTAAGTTAGTTATGGTATATACCCAGGCTGGTCATTGATGTACCTTTGCGCAGTACCTACTCTATTGGTAAAGAACGCATTGTTAAAGGTGAGTGTTGTGCAGATCGTATATTGCTTGCTTAGTTGTTTCTAGCTATCGCGCAGGCTCTCAAGACAAAATTTATTGCGATGCGCATAAGGGTGCCATCCTACGATGTCAGAATGATTCTGAGTTGCATGCGCTATTGACCAAGGACCCAAGCGAAGCCGGTGTGCATATTGTTCCGTTGCATATGATCGTGTCAGATAAGCTCAAGACATATGTGCAACGATTCAAGGGGACATACTCGCGGGTTGTCGGTTTCAGGCCCACAGGGTGGACGTGAGCATCTACCATTCCCCATACATTCATCAATCAATTAATAGTACCTGCTACAGTTACACACCACCATCCGGTAGCGATCTCAGCCCACCCATCCCATCCATCATATCGCGCGGGCAGTCACGGTCCTTCACGCATGCAGACCTGAAACCTATGCAAAAGTCGACATTCTGTGTGCAAATGTACGGCGTGCCGTATTCAGAGCACAGTTCATTTTTTGAGCTCACATGCTTTGCAATGTCGTTTGACTGGGTGAAGATGATTGCGACTGTGAATGTTGGGAACGAAAAATCCAGAGCGAAGATGGCGAAATGGGTGGAACGCTGGCAAATTGATAGAAAGCGAAGTAAGGAGGCTATGGTAAAACCTAGAGCTGCTGATTACTGGTGATTTTCCTTTATTCATACTACAGTGTTAAAGTGTTTAGCAAACCCAGAGAGTGCAGATGAATCATATATTCATAACCACCATGCGAGTATCTGCATTTTTACGTCATGATCGGCCATACACATGGGGCATAGAGTGAAAAAAATGCTGCAAAAGAAATCAATAGACCTTCCGCGACAACATCTATTGTTCGGCAGTCCGCTGTCTCCTCCTGAGATCTCTCTCCTCCGAAATGGTCAGTTTTGTACCCTTGCCCTTGGGTAGTGATATCCAAGGCTTCGAACCCTCACCGATGACGAAGATGTTGGAAATACTAATCAAAAGCATTAATTTTTTGAACGTCGGCTCATGGGAGGCACTTACCGGGTGGCGAAGGTCCTGTCCAAGGAATCCTTGACATGCACAATATCGAAACCACCAATGTGCTTCTCGCGATGCGTGATGACACCGGCACGACCCATGTTACGTCCGCCAGTAATCATCACAATGTTTCCAGTGTCAAAGTGAACAAATTCGGTGATTTTGCCCGACTCAAGATCAAACTTGAGAGTGTCGTTAACCTTAATGGCAGGGTCAGGATAACGGATGGTGCGACCGTCGTGAGTGACGACATGGGGGACACCCTTAGCACCGAGAGCGACCTTGCGGACTTTGAGGAGCTTGTAGGAGGCTTCCTCAGGGGTGATGCGGTGGATGGTGAAACGACCTTTGACGTCATAAAGGAGACGGAAGTGCTCGCCGGACTTTTCAATAGAGATGGTGTCTAACCAACGGGAAAATGAGATCAATATACAAATAAGAAGAAGCTTTTTACCCATGAAGCCAGTAGGGAAGGTGGTGTCAGTGCGCACTTTGCCATCGACCTTGATCAATCGCTGCTTGACGATTGAGGTAACTTCACGGCCGTTCAGCGCATACTTCAACCTGTTGCGAAGGAAGATAGTCAGGGGGAGCGATTCACGGAGCTTGTGGGGACCAGGAGATGGACGGGGAGCCTGTGGTGTAGTTCTTGTGCTTAGGACAAAGATATCTAAAGAATCTGGAATGCACGCACGTAAGTACCGCTCAACTTGTCCAACATCCATGAGGAGGGTGCAGCAAGGCGCTTCAAGTGTTTTTTCGGTCCGCGTGCCTACGGATGACAAGGGAGAGTCAGCTCTGCGTCTGAGCATATCAAGCGGCGAGAAGAGCGAGATTTCCGGGTCAATCATCCTGGTACATCCATCTCTAAATCACCACATCCACCCATTCCAACATCGTTGATCGCGTCAAAACCGCATTCATGGCTACTACAGAATCCGTAAGAGGTGTTCAGGATGAGAAAACTGACCATGATGAAAGACTTGAGGAGCGAACGGCGTCGGCAGCGACGATATTGATTTCGGTGGCCTCGTCTGACTGATTCAATCCAGTGAGCTTGTGAGTTTAGGGTGGGTGAATGCAGGTCACGTGACCGACTAACGCCTCCTTATGATTGACGAACCGTCTTCGTACCTTTTACTCCTGGACACTATTACACGTGGATTGACATGAATACTTTCAGACTGCAGAGTCCTCAAATTCGATCTGATGAGAACTTGAGCATGAAGCTGAGTGGTCCACCGTTTCCTTGTCTGTACTCTGGCCTCGGTTGGTCTTCTCAAGTCTTGGGCTCGATCGGATAAGAATAGGAAGTCGGTGTCACCGACCTATGGCCTTGCGATGCGGTCTGTTTTGATTGGGTTGCCATGTAATGGATGTACTAATTGTATGAAACATTGGCTACAGGTGCAAGAGTAAAAGTACACACGGCGAAGGACTCTCCCTAGTCCCTCTTCAAGAAGCAGTGTATTGCGTTTCAACTAGCATATGCTGTCAAAGACCTCGCCTTCGAGTCATAGTTTCTGTGGAAGACACAAGACCGCTAAACTAAGACGTATACCAACATTTGGTGATGAACTGTCACTAATTATTCTTCTCAAAATGTTACAGTTCTTCGTGTTGTAGTCAACGGGCATATAGGCTATAGCATGCCATCTGGCAACCAGTCTTTTGTATGCCAACGGTGACCAGTGCCAGTGAACGCTTGCAAGCTTGACTTCCAGTGAGGTGGCACTAGTGGGGTTTCAGATCTCAGATTCGAAATTATGATGGGCCTATCATGATAACGACTCCGAGTCAAGTTGATGAGCGCTGAGCTTGCATAGTCGCAATGTAAATGTGCATGCATGTAGTCTGTGATCAGGCATCGTATCAGTGCTTTGAAGCGTGATCTTGCTTCCACGACGTGTCAGCACTACATAGTACATGGTTCAACCTTTTTCCTTAATTAATAAACTTTCACCGTTTCTTCCATCAGGAAGATGTCCACGCCAATGCAACTTGAGAGTCTGACCGTCAGTGAGGGCGTGTCCTACTATTATTTTGATAGCGGCGATGTCCCTGGAAACACCTACACAACCATGGTCTTCGTCCCTGGCATGGGTTTTAATGGAGGCATGATTTATATCGTGCTCCAACGGTAACCTCTTGCTGACTTATTTATTCCTCATGCAGGTGTTTTCAGGAAGCTTTTTCCTCTAGCTGCTGCACACTGTCTTCGCATCGTCAGCATATACAGGCGTGATTATAATCCTACCACCAGCTTCCGCGATGCAGATCTGGCCGGTCTCGCGTCCCGTACTGTGGAGGGACAGGAAGGCTTCCTTCGCAGTCAGGCAATTGATATTGCTACTTTCCTTGTCATGTTCGCCCGCGAGCAACATATTCCCCCGGCGGAAGGTGTCAGCGGTGGAATTGCCCTGTTGGGGTGGTCTTTAGGATCACTGCACATTCATGCTGTTGTGGCCCATCTTGATGCCTTGCCATTCGATGTTCTATCTGACCTTGAACAATATCTCCATACTGTGATTTGTCATGGTAGGCATATTTGATCTTCTAGCACACTCGGAATGATGAACAGTCCCACAGATGTAAGTGGGGTTTTTATTGGTATACCCCATCCTCCAGGCTTCAGCATGGAATATTGGTTCGAGACCGATGCTGAGAAGAAGCTCAAGCTTTTCCATGCGTGGGTAGCGGGACACTTCCGGCACAAGAATATCACATCGGGAAGCATTGATGACCTCGAGTTTTACAAATCTTTAAACAAACCTCACTCCATGCATGAGCTATCTCCTGGGGAGCTCGCAGAGCTCACGTCTGCCAAGACTTTCAGTACTTCCGACACACTCCTCGTCTCTATTCAATTAGACGTATTCAAGGCCATGACCCGACGTGCAATCTTCGACACGGCCTTGGCGGAGAAGTTCCTCCCCAACCTACGTGTCAGATACACGTGTGGTGGAGCTAGTCCTGGTACTATAGTCTGGACATTACATGAACTTAGGGAGTGTTTGGCTGACCCCAAGCCAATTTATGGACCTGATTCCAAGAAGGCAAGAGATGTGAAGTTCAAATTCCAGACTGAGGGGAACCATTTCATTTTCTGGGACGAACCAGAGGTTGCCCTTGAACAATATATTGCTATCATCAACCTTTAGAAATAGTGGTCTCTAGCTGCGGATGACCAATTGTTCTTGACATGCTGTGTATTCCCTACGCAACAAATAAAGCCAAACCGAATTGCTGGAGAATCGTAGGGGCTGTGCGGGCGTCAAGCGGGTGTATCCTTGAGCGAAAGTTCGAAACTCGACTTCAAGTTATCCCGCCAAAGACGTCGGCGGTGTCTACTGCGACAGTGCAGTTTGTTCCCACTTCTTTTAGATCTAAGGCCTAGGTTTCTCAACCCATTTCTCGATAACCCATGCTTGACTGTCAGCTGCCTCCCAAACTAGCCTCTAATAACTACTCATCAGCTAATATCTTCGATAATCAACACCTCAACTCTGGTGAAGGCTGGCAGGCCACCTTCCTAGGCGAGAAACCTCTGGTATCTGTCTTGAGTGGAGGAATTCCTTATGCAAGACAATCATCTTCGCGCCTGGCGAGATTTAGAAAGTTCTTGTCTCGTTACTCCATTTTTTCCGACTCAGCATCTGCATCATTGAATTCACGACGATCTATGGGCCCTCTCACAACGCCTTCCCAATATGCTTCAGCCGTATCAATGTCTCGATTTATCCTCCTGTGCAGTTTCTGGTACACCACCTCTGCACTTTCGTCTAATACTGGCAAGACTATCCTCAATCAATGGAAATACCCTGTCACCCTCACCATCATACAATTCGCATTCGTCGCCGGTTACTGTCTACTATTTATGTCGCCAGTCATCCGTTTTACAAAATTGCGCCCACCAACTGGCGCCATTTTGCGGAGCACCCTGCCCATGGGCATGTTCCAAGTTGGGGGTCACATGTTCTCTAGCATTGCAATTTCCAAAATACCCGTCAGCACCGTTCATACTATCAAGGTATGCTGGACTATTTGTTCCTCATTTTTAGTCGATGAACGTGCTTCAGGCCCTATCTCCGCTGTTCACCGTTGCCGCTTACGCCATGCTTTTCGGTGTCAAGTACTCCCCAAGGACATACTTCTCTCTACTCCCCCTGATCATTGGTGTCATGCTGGCATGTACGTTTGAGTCCGCCTCAAATCCGACAGGTCTTCTTTGTGCATTCGGTTCTGCCCTTGTGTTCGTCAGTTCCAACATCTTCTTTAAGAAGATTATGCCATCGGGGTCGCAGACATCGTCCCACAAGTTAGACAAACTCAACTTGTTATTTTATTCTTCGGCCATGGCATTCGCATTGATGATCCCAATTTGGTGCTTCACCGATCTTCCCCTCCTCGCCGCCGACTCTGTTCATGTTACGCACCCAACTCGTGGACACGAGGCTTCTCATTCTATCCCGTATTATTTCTTCATGAACGGCACCGTCCACTTTGCGCAAAATATCATCGCATTTGTGATCCTTTCCAGCACGTCACCTGTGACGTACTCTATCGCCTCCCTCATCAAACGCGTCGCTGTCATCTGTATTGCCATAGTATGGTTCAACCAGAACGTACACCCCATGCAGGGCCTTGGTATTGGGATGACCTTTCTCGGTCTATACATGTATAACACGGCCAAGAGTGATGTTGAGCGAGGGGAGAACAAAATGCGCAGGGTAGAGGCGACGCGGGACATGATGCTCCCCATTAATCGGACAGAGGAGAAGTTACTGAACGGAAGCTCACCACCAACCCCCGTCCCTGGTACGCTGGAGCTTCCGGTGGCCGCAGCCACAGGTATGGGGGCACACCCTACAGCTGGCCGACCGCGTGTGCAGATTTCAACAAATGCGCATTTACACCCAGATTTACATGGGAACGGACACGGGCATGTACATTCTAACCCGCATATCCAAATTTCTCCCCAGGACACTTTGTCCATCTTCTCAAAGCGAAATACCGTTTCGCCTACAGAGTCATATCCTTCGCCACCTCCCTCCATAGACTCGCCACCTTCTAACACGGTCCCTATCGGATATCAGCCCCCGCGTATACAGCAGCATTTTGGGATGGAGTCGCTCACTGTGGGACCCGTTACTGCTTAGCAAAACTTAGTATCCCTATCCATATTTATTCTCGAGGATTGTTACCTTTTGGTCAATAGTATTACGATTTCTCCGTGACATTAGACTATATAGTGCTTATTTTGTTCAAGTGACGATGTGGTATACAGTAGTGGTTCTAGTTACTCCTGTAGTACCGTGTGCAGTAAATACATATTCAGAGTGCACAGGATCTGTATGATGCGCGACGGAAGCTTTAGTTGCTCGTCACTTCTTACAACTGAGTAGATGACTCAAATCGTTGATAGTAAGACAGTTTCGGCTGCAGCAACTGCCCCAGAATCCCCAGTCAAGGATAGTGCTCTAGCAGCAACGACGACGACAGAGGCAGCTGCACCTCAACCAGGCGCGACGCCCACTCTGCTGGAAGACACACCTGGCTCAGAACCAACCCCAGTCCTCTGAACGCGCCCAGCGTCATTGAAGCTATGCTAGAAGACGACAAGGAACCACAAAATCTGTTAACGGAGAAGTTCACCGAGGCTGAGTGGAAGGCTTTGAAGGAATTCCGCGTGAGTTGGTCAAGACCATTCACGCACTTCAGAAGAGGTGTTCAACCTGTATTTAAATTACAGTCCACTCTGCCTGAAACGTTCAAGGAGGCCTTTCCAGAGCAGGATGATGCTGGGTCCACGTCATACAACTTGTGGGGTGTCATCATCAACCCACTGAAACCCAAGGATGCCCGCATCAGCGTCGTACTAATGAAGTTCCTTCGTGCTAGGTGCAATTTACTTTCTTAGACTAGAATCTATCATAAACATCGACTGGACAGGAATCTCAATCCTGCGGAGGCAAAGGAAATGCTTATCTCGACTTTGCAATGGCGCAAGTCTTTCAAAGTCGATGAGGCTATGAAGGAAAAGTTTCCCGAAGACGTGTTTGGAAAGCTTGGAAAGACATATGGAAGGGACAAGGACGGACATCCCATTGCGTACGCCTATCATGTATCTTTTAAGAAGTCTGTTTTGACCTGATTTCTGAAGGTACAATTTATACGGCGCCAATAAGGATCTGGATGCTGTCTTCAGTGACACACAGCGCTTTCTAAGGTATATACGCATCATCCTCATTCTTATGGTGTCCCTGAATTCCCCTCTAGATGGCGTGTTGCTTTTATGGAAGAAAGCATAGCCCTGCTTGACTTTGAGACTGTTGACCAAATGGTCCAGATCCACGGTGTGTATATCGGTAGTAATGTTATGCGTATACTCAGCTTTCGTTCAATATCATCAGACTACGAAGGTGTAAGCATGTCGAGTAGAACGCAGGCCTCCAAAACTGCAGCATCCGAAGCATCCAGTATATTCCAGGGCCATTATCCTGAGTTTCTGGTTCGTTCTCCTGCCTCCACTGGCTCCAGAATGTGATATATTCTATCCACAGGCGAAAAAGTTCTTTGTCAACGTGCCTAGCTTTCTTACTTGGATTTTCTGGATATTTAAGCCACTCCTATCAGCTGCAACAGTGGCGAAGATGAATGTTGTTGGTTCTGGTCCCAAGATTATTGGAACCGCTCTTCTGCCTCTGATCCCTGCCGACCAGTTGCCAAAGAGATACGGTGGAGACGCTGGCGGATTCTGACGGAAAGAACGAGCTTGTCAACGCTTGTAGGATTTGAATGCGTCTCAGCACAATCGAAATTCTTATGCATCCCAATTCCCAGTCACATTGTATATTATATTTCATATATCCCACTCACTCCTCAACTCTAGTATTTTGCAAGGAAAGCTATGTATATTCCATGAGCCGATGTGATTCGTGTATTGTTCCTTGATTGTACCCTATGAATATTCTCCCTCCAATCCAGACTGCAGAGATGGGACACAAACGGGCAAAGCGTAGAAAGAAGTGAGACAACACTATAAGTACAACATTGTGGATGCGACATTTTTTGACCATTGCTGAGACTTCCAAGAGACCAAAAAAAATTGAACTGACTGTCAAAGAACCAAAAAAATGCAGGAGGCGCCGAGGAATGACAAGATTAAACCCTGAGAGCGACTTAAGTTGGCTTATTCACCACCCCCGATACTACTACCGCTAGTGGTGGTTGCGGCATATTCGTGCTTGACAGGATCCCAAGCATCAAGCCAACTCGGAGGACGTCCACCTGGTGCCCAATTAAAAAAGCGCGAACGCGCTGGGTGAGTGGAAGAGCGACACAGACTAGTATTACCGAGTGAAGAGTCGTCAACATTCAAGCGTTGCAAGCAATAGAGGAAGTCTTACTTCGCACTCAGCGTCGGGCCCAATGCCAGTCGCGCAAAATTGCTGGGGAAGAGTGGATGTCCTGGACCACGATCTCCAACATGATCATACGCGCGCTCGTTATCGTTGTCTCCAAAGTCGGATCCAGCTGACTTGTAGATGTGGCTGTGAGAGCAAGTGAGGGTTAGCAAATACCTCATGAGAACCGTGCTAGTACCTACCCTAACACGGGTCGTCCAACACTACTAACCGAACCATGCGAACTCGTACGGGAAATACGCCTGGTAAGGGGAAGGGTAAACTCCGACGACCATTTAAGCTCAGTACTGTTGCGTCTTGAGTCATTCGAATTCATGACTGGGCTATTAGAATATGACACAATAGCAGGAGAGGATGGCACAGGTGAAGTGGATATGCGTAACCCATGGATCTGCGAAGAATCTTCGACAGGTTGAGTATCTTTCTCGGGCGCTTCTGTTTCCACGCCGTCCTCATCTTCCGCCTCCTCGCCAATGTCCTGCAGCCCATCTCCCTGTCCAAGAGAAGTAGACTGTGACAAGTTTGATGGGAGGCTGAGTGGGGGTGGATTAATTGAACCAGGAGTGGAGACGCTCGCATTTGAGGCAAGTGTCGCGAGTATGGGTTCAATCGACAAGTGAGTCGCGGTGGAGAGTGGGTGCTCTCGCGGGGATGAGGGCGTGGAATCATGTTGGGTCAATTGGACATCGCCAGCCGGCAATGATGTAGGATGCGTGTTTGACTCTCCCGAGTCTTCGGCCGCACTACCTACATCCAACATTGCCGAGATAGGAGAGGTAGAAACGCGCGGCGAGTAATCATCCACTGCAACCACGCTCTCCGTATCATATTCTCCGTCAACTTCGAGCTCTGGAGGGACGCCTAGAGCCCCCTTCAGACGCTCCCAGATGAGCTCTGAATGAGAAAGGATGCATCTGCGCGCGTTGCGCACCCAGAGGGCGTCACTGGCTGTTTGTCTATCCACAATGGTTAGCCACAGGCGCAGAGTCCCGAAGGACCATTTCGTGGGATCAGCAGAGAATGTAGAATCATGAAGATTTTCTGGGCCTTGTGTCCTGGGAAATGTCTGAGCGAGGAGGGAAAGAAGTTTGGTTGTGGGATGAATTGATAGTAATTGAGTCACTTCAATAGGACGATCGATGAAAGGAAGGTACATGTCATCTTGTAATGGGGTGAATGTTGCAGGCGCTGTCATTATACCAGCGGCAGGATTGTGGGAACTCATCGGATTTGTAAGCGCGGGAAGATGAGGAGTGCTAGGGGCGGATGCAGGCGGAGGGACATAACGAGGGCTAGTTGACTGACGAGCAAGGTCTACAAGCTGTTCTGGAGATAAATTTGGTTTAGAAAATGGGGAAGAACCCGACGCAGATTGTCTCCGGCTGAACTGCGGTGAGCTAGACCGTAGACGGGGGGAAGTAGACGGGCTGGAGGCCCGTCGGCTAGGAGTAGTAGCGACGGATGGCGAAGACGCAGAACATGGAGCCGAAGCTGAAGAGTTTGGAGCGAATGATGAAAATGCAAAGCTGAGTCTACCAGTTGGTGATCCGTCTCCATTCGTCGAAGTAGTTACGTGACTCCCAGGATGACGTAGTGAACGTCGGTGAAGCGCTGGTGCAGGCAGTTCTGAAAGGTTCGGAGCGGTTCCAGCGCCTTGTGGTGCGCCTGCTTGCGAACTGGGATCTAGGACGCGAACGATGGTCAAAGTCGAGGACGATGATCGATTAGGATCATGATTGAGGCTAGCATACTGTCCAAATGGATCTGATGCACTGACAGACCCCCGCCGAACAGAGAGTTTTCGATGCGGCTGGGACATGGTCGTTTCAAGCTACGGAGTTGAGAGAGCTCACAGGTTCTTTACACTGGTACTGTGAAGCTCTTTATAACTGGTGGGACACGGGGACGATGCGGGGCAAGAAGATTGATAATTATCGAGTGCTTATGGCTCATTATAGTAACCTTGAGCCAAACTCATGAACAAACGTCAGGTGATGCCGGGAGCGCCCGGCGACCTTAGGTACAAGGACAACGTTGCGAAAGTGTGTCAAACAGAATCTCACAATGTTTCAGACCAGTAGAATAATACAGAGGCTAAGATCCAAGCTCGATGGCAAAGGCCACAGCCAATTTAGAAAATTCCAGCATGTGTGAGAAGCTAAACTCATCCGAGATATCAATCCGGCTGCAAGATTAATGTCAGTATCCGCATTCAGTCTCCACAGTTTGGTCTTAAATACTAACTCGTTGGCGGTATGGATCCTGTTGTTTATATTCTCAAAAGCCCCCTCTAACACCATAATCAGAATTAATATACAAGTAATGAAATATTATCTCACCGATAGTAAAGATACTAGGATATCCCGCTTTGCTCCAAGGAGCACTGTGATAGACGTAAGTAGCTGGCACTCATGACAAAGTATTAAGCATAACTCACTGGTCGGAACAAGCATATCCGCATTTAGTTTCAACAAATGGTATGTCCAGATATTCAGTAATTAAACCCTTGTTGAACTCCGTCAAGCTAGCACAGCAGGTTAGAATACAACCAATGATCATGACAAAACGCTCACGTTGAATCCACATAGTCTACAATTACGCCAACTGCCTCAGGCGTACCTCTCTTTACCCATGCTGTCATGTCATACTACCGAAGTCAGGTCACTGTAGTCAAGATAATGTGTCATACCTACCTGGCTCATAGCGTAAACTTTCAAACCTTGAGCTTCATAGTGCTGAGCGACAGCCTGTGAACCAAGAAGACCACCCTCCTGAAAACTCGGGATCAACAATATGCTCACACGAAATGTCTTCATATGGCTTACTTCAGCAGAATACCAATGGAACTCAACAGGCCGAACTGGATGGAAATCAGATGCCAAGAGTGCACGATACGATTCCAGGATGGTTACACTCCCCGATCCGTCATCATCAGCACCTTACTCGTAAATCAGCCAGCAAAGTCAAAAAGATTCAATAAGTGCAAATTACCAGGGGCGGCAAGGAATGGCCATAAGTTTGTGCTGGGAAAACAACATCAGTTCCGCGAACATGGCATTCAAGGACAAATAATCACCTGTCTTGATGAGCACCAAGGATGACAATCTGATCGTCCGTTGCATCGGAACCGTTGATTCTGACAATCTAACCGCCAATTTACCAACGAGAGAATCAAATTCAGTGAAAGGTCCTACAATCGTATGCTGTCCCCAAGAATGATAGAACTCGTCGATGCTGATTAGGGACTTCAACGAAGGCGATGCGAAATTCACGGTAATCTAATGACCAAGCATCAGCCATCACCCTGGTAATATGTGGAGAACGTACTTCATTGATCTTGGACAGTAGCCATTGCTGACTTTCCTTGCCTGTCTACACAGCAGTTGAGTGTTCCGGGATAGACTGTGAAGACTAGGAATCACCTCACTGCGATAATCTATGTCATTGAGTCAGTGAGCTGAAACACTGAGCGGATACAGGACCTACATCTGGTTCTAAAGCTAGAGAACTTCTCCAAGTTTGCCCTTGGACCTTCGGTCGACAGCGTGCTGATGACTTTAGTCACTTGTTCATGGGCGCTCAGAAGTGGGTATGAAGCTGTGAAAAGGTAAGCTCTACGACTTTCGCACCCGACAAGTATACTCACTTTTCGTCGCGACGCGCAAGTCAGCAGACGAACCAAGGTCACGATTCTCCGTGCTAGACGTGCCAACATGATTGAGAACTCAGATTCAAATAGTGAAAGGAATCTAAGTACACGTCGAAGAAGCGAAGCCCTTTGGCTTTAGCCTCGATCTAGATGGCACATGGTAATTAGTAGAGAATGAAACCCGAAGTAGCTAAGCAATGAGTTATCCTCACCTTCTCCAGTTCTGTCATCCATACCGGTTCCTGACCTTCTGATAGCTGAACTAGCCGGAGTTCGTCCAGGTTCAGATTGAAACCAGGTTGAGGGTTAGAGGGCACGTCAAACACCTGGCCTTGCATGACAACCTGACGGTTACTTCCTGCATCATAGAAGGCTTGTTGGACAGGTTTAGAAAGTGTAATTCCGCTAAAAGAGAGCAGGAGTAGTGAAACCTTTGCCTTCATCTTATTGGTGAAGAGATAGTACGCGTAGCGGTCCTAACGGAGAGTCTTTAATAGGCTATTAGGTATGTAACAGAGCATAACAGAGCATAACCTAGCCAATCAAAACACTATGGACTGAAAATAGGTTCCGGTGCAATAACTACATCCGTTGGCCAGTAAGATCTCCAATACACTAGATGGTTACAACATATTAATGTTTCCTATGCCCAACGCCCCAAGAGCGCCATGATCCCACATCCAAAAAGCATGCATGAGAGGGCATAGGCAACGCGTTTGTTAGACCCGTTGATCATTTCTTTGTTGAAGATAAACTCGTGAGCAAGAAGCTACAAAAAATTGTGAGTCCTCGAGTTCTGGTTATGACCCTAAAAATATAACATACCTCAACGAGACCAGTGTACAACAAGATACCCGCACTCAGCGAGTCGAGCACTCCACTCACGATGGAGGCGGTGGTACTATTTGGGTTGTACGTGGTTTGAATACCAAGCCCGACTGCAATACCTAGTGGTGTGGTGATTCCATACAGCAACGCGCCACAGATGGCTACATAATTGTACTTCGGGGGAAGCTGTAAATGGGCAAGACGAGTACCGACACCAAGGCCCTCAAAGCTCTCTGCGCATTATGTCAGCCTAACAATGATTCATAGGATACTATTTGCTCACGATGGAATATGATGACAACAAACAAGGTTATAAAGTCCGGATCGACTGCCAACGTCAGACCAATGAGCATACTTCACAAAAGGTAAACATAAATTGGTTATTGGACGTGAGTCAAGGGGAATCGCACCTATGCAATAATACACCGAATTCTAAGATGAAGACACCGATGACCTGCCCTGCAGCACCAAGATCTGGATGCTTATGATCATGGGCAGATTCTATATCTTCCGTGGTCTTCTCAGAGTTTAAGTCATCATTCCGGATTCCACCTTCAGGTCCATGTGCGGCGTGCGCACCGAGACCGTGACCGTGTGCATCTGTTTTGAAATAAGGGGAGCCCCAGCACGCGATCAATCCAAAAACGCACCATGCTTCACACCAAGAGCCTCCAATTTGGCTGTGCCCCACCTGAAGGCTACCAGCTCGACGATGAAAATGCAAAACACGCTGAGCAGGGCTAATGCGAGCGGGTAAGGCTGTGATATACGGCATGTACGTAAGTAATAATACTGCTCCCAGAGACTCCTGACTTACATACACCTGCCAAGCCGGTGACAGGCAAGGAGATGTAAGTTCACTGATAGCGGGGCTGAGAAGATGGATAAAGGCTGTAGCTATCTGTGTAAATGTGAATTGCCAGTCTAATCGATGAACTGATGGAACGCACGATGACGCCGGAACCAAAGTATTTGGCAAAGCTACGAAATTGTCAAAAGTCAGAGCGGTGCATGTATTATTCGCGTTGAATAATCTCACTCAAAAACGGCTTTTGGAACGTGAAGCCAACTTGACCGCTTAGCAAGCACTGGAAAAAGTGCGCCGCTCATCGACCCGATGAGGATGACGAAAACTGATGCGATCCGCAACTGTTTATATGTAGTCGCGCCTCCACCTGAACCGCAGTCTAAATCCGACATGGTTTGAAGTAAGGTGGTCCTTTAGGATCTTGGCGAGTGAGAGAGAGGATTGAATGCTCTGGGACTCTGGGAGGAATATTAATATTAGCGGTGGTTGAGAATGTTATATACCCCTTCTAACTTTCATGACTGGGAGGGTCCTCACTGGCAGGGCTTCCTAATTAGTGTGGGCAGAAGTCCGCCATTTCTGCCAGCCGGTTCTGCTGAGCAGGTGGGCTGGCAGAATCCGGCAGAATGTCAAACTGCAGCTAACAATATCCCGATAACTTCCTCACCTTATATAGCCATAGTAACCAGCTTTCTCCATAGCAATTGCACTTCCTTACTTGTCATCAGCAAACTGGTGAGACTCAGATATTCCCAGCCGAAGTGCTCCTTTCCTCGGTATGACGTTATAAAACATGAAGTAATATAAAGTGATGTAAAGCAATATATGAGCCGTGATTACAATGCTAAGGTAGACGCCTTGCGAAAACAACGAACCTCACGTGACTTAGATGACAATATCGTGACAATGCATTAGAAAATCAATTATAATTCAACGACGGGACGTAGAAATATTCTGTTGCGCAGTCTGATAAAAAACGTGAATGCCGTCAAAACAGCGGTTTCAGAACTGTGCTCCGTGAAAAAATGAGATAGTTATTCAAAAAACACTGGAATTGAGGATAGTACAGTGAATGAAATGCCGCAACTCCGCATGTTAGTATCGGCCGGCACAAGTTGACAGGCTGGCGCTGGCAGCAGATGGCACAATGGGACGACGGAAACGTGCGCATAGTGTGTGGGCTTCAAATTTTCGGTCAAAGAAACTGAAAGCTGATGTCAGTGATAAGGAGAATGTGAGTCAAGAGTGCCACTGATACCTCGAAAATCAGACATTGATTTGAAAACAGGCATGCCCTGGCCCAGTACAAGAGCTATCTGCTGCATCTGCATCAGACAGCGAGAAAGACAATATGAGTGACAACAACACTCACCTTGCCATCAGTAGCTTCGAGCACTGGTATGGTTCTCCACTAGGAGAACATGGTGCAGGAAGACAAGACACGGACTTCTGGGCAGATGTTTCACCAATTTTCGGGCTAATGGTGGATAAACGATTTACTTTGAATAGTTCTGATATGATACAATCAGTTGAGTTATTTCATTTGAACAGTCCGAGACAAAAAACTTACCATTCTCACTTAAGAACAAATCTCAATCACACTCAGTATTGTGTGAGGAAGTCGAGGATGAGGAAGACCTTATTGCTATTCGAGGTGTGCGCTGGCGGGAAAAGGATCAGACACCATATCTTCTCGAAGAGATCCCAGACTCACATCTGATGGATTTCCATCCTAACCGCGAGACAAATGAAGAAGCGCTACCCGCATTTGAGAGTGATGACATCAATGCCGAGAGCGAAGATGATGATGGGAACGACAAAGACCAAGATCTTGATGCCGAGCCTGATGCACGACAAGAGCGCATTGACACTCGGCACCCACATTGTTTGTACCTTTGCCAACCCCAACTACTTCATCAGGAAATTCACACATTCCTTGACCTGCCCTTATGCGGACTTATTTACACTTAACTGCCTTGGTGAAATTGAATCTACTTGTCCAAAATTTCAATGTGAATGAATTCAGAAAAAAAAAAAGTTGAGATATATTAATATACATGTTTTATTGTATTTCGCACTCAAAAAATATAAGATATGCCAGGTGAATGATGTGAGAGAGAGCAAACAAGTTTTGAGATAAGTGAGTTAAGCTGATTAAGCATGTTAAGGAATGTGTGAATTTCCTGATGTTCCAAATCCTCGTATCAACACCCCATGGAAGGTGCTATACAATAGTCAACATGATAGAGCCTTCATCACTACAATGGGTGTTGATGTGCCCACCTTCTCCTCACTACTTACTGCAGGCTTTGCGCAAGCCTGGTATGAGACACCAATACCTCGTGAGGATGTCTCTGCGCATGGAACTCCAAGGATAGATAAACACTCCCTTGATGCTGCAGGGGCACTTGGGCTTGTGCTACATTATCTCAACTCTACTATGCATGCCATTAGCCTCCAGCAGATCTTTGCTATCATCCCCAGTACTGTCACACGATATCTTCACTTTGGTCTTGGTCTTCTCTTACACACCCTTCGCACTCTACCTGAAGCCAAAATTCAATGGCCTGGAGGCCTGGATTTTGAGCGCTGTAGTGCACTTGTTGTGGCGCATCACCCCAGACTTGGAGGGGCATTCGGTGTAACGAACATATTGGCGCTGGGCTTAAAACCCCATATTTTGACACTTGTCTCACGTCTACAGGAGTTACCACTAGTCCATGGCCTTCTTACCCCTTTAGCAGTACTGGCAGCATCCCATGCTTACCGCACACCATACTGACTACCGCACCTCGTTCCACGAACCGATGTCCTTCCATGTCCTTGCCGTGTCCACATAGCTCCATTTGGTGCGTAGTTTGTTTCCTGTTCGATATCACTGATTTCATGGCAAGCATTATTACATGTTGCCTCGTGCCGCAGCGCCTCGCACTATGTTTACTTACGGCGGTTACTACACTCCAGCGCTACTGATCTCGCCTAGAGTATTCCGAGTACATACAAATTAGGATATAAGCACCGTGTACCCCACACGATAAAGCACCTGATTTTACACCATCACACGTACTATAGGTCAGGATTATTGTCTAGCTCTGGATCAACCCAGTAGTGGACATAGTCTTTAAAGTTCCCTTATCGCTCGTTAATACATCACGCTTGTTCTCCGTTACTGCCGGCATACCACTGGACTTTTGATTGTTACTTTTGACTGAACTTCTCACATTCCGCTACTTTACCGCTGAAAGTACCGTGGACTTCTTTACTGTTTCTTTGCACCACTCGCAACCTTACCGCTACTGCTGAGACCACCGCTCGACATTGCTCGCTAGACGCAACTGTTACTGACTTTATCTCGACGACAGTAGCACCGCAACACACGACGCTAGTTCTGGCGGTATCATCGCTGACCATGGCAACTTACTGCTGACTCGGACGCTTGTTTCACAAATAAGTTAGACTCGAACTTGACCATACTAAATAGGCATCCCCCTTTAGGGTCGAACGCTCTTGTTCTTACAAGTGAAGCAGACTAGACGGAGCGCAAGACTAACATACTAGTTTAGGCAGTGGTTTATCTACAGCCCAAGCTAGGTTGTATCTTTACATCGGTAGTATTGACGGCCTTAAACTACCTGTTCAAACCTCCGAGGATGTTGACATTGAGAATGCCACCTTTAATGGGTGGCTCTCCGAGCACTTTATCAGTTCTGTGTTAGCTTTTTCAGCTGAAGGTAAGTTCAATCTTGTCACTCTAGCCCTGATTAATGACATTACAGGTGTCATTATTGCTGCAAGGTTGAATGCCCTGGGTAGTTGGCACAACTCACATCTTGCTCATCAGATCTACGCCTTGTTACAATCGTACGTACCCCTATTCATTTTCTTACTTCATTTACCTTGTATATTACGTAACATGATTCCGACTCATATGCTTAACGCATCTGTACTATAGTCGCCTTCCTTCTTTGGATACGCACTTACATTCTCATGTCTCTTGGTCTGTGCGCACATATTGGCCTATTTAAGCACAGTGTACTTGTAGTAGATTCTCTACTTTAATCTTACTGGGTTTTACCTGGAATCTCCTTCGCTTAGGTCTCCAACCTAAGTCGTCTTGAATCGCCTCTAAGTCTAAGCACTCCTTAGTCTTAGTCTCTATTCTCGCGGATACCTCTTGGACTTGTCCTAGAGGCTGAACCCTTGATCATACTCGGAACACGTTCCAGTACTTTCACCTTGTATTCTTCTGGACATTGTAAGAACTCCCAGCAGACCGCCTGTGTCTTTTCACTGTCGCTGGTGATGCCACCCCAGTTCATAACAAAAGATTAAAGTCATTTTTTGATCGTCGACTATCCAGTCTTCGACCCTGAACCCTGATTGCTTAGATCAGTAGACTAGTGTACGTGTACGCTGAGCAGATTGTCAAGAGGAAGCCCCCTGACAGAAGAAAAGCCCTGACGGACAGCAAGACAGCGCGTGTAGGCACTGAGAAAGTATAACTCATCAGAAGAATCATCAACCATGTCGTCAACCAAAGAATTCGAGTACAAAATCGGCCAACCGACTGGTTTTGATGGAGATCGTGATAACTCTCGCGAGTTTATCCAGTCGTGCAATTTGCACTTTGACATCAATGAAAAGCTTTACACCACCGACAAGCAGAAGATTATCTACATAACATCCTTTATGACCGAAAAGAATGCCAAATCGTGGAAAGAACAGTTCCTTGAACACGCCCAATCTACCGACACTTCGGGACAAAAAGTTGGTTATGGGACGATGGCAGATTTATGAAGAGCTTCAAAGAAGCATTTGAACCGGTGGATACTAAAGGAACCGCGCTCACAAGGCTTAGGGATCTCAAACAAGGAACTGGAGATCTCCACACCTATGTCGCTGACTTTGAGGCACTTGCAGCCAAGGCTCAGATCACTGACAACGCAACGAAGATCCAGTTCTTCCAAGACGGCCTTAATTGGGGTATCCTTACAAAGCTTTTCAATACAGGAGATGTCTCCGAAATATTCAGAGACGTTGTGCTGCAATGCGTTGCTATTGACAACGCCCATCATCGGCTTAACACCATGAGGACACGTCATACTCCACAACAGAAGAAGAAGAACTACGGGAATGCACGGTATATTCCGAATCGTGATTCCAACGCAATGGTCGTAGATCGAATCTCCGATATGGAGAGATCCGAATGCATGAAGAAAGGACAATGCTTCGGATGCAGAAAGACAGGACACCGCATCCATAATTGTCCTGACAGAAAGAAGAAGACCCCGCTTCGACAAACCGAAGTTAAAGAGGAAGAAGATGAAGAAACAGTAAGACGGATTGTTCAGGATTTTTAATGTGGAGAAACAAAGACTCGACGTATGTTTCTCCCAATGTAATACTAAGACTTGTACGCGCTGTAGGTGAAAGAAAAGAACTTCGTATCCCTATCACCCTCCACTCGCGTACTCGCTTGAAATCCGTCGACACCACCGCTGTTATCGATTCAGGAGCAGCAGGAACATTCATCTCAGAAGAGTTTGTGAAACTCCATCAAATCACATGACGAAAACTCAAAGAACCATTTCGAGTTACTACGGCAGATGGAACTCTCATAAAAGGAGGACCAATCATGCATTACTGCCTTCTGGTGGTTAAAATTGATGATCGAACCATGTATGGAAAATTCAACATCACCAAGCTAGGAAGAAGAGATCAAATCCTCCTTGGAATTCCATGGTTACGAGCAATGAACCCAATTATAGATTGGGCTGCTGAAACACTTGTCCTTCACAGACAGAAAATCTGATGAAATCGAAATCGATTTGGATGAAGACCGAAAGAAGAACGGGTTGCCCCGACTTTTCAACCACCATACCAGATGGCAACATTCCCATCTTCCGAAACCATTCATCGCTTCTCCTATTGATACACCGAAGACCCAGAACCAGAAGTACGAATACCACGTACTACAGACCCACTCCACGGTCCAACTGCCAAGATCGGTATCACCGATTCCTCACGCGGAAAAGCGCAAGAATGAATCCGAACCCGAGTATCGGGTCGGACAAGAACCTATTGAGCAACGGCCAATAGAAGAACAGAACAAGGAAAAAGAAAACGAAGAAGAACTCCAGGACGAAGCACCAAGTACCGAAATATCCAAGTTCTTCGTTCCCCCAAAAACTCTTTCAGCTTCAATTGAAGAAATCCCTGATAAAGAAGAACCCGTGCCCTCGTTGATTCCAACTGAGGATGATGACCAATTCGATACCATGAACGATGTCTGGCATGCGCCAGAAGTGCATGAAATTTCCTCTTATGAACTAGGAGATGGAGAATTTCTTGTGGAATACGATACCGATGGAGTTAGCATGAGGATCATAGAGGAAGTATCCATGGAACACACCTTGACACTGATGGAACTTCTCAATTCGAGCAATCCTCCAATTACTCCACTATTCCCTTCCTCCTCCGAAATATAGTAACAAGCCCAGGAATTCGCACAGATGAAAAGGAAAAGAAAAAGAATCCTTTGAAGAATTGGTCCCGGATTATTTGCACGACTTCGCAGACGTCTTTGCTAAAGATGGATTAAACAAACTACCCCCCGAACGCCCGGTATTGATCATCGGATCGATACTAAACCCGGTTTTATTCCTCGCACGTCTAAGGTTTACCCGCTATCGGAAAAAGAACGCGCTGCCGTCAAAACATTTATCGATGAAAATGTTGCGAAAGGTTTATCTCAGAATCGAAGTCACCTCAAGCTAGTGGCTTCTTCTTTGTGGGAAAGAAGAGCGGAGAACTGCGTCCCTGTCAAGATTATCGCTACATCAATGATTGGACAGTCAAGAACGCATACCCGCTCCACTCCCATTTCCCTTGTCGCACTCTTCATAACGCACAGTTCTTTACGAAAATGGATATCCGGTCCGGTTATAACAACATTCGCATCCATCCTGAGACAGGTGGAAAGCTGCTTTTACCACGGAATTTGGCCTCTTTGAACCGAACGTCATGTTCTTTGGCCTCTGCAATTCCCCAGCAACTTTTCAAGCATACATGAATCGCACCTTTCAACAAGAAATCAATGAAGGATGGATGGTTATCTATATGGACGATATCCTGATTTTCTCTACGACAATGGCAGAACACGTGAACGGACAGACGAGTTTTGATGAAAATACGAAAAGAACACTGTTCTTGAAACCGGAGAAATGCACCTTCGATGCAGAAGAAGTGGAATACCTCGGAATGATAATTCGCCCCGGACAAGTTGCTATGGACACCGCCAAGACCAAGGGAATCTCCGAATGGCCAATCCCGAAATCTGTAAAAGATGTTCGGTCATTCCTCGGTTTTTGCAACTTCTACCGCACATTCATTTCCCACTATTCTGACATCGCCGACCCCTTATCGATTTGACAAAGAAAGATAAGGCCTTTGATGGTCAACCGAATGTATGGACACCTTCGAAGAATTGAAACGACGCTTCACTTCCCAACCGGTACTCCGTAACCCTGATCCTTCCCGACAATTTGCCATTGCTACCGATGCTTCACTTGTAGCAACTGGCGGAGTTCTCCTACAGACTGATGAGAATGGTGTTTATCACCCATGTGCATATCTCTCACAGTCTTTGAACCCCGCAGAACGCAATTACAGATCTTTGATCGGGAACTCCTTGCCGTGATCCGGGCATTGAACGAATGGCGTCATTATCTCGAAGGAAACCCACACCCCGTCCTGTATTCACCGACCATAAGAACCTTCTGTACTTTAGAAGTGCACAGAAGCTCACCCGTCGCCAAGCACGTTGGCAATTGATTTTGTCTATCTATGACATTGAACTGCATCACGTTGAGGTACTAAATTAGCAGTACCTGATGCACTATCCCGCCGGCCTGATTATGACTCTGGCAAAGACGATCACGAGAACCAGACCCTCCTCCCTGACGCTCTATTCGTTCGTCTTATTGACACCGACTTGAAGGATGTACTGTCGTCCTCTGACCCCCTCGATGACCCTGTCTTCAAGACGGCGTCCGATGCTCTCGATGGCATATGCCTTCCCCCGATGAAATCGGCACTCTCTGACTGGAAGATTGAGGAGAACGTCCTCTATTTTAAGAATCGCGCTTATATTCCACCGGCGCATCGTTCCGATATCCTGAAAAGGTATCATGATCATCCTACCGCGGGACACCCCGGTAGATTCAAAACTGAAGAACTCGTGAAGCAGGAAGCCTGGTGGCCTGCTATGGGCTCTTATATTCGGAAATACGTTGAGGGTTGCACCCTTTGTCAGCAAATGAAAGCGGATACTCATCCCGTTCGACCCCCGCTCACGCCTATTCCCTCGTCGGCTGTTCGCCCGTTCTCCCAGATCTCTGTTGATCTTATCACTGACCTCCCCGTCTCTGGAGGCTTTGACAGTATCATGGTCGTGGTAGACCATGGCCTTATGAAGGGGGTAATTATTATCCCTTGTTTGAAAACCATCACTTCAGAAGGTGTGGTGAAGCTATTTTTAAAACATGTGTACCGACGATTTGGACTCCATGACAAAATCATCTTGGATCGAGGACCGCAATTCCTATCTCGCTTCTCAAAGGAACTTGCCCGACTTCTCGACTACGTCATCGCTCCATCCACGGCTTACCACCCACAGACTGATGGCCAAACTGAAAGGCTAAATCAAGAACTTGAAACATACCTCCGCATCTACTGCCGTAATAACCCCGAAGATTGGGTAGAACACCTACCAATCGCCGAATTCGTCCACAACCACCGAAAACACGATGCAAGGAATGCATCGCCCTTTTATCTGATGATGGGATATGAACCACATGCTATCCCTCATCTTATCCCCGATTCATCAGTTCCTGCGGCAGAAGACCGAGTACGATCTCTGCAGAAGATAAGAGAAGAAGCAATTGCCTGCCATAACATTGCAATGCAGACTATGGCCGAACGATCCCAAGGAGATAAGTATACCCCATGGAAGATTGGAGATAAGGTTTGGCTATCTGCTGCTAATCTTAGACTCAAACTCCCGTCAAGAAAATTAGCCCCGAAGCGATACGGACCTTTCCCAATCATCGATGTCTTATCCCCCATCACGTTCACGCTCAAGCTCCCTCCGCAGTGGAAAATCCACCCCACGTTCCATGCTTCTGTTTTATCATCCTATAGTGAAACAGACGTACACGGCCTGAACTTCCCTGAACCACCACCTGATATTATCGAAGAAGAAGAAGAATATGAAATAGAAGCTATTCTTTCTCACAAAGGAACCAGCACTCGCCAACGTTATCTCGTTTCTTGGAAAGGATACTCATCGGGAGATAACGAGTGGCTCCCAGAAAAGAACCTGAAGAACTCCGCTCGAATCCTGAATGCTTATAAGAAGCAACATGCCCTCTGATCACCCTTCAGTCAAATCAACTCGCGTCAAGCACCTGATTAACTACTATCTCGAAATGTCTTTCCCCACTGCTTACATCACACCCGTCGTCGCTGCCACCAATGACTCCGACTCTGAAATTGAACGATACAGAACCCTCACCGCAGAAATCGACAATACCTCTTACATTGAAGCTGCTATCCTCTGCGAGGGACATGCCCTCGAAATTGAAAGAATCCTCACTGAAAGAGGTGCCTTCCCCGCTCTACTCATTGTTAACATCATCCGCACCGCAGCCCTCATCGAAGCCACTGCTAAAGAAACCACAGAAATCACACTCCGTCACCGTTTCATTCATCTTCAAAAATGCATTCGTGCTTACGCTATGCTGTTACTTCCCGATTCCTTTAAGAATGATGTTGAAGAAGCTATTCACATCATTGCCGAGCGTCGAGCAGGCATTGCTTGACCTCCCTCTCCGCAAAGAGATATGCCACTTCCTATCCCAGCACCCGCCTCTTCGCGCATTTATTCTAGTCTTGATGCCTTTGCTGGCCTATATACTGCTGTGCAAGAGATTGGACAACTCACTGGCACGGTTGTCGACACCATCCAGCGATTGGTCGCTGAAACTAGAACGGCCAGAAACCTAGTAGAGGAAGCCATCATTGATTTACAACAAACGCAAGCTGATCTTGCATCTCCCCGAACTCCTTCTCTCATTGAACAACCAACCTCACCACCACCAGTAACGACTTCACTTGATTGCCCTGATTGGTTGTACGAACCTTGCACAAAAGAGCAGTGTGAGGCCGCAAAATTACTAGGTATTCCTGCCACTGAGTTGGTAACACTCGGCCCCCGACTTCGTGACCTTCATATACATCCTCCAATGTCTATCCCATCATCATTCGGTCCAATGGACCCTGTCTCGCCGGTCCTAGTAAAGGATTTTGGCATAACCTCTCCGTCTTCCCCCAATGAACTCCTTATGGCTGCTGAACGAGCAGTTACTCCTGACATCCCTACATCGGCGTATACTCTTACCCCTGCCCAGCAAGCGCAGCTTAGGCACGAGAACACACTTGCCTTGAAACGCATGAAGAAGAACAAAGGGAAGAAACGCGCCAGATCCACCAGTCCCACGCCCATCATTTCTCCATCACCTTTACGCAAAGTTCATTCCAACCCTGACGAGAACATGAAGTGCCGCGTCTGTGGATTGCTAGGACATCGTCAAAAGAATTGTGCGGAATATCAGTGCAAGGTTTGCAGATATTGGTCGCCTACTCATCTATCCCTTTACTGTCCTAAACGAGTCGGGCCCCCTCCCTTCGAGTTAACCTGGAAGGATGAAGGATTCTATGACGCACTTCGTACTTGGGAAAAACAGCTTGACGATGAACGTATTCAGGAAGAAAAGAGGAGGGACTCTAAACGCCGCGCTGGTCTTGAAGAAGCCAAGTATATGATGAGCGGGTCGATTGCTGATGAAGACTACGAGTTCAGCGATGACCCCATTTACTATGCGAATCAAAGTGAGTAAAGTCGGTGACTTTACGTGTAAAAAGGGGGTAATGTTACAATCGTACGTACCCCTATTCATTTTCTTACTTCATTTACCTTGTATATTACGTAACATGATTCCGACTCATATGCTTAACGCATCTGTACTATAGTCGCCTTCCTTCTTTGGATACGCACTTACATTCTCATGTCTCTTGGTCTGTGCGCACATATTGGCCTATTTAAGCACAGTGTACTTGTAGTAGATTCTCTACTTTAATCTTACTGGGTTTTACCTGGAATCTCCTTCGCTTAGGTCTCCAACCTAAGTCGTCTTGAATCGCCTCTAAGTCTAAGCACTCCTTAGTCTTAGTCTCTATTCTCGCGGATACCTCTTGGACTTGTCCTAGAGGCTGAACCCTTGATCGTACTCGGAACACATTCCCAGTACTTTCACCTTGTCCTCTTCTGGACATTGTAAGAACTCCCAGCAGACCGCCTGTGTCTTTTCACTGTCGCTGGTGACGCCACCCCAGTTCGTAACACGCCTCACTTTGAAACAATACCCCCCCAGGCTACTATATCGTTGCTGACACAGTGTTCCCTCGGGGCAGCAATGACATACAGGGCTGAATCCGCGCACCTCTTAAACAAGGTCAACAGATTCAAGGCTCACTCGCTGAGATTGATGAGCGGTTGGCATTTAATCATGAGCTCCTATCCTACTGGCAGACAGCTGAATGGGGGATGCGTGGACTTCAAGGTGCTTTTGGAAGATTGCGTGTACTGCTCAAAATTGCTAACAAAGACTCATAGGGGAATCTTATTGAAATCTGTGTTTGTTTGCACAATCTGCATGCAATCTGCGTCAGCATCAATCAAATACGTACGGTGTACCTCAAACAATGGCAGGATACGGTTGATGACATTGCAGTGTGGCAAGATTTTGAGAACATGTTGATGTCAGAGCAGAGGCAGAAAGATCATGTTACAAGATTCCATGTCATGCTAGAGTACGAGTAGCTTAAGACTTTGATTACAGAACTGAACTATGACAAAAATGACATCTATTTCTATCTATATAAGCTGTGCGAGTGCCATGAGTGAGAGAGCACCAGCAGTGGAATAGAGGAGAGCAGTTGGGCCGGACTCAGGGTTAGATTGGGTGGTGGTGGAATAGAGGAGAGCAGTTGGGCTGGAGAATAGAGGAGAGCAGTTGGGCTGGAGAATAGAGGAGAGCAGTTGGGCCGGACTCATAGGGTTAATGTCATGAATTTCAAATACAAATCATTATTCTTTCCTCAATTTCCCTAAAGCATCTGAACCCAGCGCTAAGACAAATCCTAACCCTATTGAAGTCCCTATATCCGCTTCTATAACTGAACTCCCTGATGAAGATGAAGAGATCTTCTATGATGCTATTGGATAAGATAAGATAAGATAGTATCACGTGATCCTAGAACCTTCTAGAATATGATGTCATAACTATGTCACAACTATCATATCGTACAATTCTCACTTCTATTTTATGATTGGCTAATAGTTTCAGACTCAGTTTATATCTCAGTTTCAATATGTGTACAGTGGCTCAAAAAACTGTCCGCATGTTTTGACATTTTTCACTATCTATGATATTGTGTGAGAATGAACAAATTCCTCAAGGACATACTTATACCACATTGTAGTATGGCTTCAGGGCTTTCATTTGAGCCCTACACCGTGGGAATCGGTGGAGATATGGTGGAGATACAAGGCTCACAAAATGGTGACTCATGCGGACAGTTTTTTGACTCAAGTATTTTACAGTAATAACCAGGTATTCTAGTATTTTGTATGACCTCCCTTGGCTTTAATTACTGCCTCTATCCTTCTAGGCATACTCTCAATTAATTTCTGGCAATCCTCAGCTGTGATCTTCCCCCATTCCACTGCTACTCTCTCCCAAAGCTCCCATACTCCTTTAGGGGGGTTTTCATAGGCTTGAAGCTTTTTCTTGAGTGTTCCCCAGAGATGTTCAATGACATTGACATCAGCAGACTGTGCTGGCCAGTCAAGAACATTGATGTTATGTTCTTCAAACCATTCCCTAGCTCTTCTGGATGTGTGCTTGGGATCATTATCCTGTTGGAAAATGATATCTTCTTCATCAATCCCTGATTCTGCCAAGCTAGGCAGCAAGTGGTCATTTAAAATGTCCACATACTGCTCAGCATTCATCTTCCCCTCAACCTCAGCAAGCATTCCCACACCATTCCATCCCATACAGCCCCATACCATTAAAGAACCTCCTCCAAACTTGACAGTCCCATTAACCTCTCTGTCTGTTAGGCCATCTCCCTTCTTTTTCCATACATACACCTTCCCATCTGACCCAATCCTATTGATTTTGGTCTCATCTGACCATATAACACGCTTCCAGTCCTCTACAGTCCAGTGTTGATGAGCTAAGGCAAAGGCTAGTCTTCTCTGCCTATGTTTGATGGAGAGAAGAGGCTTTTTCTTCTTTGTTACTGCCTTGAGATGAGCTGCCTTGAGAACATTCCTCACAGTTTGTGAAGAGACAGGGGTAGTGATGGTGGAATTGATATAATGGGTGGCTTGGACAGCATTATCAGCCTTTCCTGTAGTGATATGTTGGATAATAGCCCTTTTGTCAGTAGAGGTAAGCTTGGATGGACGTCCTCCACAAGAGTTTTCCTTGTCTGGGTGGCTTTCTTTGATGAACTTGGCCACAGTGGACTTGCATACTCCAGTTCTAGAGGAAATTTGGCAAGCAGAGAGGCCAGCATAAGACAGAGAGAGGATATTATCTCTTTGAGCAGAGGAGATGGCTTTCATGGTGATTATGACTATGATACATGAGATATTCTGGTTTATATAGTTAGATATAGTCATAAAATAACATAATGACACCACTTTATAATTTATATAATAGTGGCATGATTTTTATGGTGTCATAAATAATGATTTATATAGTTTTAATATACACTCAAAAAACTGTCCACATGAGTCATCATTTTATAAGCCTTATATCTCCACCATATCTCCGCCGATTCCCACGGTGTAGGGCTCAAATAAAAGCCCTGAAGCCATACTACAATGTGGTATAAGTATGTCCTTGAGGAATTTGTTCATTCTCACACAATATCATAGATAGTGAAAAATGTCAAAACATGCGGACAGTTTTTTGAGCCACTGTATATAGTTAGCTAGTTTCGCTGTAGTAGTTCTTTAGTTCAAACCTCTTGTATCTACACTGTAGCAATCCAAGACATCCTTGCTCCTCTCTCTAGTGATAACCTTTGTTTGAGTCCTAGTCTCTGCCCTTGCATTAATTCATTTGTGGGTTGTGACAGTTAGATAGGGTGGAGGTGGAATAGAGGAGAAAAGTTGGGCTGGACTCATAGGATTAGATAGGGTGGAGGTGGAATAGAGGAGAGCAGTTGGGCTGGGGAATAGAGGAGAGCAGTTGGGCTGAGGAATAGAGGAGAACAGTTGTGCCAGACTCATAGGGTTAGATAGGGTGGAGGTGGAATAGAGGAGAGCAGTTGGGCTGGGGAATAGAGGAGAGCAGTTGGGCTGAGGAATAGAGGAGAGCAGTTGTGCTGTGGAATAGAGGAGAGCAGTTATGCTGAGGAATAGAGGAGAGCAGTTGGGCCGGACTCATAGGGTTAGTTAGGGTGAAGGTGCAAGTGGAGGTGCAAAACAACTACTATTCAAGCTGCACAGGTACATTGAAACATGATACTTATCTAAGCTGCACGAGTACAGGAAGCAAGAAACTACACCTCAGCTGACTTGATTGACAGGACTTCCACATCAACCTCTCCCTCACTCTTGATGTCTGTAACCACTTGCACCTTTTCCTTCTTAGAATGAACAACAGCACTAAGTGGGTGCCCTGTGCCACGCGAACGGGGTCTTGATGCCCAGCGGTGGTGGGCAAAGCGAGGGAAAGGTGTGGTACCAAAAGGAGGAGGACTAGAATGGTCATATCGAGGAGGGAGGCCTGAAGCGTCAGACTCTGGGGTTTCTGGATCGCTGTGCCAGATGACACATTGGCCTCCATCAGGGTAATATGTGTAGTCAGCCTGTTTTGGTTTCTGTTTGCACTGGTAATGAGATTTGGAAGCCGCAGTAGCAGGCTGGTGCATCTGCATCATCTCTAGATGAAGCTGGGTAAGGTCGCACTCGCATTCTGCATCGTAGAGTTTGGCTTGCAACTCAAATAGTTGGGACCATAATTTCTCCATGATGGCATTTGTGTCATGCAGCTGCTGTCCCTGGGAAAGCAACTGCGCGTTTGCAAGGGTCCTGGTTGCATGATCCTCGTCCCAAGCTTGCTGAGCAGCAGGGTTAAAGGCCCCATTGATGCAAGAAAGCAGCTCTGAGGCTGCTGCACCTCGGTGATGTGGCGCAGGAGCTTCTGTACGAGTGGCATGGGTGACTGCAGGGGACATACTTTGCACCTTCACAGGTGCGTCATTACAATTCAATTTGTCATCATCGTAGTCCAAATCATTTAGATCGCGCATCCCAGCATGCTCATTGATGTGTGCATCAATTTCATGGGCACAAGTCACATTAGGAGGACACACTCCATTGCCAGTGGGCTTTGTGGTCTTCACAAACTGTTGTGGTACATTAGAATGCTATTGTAGAATAGAACAAACTTTACCTGTTTGAATTTGGTTTCGAGTGACTGAGCTTTACAATGAGGGCGGTCATGGCGTGTTGCCCACTGCGTGGACTTCGAGTGGACTACTTGCCACCCTTTCTGGCCCAGAGGCAGCTCATCTTGGACAAGGTCCAGCAGGGCCTTGATGTCTGCCGAGCTGTAATTGTTAGAACTGTTTGGGCGACCATGCTCAGACCGTGCATCATCCTCATCCTCGAGGATGTACTTTTGAGGGAGGTCCATGTTAGTATTCTCTTTTCCCTTGCCTTTCACGACTCTGGTTGCAGTCTTGTGATGCGCCCCACCAGTTTTGAGAGCAGCGGTGTATCCATGACACTCAGCTATGACCAATGGGTCACAAAGGTCTCGGTCAGGTGAATCTGGGAGAGGGATACAAGCAGGGTCCTGGTGTGTGCTAGACAGTGTGTGGTGGAATGCAGACAGTGAGGGTGGCAGTGACAAGTGAGGTGGAGAGAAGTTTGCTGGAGTGGTGAGTCTATACATAGAGTCTGCAGCTGCATGTCTCTGCAAGGTGATAAGTACAGTGTGAATGTCAAAGAATGACAAAATCTTACCTCATATGCCTGAGAGCCTTCAGACCGCTGCATGCAAGTGACAGTCTGTGCAATCCCTGGGTGGGCCCACCACTTTCCTAAGTCATCACACATATATGCATTCCCTGCACCATCATAGTGCAACTTGGGAATCACCTGGCTATTACATTGGGAGAGAATAGTAGTATCAGACATTGAACGGACTCTGAGTGTTTGAGTTACTTACCTTGTGGCTACCAGTACACAACCTTTATATGCTAGAAGTGTATGTTGAGCCGTCAGATGCAAGGGGTGGGCATATTCATAGTAAAAAAATAGTCATGGACCCTGCGCTGGTAACAGTGCAACGGGAGCGCACAAAGCCAAAAGGAAGAGAATACAATGGTGCCGGCTTGATTTTGACTGTTCAAGAGGAAGTTTTTACAGATAGAATGTAAGAAGTGATGAGAAATCGATACTACTAGGTTGCATTGGGCGATATTGGAGGCAACGGTGGCATACAGGTCAGGTAGGCACTCCATTAGTGGGCACAGAGAACTGGGGATGTCGTGCTGGGCACTTAGAATCACCTAGATAGTGGCGGGAGAGAAAGACTTTAGCATACTTGACAAAAAGTTAAAATGTACCTCAGTATTACTGTGCGAGGTGCCGCATTGTGTGACATGCATCTCAAGCAAGGCTGATTATGTCAGCGGATATCGCTGGCATTAGTGGCCTAAAATGGATGTAAGTCATCTGTAAAGTCTATTGGGGGGTACCCCCCCAATAGAATTAAGGTTTATTTGGGGGGGTAGATGACACATGGTTACGAACTGACTGTAAATGAACAGCGGCATTGCAGCACACCTGCCTAATAAGGGTAAATATATGATATGATATTCTAATCAGAATATTTCAGCCTACGGAAAGTCATCCATTACTTTCTATTGTAATATACAGGAAAGAAGCATTGGGCTTACAAAATCTGACAATATCGACTAATATTCAAGTCTCACCGGTTTGCTGATGGTAGAGTAGAAAAAAATCAGTTGTACAGCCTGTACTATGTTATTGCAGACAATCATTTATGCGATTACACAATGCCTCCTGCCGCTGCACTTGCCAGGCGCTCTGTCCCATCCTTTATAACTGACAATTTCAATCATGGCAAGAAGGTTGATAACAAATCTGGACACTACTACTGGTCTTGTAAACACTGTCCAGATGGGCCCTTCACATCCAAGGTCGTGACAACCAACTCCCAAACCATCTTATTCACAGACTCAGAACATTGATGATGATCTTGCAGGTCCTGAATCAATATCACTTGATGAGATTGATGCAGCATTTGCCCTGCTGGAACATGAAAAAGAATCCATGGAACGAGTACTGATTGACAGATTGGATGAAGTGTTGGAAGGTCAGGTTTATGATTTTGTGGAGTTGGAGTGTGTTGACCAAGGTCTTCTACCAAAATTTGTTGATGACAAGATCATAGTAGTTGATCATAGCGCAAAAGACGATGAATGGTAGGATGTGGACATGCTGATGCTCTTCTGATGGTGTTTCTTAGTGACACTTACCATACATTGTCATATACATAGCTTTGTAGCTAGTGTTGCTGTCGAGGCAAGTTCAATTTGATGTGAAATCGGCTTGCTTCAAAAATGACTAAATTTGTTACAACTCGAAAGTCAGATTTGAATCGAGTTGCAACTTGTTTGGGTTCGCGATTTACAATTGATTTAGTATACTTCATAGCCATACATCATAATCCCCTGTGAATGACCCCAGACCAATATGAATATGAGCTGCAGCAGACTTGTAAATGCTCCTTCAACATTAAAGTAATTTTCTAGATATTTACTCTTGGCTGTTCTCTGAATTGAGACCCTGGCTGGACCCTCAGTGACTGCCGAATGGTCCATAAAAAAACTTAAATAGCTCAGAATTGCTGCGAGCAATACTTTTGACCCCATGTCTTCATAGCAGAATGCTGGTCAGTGGTCATTTTCCCATCTCAGTCCTCCTGAACAACCCTTCCACTCAAATTCTTGCCAAAGCACACTGTCGCCACTTCAGACCTCAAGTGGATCCTTTGAATCACTTCGCAACATCCATCTCACCTGGTCCAACAACTCCTGCCTCTGATGACAGCTTTTCACACTACCATCCTCTGCCTGCACAAGATTCTCATTTGTCATATGGATATAATCCTACATTGATGCAGGAAATGCTTCCACAAAATTTTCACATGATGCATGCAATGTGGGGACCACCTCTGAATCAATACCAATCTAACCCACCCTTACATTCACCTGCTGGGCTCAGACTTGGACAACTACTGATGCAACACAGTCTTATTGTCATGGATGCACCCCTTTAGAACACAACTGATGAGGTAGTCAATACAGGTGCAACAGGAAAAAGAGGCTGAAAACGCAAAAATGCAGCTAGTGGAACTACACCTACTCAAAAACGACAAAGATGACCACCAGCACAGCTGTTATTGCACCAGCAACAGCAGCAGCTGTGTGTGGAGTTGGACCTGTGCCCAACACATCATCCTCTGAGTCTGTATCAACTGGCAAGCTCCCAATCACAACAGCTGCTCCAACTGAGTCAGGACCTGTTCCTCAAGTGTGTTATATACCATACTTCTGATCTCAGATCTGATCAGATCTGATCAATCCTACTTCCGTCCAGTCCACAGATCCTGTCTGGATCACCCATCTTAAAGTGCCCACTTCTTGCACTCTAACTCCCTTGTGGATATCTGTGTCTATCCCCTTTCATCATTCCTCCTGTTTCCGGTATTCCAGCTGTGTATATTTCCATGCTGTTTCACTGATCCATTACCTGTGTTTCATTTCCGACTCATGCTTACTGATCCACTGTGCATTAACTAATAGACTTCCATTATACATTGTACATAGCCCTCAGTCCTGGACTTGTTGATTATCCGTGCTAGATACTTACAGTATATAAACCACTTGTAGATCTCCATAGAACCTTAGTTCAAATATCATCTTAGATTCTGCTCATTCTGTTCCTCCGGACTTGAGTTACTTCTGACTCCAGTTTATCTTCCGAGACTTAGGATTGATTCCTACAGTCTATATCTCCAACTCTACCTTCAGTAGTCTACCTCTGTTAGTTTCTAGTTAAGGGACCCGTTCCAAGACTAGTCTTAATCCTCATTCCATCTCCACATTCCGGATAACCTTTGGACATCTGGATCTGCCATGCTACCACTTCCGGATCTTCAGATGTTTATCCTCCCTCTGAAATAAGGGGCATTACTCGGAAAGGGGGCACAGTGCACGAACTGAGGCCAAAGCCCTTCGGATCTTTCACCCTTTGAGTACGGTCTTAACAAAGTGAAACAGCAACGAGATACAAAAGTTGCTGCCTCCAATGTCTGGTACTTCATGTGGGCAGTAGACTCCCCAGAGAAACCTGAAAAAATGCCAGAGAATCAGCCAAGACCAATGAACAAGCCCAACTCACTATATGTTGCGTGTCGACTCTGCGGGTGAGTGGCACTTGGTTCTACTGGTCATGGTCAGACACTCAAAATATTCAGTGACAATGAGGAGAATGCATGGTGGAAAGTTTATAAAGTTGGTGATGGCATGACATCAACCTGCCAAAATCACTTGCACAAGCATGGACAACGCGGGAGGGACATTTGTGCAATTATAGGACTCAAAAATTGTGAGGAGGACTCTGGCAAGCAAATTCAAAGTGTTGCATTTACGATCAAGATGTTCTATCATTTGCTCATGAAGTGGATAGTTGTCGATGATCAAGTAAGTAATATTTTAAATCACACCATAAACTTACTAAGCATCTGTGTTGGATGTACTTGCAGTCCTTCAATGTCGTCGAATGTCCTGAATTTCGTGACCTCCTTTTGTACCTTGGAGAAGGCAAGATACAGGACAAGAACCTCCCACACTGCTGTCACCGCACCAAACTGACTGAAATGATTCTCAAGGAGTTCTGGACAGAGTATCACAAAGTGAAAACTGATCTCAAGGTACAGTGCACTGACAAATTAAATTTTGATTGTGTTTGCACTAAATAGTATTGATTTCACCTCAGAATGCTCTTGGTCACATATCTCACACCACTAACCTTTGGAGTGATCCAAACCTTGATAGTTTCATGGCTCATGATCTGAAAGGTGTCCTAGTGTTCAAAACACATCTTGTAGCATTTCGTTTTATCACAGGGGCTCATACAGGTGCACACCTTGGACAAGAATTCCTTAAGATCACCAATGAACTTGAAACCAGTAACAAGGTATGGGTATTTTTCATGTTTGTGCTATAGTTCACACTCATGAGTCACAATCGCACAGCTTGGTCAGATCACCATGGACAACGCATCCAACAACAACACACTTATGGTAGTAATCGAGGAGGAGCTCACACGGAGAGATATTCCATTTGATCACAATGGTAACCATCAGCAGTAAGCTGATATTGAATGTCACAAAAATTTTCACTAACCAATCACTAGGTGCTTTCTGCATGTCATTAACCTCACAGTGCAAGCAATCCTTACAGAACTAAAGAAGAACCCTTGCCTTCCTGTTCTCGCAGCCTCAACTAATCCTGTCAACCAGTCAGCACTTCATGCCTATGCCAGAACACTAGCAACTGATCCAGTAGGACAATGTTGTGGAATTGTTTCAGCTTGCCACTCATCTGGGCAACACCGTCATCGTCTCCAGGCTGTGATCCAAGAAGGCAATTCAAATGGGTTCTGGAGAGGGAAGCTTTTTGATGGAAAGACCATGCTACCGGTTGTACAGTTGCTGCGTGACTGCATAACTAGATGGTCATCAACATTCAACATGGTTGATAGAGTGCTAACACTAAACCCAGTATGTACTCTGAAATTTGAATGCTACCATTAATGTTCACACTAACTCTCTGTCAAAGGCAATTCAATCTTTCTTACTCGAGACACAGAACGCTGACATTTCAGACCTCTCCATCGATGCGAAGGACATTGACGTTCTTCACGACATACATCAAGTTATCGAGGTTCCTCACGTGGCACAGGAACTCCTCTCTTCAGAGCGGGCACCAACCCTATCAATGGCCCTGCCTGCTTATGAAGTGCTCAAAGGCCAGTGGACTCAATTACAAAGCACAATATGGGAGTTATCCCACTATATTGGTGTTGGTCTTGATAAACTACAGCAGTACATCAATGAAGGAAGGAAAACACGCATATATGCACTTTCAATGAGTGTGTTCAATTTTTTTTTTCACTTGTCAAGCCACCAGTAGTGACTTTTTCACAGTTATTAACCCAAGCATCAAACTTGAGTGGTTGAAGGAGCACTGGGAGGCAGAGGACGTTGAAAATGCTCGAGAATGGATCCTACAAGCAGTGCGTCTTTTTTTTTCTGCATGTTGCAGATGACATGATTTTGTGTTGTGCAGATGACTTCGTTCCGTACGTCCATCAGAGTCAGCAATACCCAAACTGGAACACCCTCAGTATCACAGCAGGTGCTCACCAACTCAACAGCAATTGCCTCGCGGTCCTTATCTGCTGGTTTTGGCCGCATGAATAACCTCAAAGTAACTGTGCGGTGCTCAGCCTCTTCCACTTCTACTGCTAGTACAGTCCCTCCACCTCCCACCATCATTATCTCTGAGCCAGTGATACACTCCCTGACACTGGAAACCATGGAGGAACGCATTCGCAAGCCGATTCTGCCACTTCTGCCGGCGCAACCGGCACAATTAGTCGCAAACAATTCTGCCCCCAGCACTATTCCTAATGCAGAATCTGATATTTACACATGTGCACCCTGTTTCTAAATATATATACTGGATGTTACCGATGCTAATAGTGGCGATTCAGGCCACGAATTTCGAGTCGATTCTTCAACTGAATCGACCGTAGGTTTGAATACCTCTATCGGATTCTCATCACTGACTTAGTAGATAATTCAATGTGTAGATAAGTCCTGCTATACCATCCACCATGACTCGGTACACTCCACGTCAGTAACGTGCCCAACGGCTGTTACGAGACTTTCTCCAATACAGCGGTGTCAATGTGCTCGTCAGGCCAAATATATTTTTGCATCCAACAATTCTGCAAGTGATGGAGAATCTGAGGATTCCTATCTCTCGTCACCTACCACCAAACAATCATTCACCGTCGGATTATGCAACCAAACAATCGGTTTTTATTGTATATAACTAATATACTTTGTACGAAGATTTGAGGAATATCGGGTAGGATGTTATTCCACGATGAATAGTCTGTCCACCGTCAACCGAAAAAGGTATATTTACTTCCCGGCTTTGATGACATTGATAAGAGACACTCTCCACCGGCAACACTTTGGCTACATACACCTTTGTCAGCTCGCTTGCAGAATCGAATGGTTATATATTTGGAGGTAGTGTGCATGTATTTCCGTGATATCTAAGTCTGATTCTAGACATAAAACAGTGAAAATTTGGTAACATAACATAACATTGCACAAGTGTCCAAAATATTTTATGCCTACCAATATATAATAGAGCAAAAAAATTACATGAGATAGTACCGTGATGTGAGGCAAACGTAAATGACTGTACTGATTCCACCTCACAGGCATCTAAATCTGAGAATTTTATCATATGTTTTTTTGGATGTATCATGTATTTGATAATTTAATTCATAACAAAAATACAAATCTAGACTTGTCAAAAGGGCGATTCACTCGATTCTAACGCGACCTCCAAATCGATGTCTGAATCGGTGCGTGAATCGACGTGTCTAACTTCCTCTATAGGTCATGGTGTCTGTCGCGGTTCTGAGCTTATCATAGATCTTGTATAACTACAAAACTATAATATAATAAGCGCGAAGCTGAGCTCAGAAGCAAACTCGAGTCCCTTGCTAGCGTGTTCTGCTTGAACAATATCGGACCCTTATCCAGCAGTAAGACGAAAAATTTGAAATCAGGTCCATCGATACTGTCTGACTGTGTCACTTCCAGGTGGCGGAGGGCGCCTAAGTGAGAGTCTTTTGTTTGAGAGAAATATATATATATATAATCTATTGATATAAACGCAGCTGTAGCTCCTGGCCCCAGACCAGCTGGTGAACTGTGAGATTGCTCATATAATACACCGCCTTGGTATCAATAGTGTCCCAGGCCCTTCCTGTCATCGCGCCATCCCGTGCGCCACTAATACGTACACTGATCGAGCTATGCTATGCTCACAACCAATAGCACATGACTGCAACATTGTAAGCACGCCGACTTACTACAGTTCCCGTACTTGATCTACACAAAGCTTTCAGTGTCACTTGGCATAATAGTTAAGCGGACGACAAGTCACAAACATGCATCTTCCATGGATTGGTCAATGAAGTTCATGAATGCGTTCCAGGTATCAACACGACAATAAAATATACTATTTTTATTGCTCTGCCTGACAATCCGTACCTTTTAGCTAGCACAGCTCCTATTGAGAATAGCATGTGTCATGTAGCTGAAAACGAGTAATCGTCTGTCACAGATATGAAGCCAAGTCAGGGATTTGCCCCCTTGCAACATATAACCACAAAAATCAAAGGGAACAAACATATCAAGTAGGTCGTGCTACCTGAATTTTCAAACAGGCCCTCTGCCGGTTGCATTAAGGCCACAAGGTCCATAGCTCATAATTCCACGGCCTCCACAGGTTAGCACCTATACTATTAGTGTGATGCATCTCCACATGCTACCATGTATCGTTTAGGAGCGTCGATTAAACAACAGACCGAGCTTCCACGTTACTAAAGATACTACAAGTCCTCAATCGACGGTCCGAGGCTTCGGCCGTTGATTGTAATATCAGGGTTCGATGCCGGCTTTGGCTGTGAATCGTCCAGCTTTTTCTCTTGGAGACTAGGATTGTTCATCACTGATCCTGCCTCCGCCTTCAGGGCTCGCGAGTAATCTTCTAGTTCGTTTGCAAGCGCGCGAAGGACGAGCTGAGGCGTCGAGAGGACTTGAGCAGCGTAAAATCTAAGCTTCATTTGAATGTGACTAGGCACACCAATTGATTGTGGAGCGAAAAGACGAGAGAGATCCGATAGTGCGGCTAATAATGTAACGGAGCGATGGTCGCTCAATGTGCTATTATCGGAAGATGCAGCGACCACTAATTTGGGTCTCGCGATGACGGATAAATCATGCAAGAGCACCGACAAGGACTCGGCGCCCACGATCCCCTTGAATAGGACTGAGTACCACCCCAGTGATCGATAATAAGGAACAACATACACGGTCAAAGCGTGACCACACGTCAGTGATAGCACTGCCCAACGTCAAGTACAGCACTTGTGACTGACGAGTTACCAGGAACGGGGCAACCCGGGAGATGATTCTGCGCGCCTCTGCTTCATCTTGCGCGTCATTTTCTGCAGAGGATAATGGTGAAAGAGATAGATGGCGGGTAGCAAACGCATAAGCAACACTACCACGATCAGGAAATCATTTAGACGGCAGATTTTAAAGACTTACAGGACAGCGCAAACATTGTAAATCAGGGAGGGACTACTGGCCTGACGTTTTATAAGATTGCGCGGGACCTCCATCAGTGCAGGTTGTGGTCCATATCGCGTGCTTGCACTCGAAGATCCTTCCAGGGAAACCTCCCACCACGGCTCCCGCCTCACGGACTGCAATTCTTCACTAGACAGTAATTGTTGGGCTAATTGACTTGTTGGGTCCCTGAGTGCGTTAAAGAACCTGTCTATTTCTTCCTTGGTCATAAGCCTGAGTAATTCGTCGGAGGATGCTGAAGCTAAACAGACCACGTTCGATTACAAACTAGCAAAAAAATCAGGAGCACATACAAATATTCACACCGGCGAATCTAGAGACAAGATCGTCGGAGTCACTGTCAGATTCATCCTGGTCACACAGTAGGCTGTTGTCCTCCTGCTGAGTTTGTTCTTCGAGGCGCTTCAGCAACTCAAGCATCTTTTCTCTCTCTTCGTGTGTTTTTGAAGATTTTGTTTCGATTCCGGTCTGGATTTCTTTTCGGTAAAATGCTTCAGAACATTGGGAGTGAGCCTGTACAACTTAATTGCCTTGACATTCAAAGTGGGTTATGTACCTACTTCTGAACGAAAACACGTCAGGCTGCAGTAAGACAGATTGCACTCCGGACATGTATACCTAGAAAACTGTCTGAGACAGCTTCAGAGATAAATCAATAGATAAGTCTTTGACATGACATAGTTCAAATGCACGTACATGCCACACAAGACCTTGCCCGGCCCCTCAGCGGAATTTGAGTCATCTTTGTGAACTTGAATTTGTTTCACTTCATTCATGATGATGAATCCTGCTGTATGTGTAGAACAGTCGATGTCAGGGAGAAATGATAAACATCTTCATTCAGACTCCAGACTCTGATCAAGTGGCTGCAGCTTGCAGCTGCTTGACTCGTCGGGCCGCCGGGAACATGCCTTTCTTGGCCATTTTACTACCGCTTATGATACTTATATGATGATCGAGGTTTGAAAACGCGGCCGACACAACTCTGCAAGTGCTACTGGGAGACCACGACCTTCAGCTTTGCTTTAGTTGCTATCTTCTACAGGAGGAAGCAGTTCCGAAGGCAAAAATGGTGGAGGCTCGCTTGGTTGACTCTAAATCAACATTCTCGATTTTTGCTCATTTACTAGACGCCCGCATACTACGCGCCCTTGCAGACATGGGCTTCGCTCGCCCAACCATTGTCCAGGTGAAAGCTTTGCCAATTGCGCTGGAAGGTCGTGATATCCTCGCAAGAGCTCGGACAGGCAGTGGCAAAACCGCCGCATATTGTATCCCAGTCGTGCAGAAAATTCTCAGTGCAAAATCTGTGAGTATATTACATTCAAATCAGCTGATACTATAGAGCATCCATTGACTCGCGCAACAAGTCGTTATCTGCATCAGATGAAACCTATCAAGTGACCCGTGCTGTAATCCTTGTGCCCACTCGTGAATTGTCCGAACAGGTCACAGCATGTCTTCAAAGCCTTCTTACTTATTGCGAGAAGGAGATTATCGTTGTTAACTCTGCAACTGGTTCCTCTACACATCTGCAGCGGTAATGTGGTTTCTGCTGCTCATATGGCTTGCTTATGACTCGAGTATCCAGTGCACTTCTCGCAGATAAGCCAGACATCGTCATTTCAACTCCTTCTCGTGCCCTCGGGCTACTTCAATCAAAGGTGTGTCATGGTCTTATAGTACATGTAGTGTACCTTATATTCATCCAGACTTTGAACCTCTCCTCACTGGAATCCCTTGTTATCGACGAGGCTGATCTTATTTTGTCCTATGGGCATGATGAAGACGTTAGACAGATCTTCTCCGGAGGATATCTCCCAAAGGTGTATCAGTCGTTTTTGATGAGTGCAACCATGACAGATGATGTCGAGACATTGAAAGGCATAGCTCTTCGCAATCCAGTGAGCCCATTAACTCACCAACTTTTGTCTCTGCTGACTTCGGTCTTCAGGCCATTCTAAAGCTGGAAGAAGATGAGGATGAAACTTCACTTCTCAGCCAATACTCTGTTCAGTCAGTCTTGTATGGTTTTATCACCTATTGATTCTTACCCCTCCTCAGGTGCTCCGAAGTCGACAAATTCCTTCTCACATATGTCATCCTCAAACTCCGCCTTATAAAAGGCAAATGCATACTGTTCGTTAACGACGTCGACCGCTGCTACCGCTTGAAACTATTCTTGGAACAGTTTTCAATAAAATCCTGTGTGCTAAACTCTGAGCTTCCCCTTAATTCTAGGTGCGAGAAAAACTTATGACACATGTTGTCACATTTAATATTTTATAGATACCATACGGTGCAGGAGTTTAACAAAGGTGTTTACGATTACATCATCGCGACTGATGAAAACGGTGCGCACGTGGAAGCTGATTCCGATGGTGAAGCTGAGGAGGATGGACTTGAGGATGATGTCGGTGACGAGTGTAAGTTACATTTTTTAAAAGTTTTCATTGCTTCTTACGGCTTCCCAGTGACGCCAACACAGCGCGTGGAGACAAACCCAGACGAAGATACACAACTTGAACCAGCATCTAAAAAGCGGAAACATCCCCAAAATGCTTCTCAACCTGGTCCCTCCAAACCAAAGAAACAAAAACGCCGTACGAAGTCGGACAAAGAGTACGGCGTTACACGTGGAGTGGACTTCGTCGACGTTGCTTGTGTGCTCAACTTCGATCTACCCACGTCATCTCGGTCATATACCCATCGCGTAGGACGCACTGCGCGCGCTGGGCGGTCAGGCATGTCATTATCGTATATCGTCCCTAAAGAACAATGGGGTAAAAACAAGGTCGTCGGTGGCCTTGAAAGTACAAAGAACGATGAGGCTATATTTGCAAGGATCGAGAAGGAGCAGGCGGCACGTGGTTCCAAAATACAGGAGTATAAATTTGATATGAAACAAGTGGAGGCATTCCGATATCGAATGGACGACGCACTACGGTCCGTGACAAGAAGCGCTATCAAGGAGGCTAGGATAAAAGAACTTAAAACTGAGATTATCAACTCGGAGAAACTCAAAGTTGGTACTCTTATCGATTTACTTGTGCGTTGTTGATGTACTGCACAGGCCCATTTTGAGGACAACCCACTCGATCTCGAATATTTGCGCCATGACAAACCGCTGCATCCCACCAGGGTTCAGGCCCATATGAAACATATACCGAAATATTTACTTCCCCGTCTAGTTTCAGCACCGGCTATTGAAGCTGAAGAGTCTCAAGTTGGTTTCGTACCTTTCAAAAAGTCCTCTGCACGTGGTCGTGGCCGCGGCCGTGCTCGCGGTGGCAGAGGTGGTGGGGGCGGAGGTCGCGGTGGGAAGAAAAAATCTGATCCTCTTAAGAAGTTTCGGTAGAGTGTTATCCAGCATATAGTGGCACCCAAAATTATATTTCATCTTATCAGTTCCATTTCATTCGTCAACGCCTTCGTCCCAGCCCTTTGACCTCTCGACGGCACGCAGCCATGCAGTCCACCCTTTTTCCCGATCCTCCTCAGGCATATGAGGATTGAAAATTCGGCTGCCTTTGATATTGACTTCTGCCAACGTCGCTGGCTTAGATATGTCCCAACCGAATAGCCGGATGGCTGAGCCAGCAAGAAGGGCCGAACCCAGGGCTGTTGATCTGATTCAATAGTTAGCGTGTTGTCCTCTGTTCTTGTTAGATGTATGTACTCTCTCATATCAGGACGGACAACATCGAATCCACCGATGTCCGCCAAGATCTCCATACAAACATCGCCGTTGGTCATGCCCCCATCGACCTTGAGGTGCTCAAGCTTTGTACGTGAATCAAGTTTCATGCTCTCAAGAACTGCACGAGTCTGGAAAGCAGTAGCTTCCATAGTCGCACGAGCAATATGCGCGGGAGTGGTATACGAGGATAACCCTGCCGTCGATATTAGTTATTGTATCAACGATACATGGGTGAAATCAGCGTACCGATAAGTAGGCCTGCAGCACCGGGATCCCAATACGGTGCAAAAAGGCCAGAAAATGCGGTTACGAAGTACAAGCCTCCAGTATTAGGTACTGAAGCTGCCAATGTGTTTATCTCGCTGGCGGACTTGATGAAACCCATGGAGTCCCGCAGCCTGACACGAACACTCAGGGGGTGCAGTAAATCAAGACTTGCATCTTACCATTTGATAGCGCCTCCGGCAACTCCAACTGCACCAGGTCATCGCATGGATGTAGTACTACAAAATAAATACACTTACTACTTCCTTCCAGTGCATAGACTGGGGCAGCCCCTGGACCGGGTTGGTAAGCCACCTTGCGAAAAACTCGTGAACAATGGTGAGTGACATCCCGAGAAGGCTCTCTACCGTGCTCAGAAGCCCATGACTACTGTTGACAATGTCCTTTCCCGTACAGAACAGGAGGAACGCACCCGTACCATACGTGCACTTAGCTTCTCCTTGGCGGAGACACCTGTTTCCCACTAAAGCGCCTTGTTGGTCCCCAATAAGTCCTCCAATGGGAACTCCTTTCAGTGGGCCGTGAGACAAATGGCCATACACCTCGGAAGAAGACACAAGTTTCGGTAGTATTGACCGTCGGAAACCGAAGAATGTTAGCAACCGCTCATCCCAAATAAGCTTACGCAGATTTAGCAAAAGGGTGCGAGATGCATTCGTGACTTCGCCAACATGAATACCGCCCTGGACACTACCTGTAAGGTTCTGTGCGTACGTACATTAGGAAAATTAATTAATCGTATTCCTTGATAGGAGGACACCTACATAAACAATCCACGACTCGATTGTTCCGAAAAGTAGATCATCTTCGTCGTGGGCCTTCTGAACTTGACTGTAGTTGTCAATCATCCATCGAAGTTTGATCCCAGAGAAATATGTGGAGAGCTTCAGGCCCGTACTATCCAAGCTTGAGCGACCGGAGCCCGTAGAGCTATACCACTCACATATCACGTAGAGCTTCAATACCTTCTTCTCCGGTCTTAAATTTCCCAGGCTCTACCTCGATGCCAGTCGTAGCCAACAGGTGCTCAAAGTGAGCGACAGTATTCTTCGTACGAGAATCGGTCCAAACGATGGCCTTGCACAGAGGTTTGCCTGTAGTCCTACTCCATGCAACAGTGGTTTCACGTTGGTTCGTAATTCCTGCAATTGATAAAAGAAGAGGGCCTTTTGGGTAGGATGAAAGCAAGTACCAATCACTTTCACGCTCTCCTTAGACCATCCTGCTTCTTCTAGTTTCGCACAAGCCTGAGTGATGCACTGCTCTGAGATTTCCTGTATCTCTTCAGGGTCGTGCTCATGCCACCTGCCGTATGCAGTGCCAGTAAGGGACTGACGGTCTCAGGATTGGAAACCAAGGGGTAACTACTCACCCTGGGCTTGGGTAATACTGCGGAAACTCTGATTGATGCTGGGAAACGATGTTTGCGTACTGATCAAAGACAATGAATCGTACAGAACTGCAAACATGGGCCCAGCTGCCGTTGACTATCAGTAATCACGAGCAAGATCATAGCCATACGTTGTGCCGCAATCAAGAGACCCAACGAACTCGCCCTGTTTCAAAATCGACATGGTGGCTCAGAGATGGAATACTAGTGCCAGTGGTGGTGAAGGATCTTTGACGCTGGTACGTCCCGGACCGGGCCAACTGCAATCATCCACTTGAGTAACTGTTCCGAACCGGCCCACCGACCAACACCGATCCCACGGGTCGACCAACGGCTTACGAGCTCGGTACAAGTAGCGTTCGCCGTTGACTATGCAATTTCATACGAGCTACAAGAGATTCTATGGATGTCACGATACGATAATTAAGTCGTACATTGACAGTTGGTGTAAAAATGACCACTGAATCTACTGGGAGTGTGTAGAGTACATATCATGAAACACCATATGCTCCTTTCTCCTCTTCTGTCCACTCAAAGACAGGAAATGGATGTGCTTCTGTATTGAATACCCACTTATCCAAGGGGACGAGGTCGTCTTCTCGGAAGAGAAGATAGAGATACTTCAACGTTTCGGCCAAGAAAAAGCTGTTATAACAATATTAAAAAGAAATACAAGGAGACACGTAGGTGAGACAAACCTAGGCATTGTATCAAGCTGCTGTGGGTTGTATGTGTCCACTTTGTCAACGTTGGCGTACCCCAATGGAGTCTTCGCTTCCTTTTCGATCGCTTGGAAGATGTCCCATCCGCGATGCCGCCATTTCACATCGCCAGTGACACGGTAAAGAATATAAAGCGACTCTACAGTCTACAAAAGCGAATTTCAGAATGTAACACCATGGAAACCTATTTCCTTACCTCGGGTCTCAGTTGGTAGTCAGCGTTCTTAACGTAGTAGTCTCTCATAGCGTATGCCATCTCACGCTCTCGTGCATTCCTAGGGGTGCTATCTCCTACCCAAGGGTGCTTATCTCCCACTCCAGGTGGGGGACCTCTTCTACCAGATGTTCTCCACTCTTGCATGGCATCCATCCACAGTGTTTCAGGACGCGGGCTGCCAGATAGCATGTTAATGACATCGGGTCCCAACCCTGTCGGCTGGTCTGCGTAAGTCAGGTAACAAGTCTGTGCCAGCCCTTCAGCGGCCCATAGATGTAAATCTTTTAGATCGAATGAGGCAAGTTTCTCATAGCCCAATTTGTGTTTGGGCAGTAGGTCGTCTGCAAGCGCGGTAAAGTTCAGTCCAACCTCTTCAAGATTATTTAGGGGGAGGGTGTAAGCTCCAAGAGCCAGCAGGCCAGGGAAAAAACAAGATAGATGCTCGAAGTTATGTGAAGGGCGGCTGCCGGTTTTATATAATCTCGAATCCGTGACGTACAAGAGGTGACGGTTCGGCGAGATGTACATCAAGTTATTGAGAACGTGGGAGGTGAAGCGGAGGTCTGCAAAGAGTAACTAAGTAGAGATAGAGGACAGGTTGGCGAAACCTTACACATCTCGAGGTTTGCCTTGTCCTTGCGAGCAGTCATCAGGTACTGCTTGAGGGTGTACTCATGGGCGCTGTCGGACGCTGCACCAACGGAGAGGTGGGCTGGTCATTGCAAGAATGGAGTCAGCAGGAGTTTATCTACTAATCATCAAACACGTACCATCTTTTGCCTGCCCCGACGATATATTCCAAAACATCGGATACATACCACCGTGTTGGCGCAAATCAGCGTTGACAAAGTTGCGTGTGGCAGTTGTAGCCTGGGTGCACTAGGCTCAATGTTATGGGTGATAGAGTTGATTTTGAACTCACCCGATCGACATGTTCCTTCTTACCAGTAATCTTACCGAGGTAGGCGTATTCCATCTGATAGCTTGCAATCTCTGCCAGGCCTGCAACCAATGGCCCGCTGCTTCTGCCTCTAAAGCAACGATGGAAATCAGGCCTACAGAGGTGATATGAATTGAAAATGATGGGGATTACCTGATGGTGTTTACGCTGTACTTGGGAAAACCACTGGCGGTCTCAAATGCGGGAGCCAATATCGTGCCAAGTTCATCGGCACGCGTGCGCAGTATATCGTCACCAGTCAGTGCATAAGCAGAGAGGAGGCCACCAAGGTGACGTATGACAGTCTCAAAGAATGGCACGCGGGTATTCTATGGGCAACTCAGTGAGCATCGTTCAGGTATGCTAAAGGACATCGCTCACCGTGGGCAGGGAGAAGTTTGTATTAAGTACAGCTGAAATTGCGCGCTCATATTCTTGGTCTAAGCCCATCATATGCATTGTGTCAAGAGAGTCGACTGCAGTGACGGCCCATCCATTGAAACTTTGCATTGTTACGTGAGTCAATGTGGGGTAATTTAAAAGCATACGTAAGCTCACTCGTTAATGCTGGTATTCGACAAAGGACGGAGCTCATCATCTGGGAATGCGAAGTGCTCATAACCATGGTAGGCATGCAAAAAGGCGTCCCTAACTTGGAAGGATCTTTCTGTCCATACCTCTGGTGTCTCTGGAGCGTAGTACATGACATCGGCAGGAATCGAGTAGCCGATATGTCGAAAATGGTTGAAATAAAGCGTGAGTAGTGCTATGGACAAAATGGATGCGAGTGCGATATGACGAATGGAGATGCCTCTGCGACGCAGCGATGAGGAAACTGTGGCAGCTACGTTGTGTCCTAGGAGGCCGGCAGGAAAATTCATAGTTGAGGAGTGAGGTAGGGAGAAACCTCTGCAGTGAGAATGAGTGGTGCAGGGCTCGACTTGCTGCGTGAGTAGTGCAGAATGAACTCTCCACGCCCAAACACCCACGGTAGCCTAATAGATACAGATGTCACTCTGAATGGATCGAGCTCCACCTGCAACTAGCGATAAGGCGGCAAACTGCAGGGACGACAACACCAACACAACAATTAATCAACTAGGAGAGCGTGAGCGTTTACACAGGGAAAAACAAACTTGAAGTCGTGCAGAAGACCACGTAGCGGTACACGTGGCAACAGCAAAGTCAGACTTGACCAAAGGTCGCTCAGGCTCGGATGTAACGAAAAGTGACGGGAAACCACCCTCAAATATTCTAGGAAGATGATTGAATACACTCGGCTTCTAAACGTTTCATGAATGCAGCTTGAAGCATGGGCGGGAGCTGGCGGAGCTGAGTTTGAAGTCCCTAGGCAAGGAATGAATATGTGAATGACTTATGACCAACATCATCTTAGATTTCGAGCAATGTCCAGCTTCGACAAGACAGTCAAGTTAGCTTGCAAACCGAAGGCGGCTCCTCCAAAGGCGAAGGTGTCTCTTTAATAACACTAATATTGCTGAATTTCACACTAATATTTATCCCCTAGTACCTAGATCCTATAATTGCTGCTACTTGGTCAGAAGACGGCACTGTCCACGATGTTTGCAAAGCGCTCGTTCCTCGCCTTCGCGAACCTAATGCAATTGTGCGCAATAAACCTTATAGCATCTCAAACTACAGCTGATGATCTAGCACAGGTCGTGTTCAAAGCACTAATCGTGCTCCATACCATGATTCGCAATGGAGCGACAGACAACATCTTGTCTCATTTATCTTCTTCGGAAATTCTTCGTCTGCGAAATGTCTCCGCGGGTAACTGGGAAGGTGTGTTCTGCCCACGATCATAATTCTCATGGAAATATAGACCGACTTTTATTTTGTCGCTGTACTTAGGATACAATGCTCCCCAGAATCTCCAGCACTACGCAATTTATTTGGACTCCCGCATACGCGCATATCGTGATTTGAAACATGATGCAATCCGTGTTCAGGCAGAGTCAAATCGTGACATGCGCGTTAATAACTCCATTGAAGAGGATATGGCATACTCCAGTGTCCCGCCCCCAAAGTCTGCATCTACCAAGTCCAGGGCGCCTCAAAGGAGTAAAACAATAATGGGAAGGAAGTTACGCGTCATGACTGTGGACAAGGGTTTACTCCGGGAGACCAAGACCGTGCAAACAATGATTGACACCCTGGTAGAGTGCAGGGTACGTCTACGCGTTCGAATCTGTCAGATTACTTACACATTATTCATTAGTTCTATCTCGATGATCTGGAAGACGAATTAACTATAACTGCGCTACGCATGCTCGTCAAGGATTTACTTATTCTTTTTCAAGCCGGCAATGAAGGCGTCATCAATGTATTAGGTTTGTTTAATCATTCCCGCGTCATTTTTTCGCTTAAGAAATCCCAGAACACTATTTCGAGATGTCAAAGATTGACGCTGAGCAGGCTCTCTCCATATATCGTCATTTTTGCACTCAGACAGAGCGAGTAGTCGAGTACTTGGGTGTCGCAAAGAAATTGCAGAATTTACTCAATGTTCCTATCCCGACATTGAAGCATGCAAGTAGAGCTTTCCTGCGTTTATTAAACCACTCACAGATGCCATCAGGCCCCTGTATCGTTGGCCGGCGCACTCCAAGAATACTTGAATGACCCCAATTTCGAGCAGAATAGAATTGAATACAGGACAAATAAGGAAGCTGCTGACAGAAACGGCAAAAATCGCAGCGGGGAGACTATTTCTTCGGTGCCTAAAGGTGACTAAGTCCACTTTCACAGAACAGTAATCTGACTTCTCCTAGCCTCATCGTCACAAGCAACCTCCACTGCATCCACATCTGCTCCATCAAATGGGCCGTCTACTCAAGCTTCCAATCCCGCACCTAAGCCTGAAGCTACTCAGGCTATGGCAGACTTCTTTGCTTCTATCGAGGAAGATCAACCTGCTATATTCAATCCTACGGGTAGTAGGTAAGCTACTATTTATTGCTTAGATTTCAAGGACATTGCTTATCTTTGCACAGCCCGATGTCCAATCACTTGCGTCAACAGCCAGCGTCCAATCCTTTTGTTCAGCGACAAATGACGGGCGCTTTCCAAGGTCAACCTTTCGGTTTCCCTGGTCAAATTCAACCACAGGCCACTGCTTTCCCTCAGTCCTTCCAGTCAGTTCAGCCCAATGCCTTTGGTCAGCAACCGTCATTCACTCAACACCAACATCGACCTTTCTCGACCTTCTTGCAACCACAACCTACTGGATTCATGATGCCACAAGGTACAGGTTTCTTGCAACCGCAAGCTACCGGTGGAAATCCATTTAGACAGAGCATCATGATGATGCAGGGGACTGGTACGCCGGCATTCAACTCTGGGGCAACGAATACCTTTTTGCCCCAATTGCAACCTGCTGGACAAACCAACACACCGTTCCAGCCAACTTCCCAGCCTCAACCGTCATCGTCTTCGAACGGATTTGATATGCAAACGCCTTCCACAAGTATACAGTTTGGACAGATCAATGGGGCGCGCACGTCATTTGATGTCCCTGCTCGACCTGCTTCAACTCCCCTCACAACTTTCGGCGCAACACAGGCGTCTTCTATCTCGCCACCAGTAGCACAACCTGTCAAATCTCATCAGACTGGTTCGCGCAATCCGTTCGGAGTGCCAACCGTGCCAGCCCCACCAGTACCAAGGCCACCAACACTGATGGAGCTAGCCATGGGTATTGGAAGCTCGAACAATGTTTCGTCTGCAGATTTTGCACAGACTCAACAACCACAACAGACAGGCTTTTTCGGAACGCCAGGTGCTTCTGGTGGCGAATCATCAATATCGAGCGTTGCCTCGTCCTTTGCATTTGGCCGAAAATCAGAGGACAGCAAATTCAGCCCTACTAATTTTGGAACACTCAACCCACAGACCACCGCGACTGTATCAGATTCTTTGTTTTCTTCCTTCTCTCCGCTGTCCACACAACCTACAGGTGCCACCATCACCTCTACCACTCCTTCCATGTCGTTTTCAGGTGATCAGCTAAAACCTCAAATGACCGGCTTTAGTGGCATCAAGCCATTTAAACCTACATCGTCCTTTGGGGCTTCCTTGTTGGAATCGCTACCTCCAATACCACAGTCCGCTCCCACTACTCCTACTGTCACTGGTACAGCCAGTGGTTTGTCTTCCCCACCAGCCTCGAGTGGGACAACTTCTACTTTTGGCGCTGGTGTTTCGAACATTAGACAGCAGCCCGCTAGTGTTGGTGCCTTTAGTTCACAACCAGACACAAGACCCACGCTTGGGGTCGGTCTCAGACCCCAGGCAACCGGTGGAGCCAACCCTTTCAGGGCTACGATGTATGCCACATCTTCGCTCAATGCCGGAGGTGGATCCGTGCTGCCCACTATGAGCTCGCTGGCGCAGTTCAGTGGAATCAATGGATCCAGTTACGGGAGGAGCCCTTTTGGATATCCTGGAGCTCAGGATCCCTCACAGCAGCCTTTCCAACAGCAAAGCGGGACCGCATCGCTTATTTAGTCTTAAACTGTCTCATTCACGTATCTATCCCTTTTCAATTCTGTCTCTTATTGCTATCCCTCGTTCAAGTCTCCCACTATCGTTTACGTTCGGATATCACATTACCTGGACCTCCTACTCATTTCTTCTTTACCTGTCTCCTGTATAATCTAGTAGTCGAGCTTGTGCAAGCGTCTTGAATACCAATTTGGCAGCACTCAGGACTCGCCGAAGACCCCGAATCACCGTGATCGGAAGTCGCGTCAACAATCCACGCTTCCCGGGCTGGCTGCACTTTGTTCTTTACCGCCACCGGCTTTGCCACTGCAAGTGTCTAAAACATTTCAACATGGCCTCGTGAGTTATGCCCCGAAAATACCTAGTACTCTATTGACGGAAATCATCGTAAATGCAGCGAACAGCCTAAAGCAGCGAGGACAGATGCTACTGACGCGTCTGCACCAGAGATGACTGTAGAGACCGCGCTTGAACACGCCAGACGTGCGTTCGCCCTAAAAAAGTACGAGCAGGCAGTAGAATACTATGCTACTGCCCTGGAACTTCAGTACGTGATGAAATTTGATTAAGCTGTGACTCTGACGCGCTACGTGTCTCTCATCTACAGAACAAAGAAGCACGGCGAGGATGCACCGGAAACGGCTAATCTCTACTTCTCGTATGGAAAAGCGCTGTTAGAGAAGCGATATCACAGGCTTCGGTTTTGGGCAAGGAGCAACCCGAGAACGGAGATGAAGCAGAAGGGAAACGTGTGTGACGCGTTTGATTTGCTTCGTTGTGGCTGCAGCTGATCATTGTTTAGCCTCGAGCGCTGGCGCTAATGGGAAGGGTCCTATTCTCTCCTTTTCTGGAGATGCGGATGAAGGTGTTGTCCTTTTCGGTCAAGCCGAAATTGCAGAGGAAGAGGGTGACGAAGAGGATGCTGAAGGGGAAGATGGAGAACCAGAAGATGACTTCAACGCTGCATGGGAAGTCTTGGAGCTTGCGCGTGCAATTTACGAGAAAGGCAAGGATCAGGATGAGGAAGTCAAAATGAAACTCGCCGAGACATATATTGCCCTCGGAGATGTATCTCTCGAGACGGGTACGCCAACCTTTCACTTGGCTAAGTCGCATAATAACAGACTATCCTACAGAGAAATTTGACCAAGCTATCACCGACTACACAGAGGGACTCACACTTAAGCTCGATCTTCTCCCGATTTCTTCGCGTCAAATTGCTGAAGCACACTATAAGCTCAGTATAGTACTTGACCTGACCTCTGGAAGACTTTCGGATGCCATCTTGCACGCGGAGAAGGCTCTGGAAAGCGTTGATGCTCGCCTAGCAGAACTCCGTGACGGAATCAATGGAAAGCTGCTCCCTGCGCCCATTCGGGAAGCCAAAACAGATAAAAAGGGCAAGGGCAAGGCCGTTGGCTCCGGTGTGCACGCAGATAGCGTGCACCACCTGACCAAGAGTCAGATGGAAGCCGAAATTAAAGAGTGCGAAGGATTGAAAGAAGACCTCGCGCTGAAGGTGAGCCCGTGCAGGTTCAGGGAGCATATACTGACAGTGCTTTTACATAGGTGGAGGAGCTTAAAACAACCCCCAGTGAGCCAACGGAGAGTGCTCCTGCAATGGCTGCAAGAGCGCTAGATGCGGAATTGAACGCTAAGCCGATATCTATCCCTGGCCAACCAGCAGTGGTTAACGACTTGACATCATTGGTTGTGAAGAAGAAGAAGAAAGCTGCCGAAGTAGATGCACCGGCTAAACGCAGAGCAGACGACGGAGAAGATGCTAACAGCCCCACTGCAAAGAAGGCAAAATTGGAAGAGGATGCACAATCATGAGGATCCATCGACATATTATGAGTTATTTCAACTACTGCGTCAGCCGTTTGTTAGAAGAGTACACTGGTTGTTGCAATCGCTGCATGCTTGAAATTCTTCTTCCCCTCTCCTACCCCAAATTCTCCTACGATGTGACCTGTCTCCGCCTTGCTCCTCATTATATATTTGTAGATGACAAGTCCCTCAAGACCCACCGGTCCACGAGCGTGTATCCGTCCTGTGCTGATTCCAACTTCAGTTCCGAAGCCGTAACGGAACCCGTCTGCGAAACGCGTGCTAGCGTTGACAAAAGTCCCTGCAGAGTCCACGCCTCTGCAGAATGTAGATGCTGCATGTTCACACTCCGTTATGATAGAATCCGTGTGATGGGAAGAATGAGAGTTTATGAATTGAATTGCGGAATGAAGGGAGGGTAGAGCTATGACAGACATCATAAGATCAAGGTGCTCGATAGAATAGGACGATTCTGTGGACAAGTGGACATGACTTGAGAACCTTTCATGGACGTTGGGAAGTGAGGCAAGTGCTGATAAGGTGTGTGAATCACATAAGAGATGAACATCTGCTGCCAAGAGTGCTTGTGCAACCTCTTGCCACACTGTATTCAGAAGAGAGGTATGCACAATAAGAGTTTCTGCGGCATTACAAGCAGATGGATAATCCGTCTAGCAGGTGTTATCGTGAGAATATGATCGCTGTCGGAACAATTGGGAAGATCACCTTTGAGTCAACAACCACGCGGACGGCTTTTTGACAGTCAGCGGATTCATCAAGATAGACATGGCACAGTCCATCCGCATGTCCCATGACTGGTATCCGCGTGCTGTTCTGAATCGCCTTCACAAGACTGTTACTTCCGCGGGGAATGACCAAGTCAATGTAGCGGTCAAGATCCAGCAGTGCAGAAACTTCTGCCCTCGTTTGGATGGCTTGGATATACGTGCTCGGAAGTGAAGTCTGTGCCAAACCCTGCGAAATGGCCTTGGCAAGCAGATGTGTCGTGTGATTCGATTCCTTTCCACCTTTGAGGATCGCAGCATTCCCTGAAAATGGCTGGTTCACATGCACATATGACAAACTGGAGATAGCAGGCCTACCTGACTTGATCGCCAGAGCTGCAATATTTACCACAACCTCAGGGCGCGCTTCAAAAATTACGAGAAGAACGCCTATCGGACATGAGACACGATACAGTTCGAGATTGTCGTCGAGCTGTGAAGCGTAGGAGACGACCCCAGTTGGATCGGGAAGGCCTGCAACATCTTGCAAGCCCTTGAGCATGGAATCCCATTTATCGCCCTTGCCGAGATCGAGACGCTTCATCATGGCGTTCGATATCCTGCCTGCATCGACCTCTACTTGTGCCGCCTTGGTATGTAAGCAGAGAATGTGTGAGGGTCATTATGGATCCTGAGCTGAGAAACAATGCTGCACCTCCATATCCTGTTTATTTGCTGCGAGAATATCGGCCTTGTTAGCCTCCAGCTGCTGTTTGATCTTCGCGAGGGCATCTATCCGGACAGCAGGAGGAAGTAACTGAGACTCTTCGAATGCAACTTTTGCAGCTTTTGCGATTTCTTCCGCGGCGATATTGGATCTCATTGATAGTGTCGTAGTCTTAGATGAGGAATGAGTTGTTTTCTTTCGTCTACTATGATCAATTGTGGTTCGACCGTCTAGTACCACGATCACTTTATCACTTTTGTTCAATGTGTTGCTGTTTGACTACGTATACGAGTACGTACATACAATAGAATTTTTCAGGAGGCAGCAACTCAAGGAACTAGACATCTTGTAGAGCGATCATTGTGCAAGCCTGCAAGGAGTCATCCTGCCAACTCCCGCGCGCCCTTACACCCACTGCCTGTGTGACATTGTTACATTGTTTACAAGAACGTTCAAGGTTCAACAATTGAAACGTAGTCACGCGATGTCAATCATGGAGAAAATCCGTCCCCCTGTCGGTCCCGTAATTCTCGCTTTCCCGCGTGCACTTTGTCAGCACAAGGCTTTCAGCGCTTCAGCTTCTGTTCCACGTGCATGGCATCATGCATGCAGTCTGGTGCAGTCCATTACTATTGGTAGACCTTCCATACGAGAAGATTTCTTGGCGGCCACTGCACGAACGTGGCAGCGGCATTATCAGTCCTTCTCCCGTGCAACGATGTATCGGTGGGTGTCTACACTCCAGCTATTGTCCGGTACATTCCCGCCCACAATAGTGTGAGATAATATTAGCCTGTATCCATGTTTCGGCAAAGCTAACCGTTGGTGCCCCAGGTCTTCCTGATTGTTCATATATAAGAACGCGGCTGACCATTACATCCTGTCACCTTCGTAAATTATCAGCTCTTTGCTGCTGCTTTCCTTTTCTTCGCCATCATGGTGTCCTGGTCGCACACCTTTGTCTTTGCCACTGTCGCCTCATTCGTTCTACTTGCAAAGGCACAACAGACCTCTGGCACTCCCCCAAGCAGCTGGCCTCAAGTATACCCGGGAATGCCGAATGGTAGCTACAACACGGAGTGGCAGGACTGTATGTCAATTTGTCAAGCCTTGATCACGCCCGTAATAGGAAAGCTTACCACAGACTAGACTTCCAAGTGACCGAGAATCTGCCAAATGTCACATGGTCTCTTGCTCGTAATTGGGCAGGGAACATTCCTGTTCAGAGGGAGGGTCATCCTAATGATACCTTGTTCTTCTGGGCATTTGAGAGCGAGGAAGGTTCTTTAACTTCCACTTCGACTGATGCACCGTGGGGTATTTGGCTAAATGGAGGGTAGGCGATACTATATCCACCTCTCCATTGTCGGTACTCAGACTGTTACAGACCCGGCTCTTCAAGTCTCGTTGGCCTGTTATTTGAGGTCTGTCTTTCTGTCTTACTTTGATCGCTACCGACTCTGGATTTGACAATCGGCGAAAGAATGGTCCGATCAAAGTACAAAACGATTATTCGCTATTTGAAAACCACTATGCATGGAACACAATAGCAGACTACGTCTGGATAGACCAACCAGTGTGGGTCTTATGTTTTGTGTTGATATACATTCTCTAACAGAAATCATCATTAGCGGCGTTGGTTTTGGAACTGCTGATTCCACTGGTTATAGTGCGTTTAGATCCTATGAGACTTGCCCCAGCTTACATGTCCTTTCAGTTTTTGACGAGGATCAAATGGCAGCAGACTTCGTCAGTACACATTAGACCTGCACCTCACTTTCACTGACTGCGCACAGTTTGGGTTCTTGGAGAATCTTGTCAAGATCTTCCCTGGCTTGGCTAAGCGCCCATTACATCTAACGGGTGAAAGTTATGCCGGCATGTATATAGCGAGTATATTCTGTCTGGCTGCATGCGCAGAACTAACAGTATTCTGGAACAGCCTTACATCACGAAGGCTTACTTCGAGATGGAGAATCCACCAATTACATTGGCTAAGATAGCTATCGGAGATGGCTCTATTGCCTCTGGAGAGACATTTGAGCTCCTCCCGGTGGTGAGCCTTCTATTCACGAGACGATCTACTTCGCAGAGTTCACGTTTTAAAGCTTAGTGTCCTTGAGACATACCCGCAGGTGATTGGGTACGACACCGATGTCTTTGAGTACTTCCGCGAACAGTTCGTACTCATACCTGAATTATGCTCCTGTAATGTCGTTAATCTTTCCTCAGAGAAGCGCTTTGCGGCTATGATCTTACCCTTGAATACCCCCAAAACGGATACTTCCCAACCTTGACTTACACTTCTGGAACAAACCCTAACACATCCGATATGTCGGCATCGGGGCGATACAGAGCGCGACAAGGTCAATTCTCCAAGAAGCTATTTTTGGCCGAGATGGAACAGAGGTACAATGCACGTCTGGCAAAGCGGAGCACTGGTATATCCAAACACGAGCGTTTGCGTGCGCGGGATGCTTGGAAACGTGATCTAGCTGGCCGTGCAAACGGCACCATCGACGGATGGTACGGGTGCGATGTTTACGATGAAATGCTGGATTATGCCATCAACTTCACCTTCCCGTGGTGTATGTTCGTTGCTTTTATTATTTGACTGTCGCTTATTGAGAGGATAGCACTCAGTAAGGACGCTGGAGGGATGTTCGACGTGAGTAATATCTTGCTTTCGTTGCTATGCTCATTGCAGGGTTGTAGGTATACAACATTCCAGATGCGCTAAACCCTGAGGCTCCCATGGATGGATCAGTTTTTTTGAACAACCCACAAACTCGTGCTGCTATCCATGCGCCGACGAGCAAGGATTGGGCAGAGTCCATCTACTACCCATTCGGCAACGGTTAGTCGGTACCTGTGTTTAAGGGTTCCTTCGACTAATGATCCTGACTCAGATTATGCTAATGGTGATCCGAGTAAGCTTATGTTTGTCCTCTCTGCATGGAACTTCTTTCTGACTGAACTCTTTTATAGGTCTTGAGTCAGTCAAACCTTGTATACTTTATCGGTTTCGGTGCTTACTGCGTAACTCAGACCTATGGCGTTTCTCACGGACTTGGCCACAAATGCCACAGCCCGTAACGTCTCTGTTGTTATATTCTCCGGAAATGATGACTCTCTTATTCCTCACCTTGGTTCACAAAGTGTGTAGCCACTATCTATTTTGTCAATGTACTAATCGCTTCTTCAGTTACTATCCAGGTATGTTGATCGATAACTGAAGGGGTTAGGGATGTAAGCTCATTGTGCACAGAACACCACTTTTGGCGGGATTCAAGGCTTCACGCGCAAACCGTCGACACCATGGTATGATGACGATGGCAAATTCGCTGGTATTGTGCATCAGGAACGCAACTGGACTTATGTCCTTGTTGACCATGCAGGCCACCTCGTTGGATACACAAATCCCCAATCGGTATGTCTCGTCCTTCGTCTATAGTGTTATAAATTCAGACTGCAGAAACTCCCAAGGGTTTCGTCTTCATCAGGGAGTTCGTCTTTGGAAGCAACCAGACTGGGCTGGTCACGAACACTTCCTCGGGATCTGTGACTGTCATAGGCGGCGAAGTCTCTTCCCTGGCAAATGAGATTATGACAGGACAGGCTGCCATCTACTATGGCTCAGCAACTACCGAATCTACATATTACTTCCCCACCGCCACAGTGAAGGCATGGAACGCCTATATTGCAACCGCTACTACTATGCCTACGTGATGGTTGCGTCTGCGAGGCAAAAATGAAGCACTGCATCGGTGCAGATAGGTAGAACGATGGCATTCGTGGTGATGCTATTTTCATTATAAGGACTAACTAACGTTATTCAACGGACTTGGAGCTTGTTTGCACGTACGGGTAGCTCTTACAAGGTGTAGTTACAAACACCATTAATACTGTGGCACAGTGCGTAGTCAGAGAGGCAGCTGCTTGAATTGTGGAATTCAAGGCTAATAATTCCTTGATTTCGAATGTTATTTGAACGTTGGAACCGCAATCTATGCTATTCTGCACCGTTTCCATCTGTCCTTCTCATTCTCGTAAATTAGTTACTGCTCATTTACTTCGAAAGTTCAGAGGACCACACTCATATTCATCGTTCACTATGAGATGAGTATACAATTATTATGAATCTGCCCACGCGACGATAATGGAGTGTACAGCACATAAATTAAAATATTTCAGCCATGATCCCCCCATCTCCTTCTGCACCACCTTCTGCACCCGTCTCTATCCCCCCCACATCCACTTCGCCATCCGCATCCACCTCACCCTCAGCATCGCGCGAAAAGAGATACAGTGGATCTACGACCTCCGCGAGAGCCTCATTACGCTCATCGATTTCCTCGCTGCTCATGGTCACGTGCGAAATATGCACGACTTGCCATTTGTCTGCATAGGTATCGCTTTGCTGCCAGACAATTGTTAGTTATGGGGCGGCCAAGTGAACGAAAAGGTGAAGTGTGTAAAGTTTGGAGGAATTCACATACATTCATGCGCTTCTTCTTAAGTGTCATCTTGCGCTCGATATTCTTGTAATATGCGCCTAGCCCACGCTCACCTGCGTCTCCATTGTCAAGAACAAGCAAAAACTCATTGGGCACTTCTTGTTCGATTTTGACGGTCTCATAGTCGCGCACGAAGTGGAATGCCGTTGTCCTGTTCTCGTCGCCCCTCCTTGGGGCTAATCGCTCCTCTTTAAACTCCAAGGCATCGGCGTCCTCCTTTGTCAAGTAATATGCCAGGAAGTGATCCCCGTCGCTTTCCATCGGACGCAGAATCGCACAGTCCAGCCGTGGATCCTCCGTATCTACAGGTCGTTCGCCTGGGCGCTCACTGAAACGGAACAGGTCATAGGCATTCGCCCATATGTCTGCGTCCGGGAGCACCTCGTATGACTCAACGGCGGTAATTCCAGTCTTGTTGGGATGAGCAAGAGTGGTGAGGTCGAGGGATGTACAAGCAGCGAAGCCAGCTTCAATAGTACGAAGTTGTGCCTCATGCGAGACATCAATGGGTTGCAGAAGTTGTTTCCTGTGGATCATGGTCAAGGTAGAATACAATAAAAAGGACGACGCACGATTCTTGTGATGATGGAGTGCGCTGTACGCCTTCGCGGCTGAGATATTCTGTTTTTCGGAGCCAGGGTACATGTGGAGGGAGAGGCGTCGATATCCCTGATGTTGTAGGTACTGAACCATTGGTGTATGGTGCAGTAGACGCTGAGGGATCACCAAGAAGGACCCGGTCCTTTGGGTCGAGGGAAGGCAGTTTATCTGGATCAGGATTTAGTGCTATAGACTATTAGCTACCATGGGACTACACTTGAAGGAGCATCACGTACTAGCATCGTCACCGTCCTCTTCCCATAGACACTCCCACCGTCCAAGATCCAGAGGCATGCCGCACTCGGCGTCAACGATCATCGGAAGAGGAGTGTCGTTTGTGATTGCATTGATGAAAGCTGGTTGTGCATAGCGCAAGGGATTTGTGGGGATATCGAGTAGTTTTGGAGGGCATGGAGGTGCGGGGAGTGGATTAGCATAACGGACACGAACAAGCAGGTCAAGTTTGCTAGGGATAATCAGCTAGGGAACCGAAGCAAGAAATAGATACGTACCTCTTCCTGAGACTCATTTTATAACGTTTAGCAGAAAGGTCAAGATTCTTGGTTCAATAATCGGGGAATTCTGGTCACGTGATTTGTGGACGAACCTGCTAGAGTGACCCTCGTCTGTACCTCTTCTGGATTCGTGGTTTGGTGCTGCGGGCATCACCATCCCAACGCTACCTTTCTTCGCAGGTTCGCATCCTGGGTCTCCTGTCAGAAAAAATATCTTGCTCTGCTCGGTACGTCCTGGGTCAGCGCAGTGCTTCAAGTGCCCAACCTATCCCCCGTCATTGTAACTAAGTTTGTCTCGCTCGAGGAACAGCTTGCAATCTTTCTTCATGCCTCTGTCACTGGCCTGTCACTCCAAGATGCCTGATTGACAGGCTGTCAATCAGGCATCTTGGAGAGAAATTCCAACGATCAAATAAAACAATTTCACGGTGAGTGATTTTATTTTTTGGGAAGGTAATATATATTGCAATTTACAAACTTCTAAAAAAATAAAAACAAACGAGTGTCTCTGTTGTGGCACCCTGCTGATTACCAGCGCTCAGATCACATCAACAATAACATCGACATCCCTGAGTATATGTCCATTGCATAACTATGAGTATGTACGATCATCTTTCGAAACTTCGTCCAAACAGAGTAAAGAGGCAGGTGAGTACTGTGAGACACGACGAATGAAGTCTGCACGACATAGAGGGTCACGTTCAGCTGCAATCTTCTCAACATTGATGCCAAGCATACTATCCCTTCCACTGCAATCGGCACCCCGCAGAAGTCGGCACTTTCATAAAACTCGTACTTCTAGCTACTTACTTGAACACAAAATTCTTAGCATAGATACAATAATACAGTATAGGACCGGTCCTTTAGCCACCTCAGGCAAAACTTTTTATTTGTTCATTTTTTCGTGTCAAAACCAAGTAATATACTGAAGATGAGGTCTCACCCGAGATTGGGTGACTATCCGTAGGCTCAAATAATGCGGAATAAACGAGAATAGAATAAAAAAAACCATTTAAGGAAGTCGTGCCGCGCTGTTCATTTGGGAGGAATTTGCAAAACATTATTTCCTTGACCCTCTTATAAACTCTAAATCTGTAAGGGCCCCCCCCTCTTAGACTCAGTTCGGCAACCAGATGTTGACCAACATTTGACAAACCTCGTGTGAGATGTTCTCGGCTTCAAGCGTCCCAGATATCGGAGCTCAAACCTTACATCTCATACCTGTACTACCATGAATTCTTATCTTATTGACTGCCATTGCCGGCAAAGAATCTATACTTCTGTCATCGCACTTACTTCCATCTGTGCTAGCTTTACGACGGTTCTCGTGGACCAACCAGAAATAACATTGCAGGCCGATAATGCAAAGGCCCACTGGCAGGACATCAAGGTGGATGTCCTGCTTCATTACCTGATTGAGAATCGGGCAGCGAGTGGTGATGGTGGAAACTTCACAATGTCTACCTTCAACAATGCAGCAGCAGCTATCAACACTGATGCTGCGATCCAAACAATAGGCCCACAAAAGACAGGTAAGATGGTCAAGACTAAATGGACTTCGGTATGTGATCTTACCTTGAATGACCACAAATTGACGAGTTGTCTTAGCTCAAAAAAATCTTCAATCAAATTGAAATATATTGCAATGTATCTGGTTTTCACTGGGATAATGAGCGGGGGGCTGGAATTGAGGGCACCGCTGCTGCCAGTGTTTGGGACACATATATTGATGCTAAGGTATGTCATTATAATAAATTCTATTGTAACATTTGACAGATGCACAAGAAGTCATGCATCACCATATGCCCCTTTTGCAACAAAGGGTGGCCTCCATATGACAACATGCAGATGATCTTAGGGGACAATAGCGGTGCTCATGGAAGGAGCTCTTTGCACCCTGGTTCTAGGGGCTATGCTCCATCAGTCAATACCATGGATGACATGCTTGATTCCATCGATGGGGGCCTTGACCTTCTTGACATGGATGTAGACACTGCCTCTGCTCGAGCTGCTTGCTCTAACAATGTGCCAGACATGAGCCCTGACTTAATGGTGCCACCTAGCGCTCTGCTTCATGGAAGCTCCCCTACTACTCATGTGGCCGGTGGCTCCCAGTCCAGCAAACATTTGCGCACCAACACCTTGCTCGACCTCACGGAGACTTCCTCTCAAGAAACCAGTGCCACTCCCATGTCCAGCAATCCGGATACTCTCCCGGCATCTCTCCCACTTTCATCAACGTTGGTGTCATCCCAGTTACTGGCTCCCAAGAAGGCCTGGATATCAGCACATGGCGGCACACAGATGGGGGTTAGCAGTGCTGCAAAACTTGCAGCAAAGATTACTCCAGCTGCCACCATCATGAACTTGCAAGGTAGTATCAATCGCCTCACAGATGCCATTGAGAAGAATATGGTCTTGCAGGAGGGGATAACAAGCTTGCTATCTATGTTGGGCTGGAGGATGATGTCGAGATGTGCTGTAAAGATACAACCTAACCTGGGCTGTAGATAAACTACCTCTTAAGTTAGTATGTGTGGTCTTGCACTCCATCTAGTCTGCTTCACTTGCGAAACAAGAGCGTTCGACCCTAAAGGGGATGTCTGTTAGTATAGTTAGATACAAGTCAAACCAGTGAGCTTGAGTAGTGTCGTAGTCAGCGGTAAGTTGCCACAGTCAGCGATGATGCCACCGGGATTAGCGTCTTATGTAGCGGTGCTACTGTGGTTGAGATAAAGTCAGTAACAGTAACATCGAGTGAGCGATAATATCAGTGGTAGCGGTAAGGTTGCGAGTGGTGCAAAGAAACAGCTAAGAAGGCCGCAGTACTTTCAGCGGTAAAGTAGTGGTGCATGAGAAGTTCAATAAAAATAGCAATCAAGAGTCCAGCGGTAACGGTGAAAGAGCGAGATCATTAATGAGTGGTAACGAACTTTAAAGACTAAGTCTACTACTGGGTGGTTCCAGAGCTAGACACTAATCCTGACCTATAGTACATGCAATGGGGTAAAGTCAGGTACTGTATCTTGCAGGGTGCGCAGTGCTTATATCCTAAATCGTATGTATTCAGAATGCTCTAGGCGAGATCAGTAGCACTCAAGTACAGTAACTGCTGTATGTAAACATAGTGTGAGGCGGCTGCAGCATGAGGTGACATGTAATGAGACTTGCTGTGGAATCAGTGATAACATACATAAAACAAACAACGCACCAAATGGAGCTATGCGGACATGGCAAGGACATGAGAGGACATCGGTATGTGGAACGTGGTGTGGTAAGCGTGGGATGCTGCCAGAAGTGCTAAAGAAGTAAGATGGCCATGGACAAGTGGTAACTCCTATAGACGTGAGACAAGTGTCAAAAGATAGGGTTTTAAGCCTAGCACCAATTATGTTCATTACAGCGCCGTGCATTTATCTCAGAACTCCTTGAATCTCCGTCGCAGTAGTGCTATCATACCATTTGTCTCGCTGCTTGTTACATTTTTCATACCAACATGTAGTATCCATTTCATGTACTGTACATCATGTCTTTCTATTGTATGCAATAGTCATGGATTCTCAGTGGGATGGATCAGGAGTGGATGGCTGTGGTTGCTGCTGCTGATGAGAATCGCTCATCAGGATGTCTTGCTTTGCAGACAGGTATGAGGAGTTTGTTCGTGTAAAAATCTGTCGCAATCTGATGCCATGACAGGTATGAGGAGCTTGTTTGTGTCATGGCATTGGATTGTGGCAGAATTTTACATGAACAAGCTCCTCATACCTGTAAAAAACCTGTTGCAATCCAATACCATGACAGGTATGAGGAGCTTGTTTGTGTCATGGCATTGGATTGCGACAGATTTTTACAGGTATGAGGAACTTGTTCATGTAAAAATATGTTGTGGTCCAGCTTTTCAGATCAGGAGTGAATGGCTGTGGTTCCTACTGCTGATGAGAATCGCTCATGAGGACATCTTGTTTGATATATGTACATAACATTGGGAAGTACAACTACATGCTACCAGTAAGAATTAATCCAGTTCATACTCGTCATCCTCTTGGTCCGATAAATCATTGTTGTCAACTCCAAGATCACGTCTTTCTTGCAAAATGCGCTGATAATCCACCCACATCTCTTCCACGATGCGGTCACGCCTCAAGTGCAGATTGATATGCGCAGCTGGAGCTTCTACTGCTTCCTGCCCCCAGTTTTCAGCATGCACATCTCCACAGGAATAGTCTGCATCAGGTAGTGTACCTTCTGCTGGATCATGGAAGCGGATGAAGTTGTGAATGCTGCACAATGCAGCTGGAATCTGCGCTTGCACGCTCATAGCATATGGCAGGGATAGAAGGAGGATTTGGAAACATCGTTTGAGGACACTGAATATCTGCTCGATGACATTTCAAGCAGACAAATGATGCAGGTTGAATAGTTCTTCTTTTGTAGTTGGCCGTAAATAATCAGTACATAGCAGAAATAATAATGTTGGTGCACTCACCTTACACCTGCGCAGCCCCATTCTGCAAGGTGGTAGTGCACATTATGATACAGAATGAGTAGTTCAGGCCGCAGAGGAAAACCTGCATCTGCAAGGAAGTATTTCCCTGCAGGAATGCGAAGGTCATGGCCCTCTGTGGCCTCATAGACACGAGCATCTGTAGCCGACCCCTCCCAGCCAGTGAGCGCATATGTAAAGTTGAGTTCAAAGTCACAAGCAAACAAGCAGTTCTGCGAGACAAATCCCTTGCGATTACGATAGGGACCTCATTCAAATGCACGAGGTGACACATGAATGTGGCTACCATCAATAGCCCTGACGGTATCTTTGAAGAACAGCCAAAATTTAGGGTTAGAGCGAATTTTTTCAGGAATAGAGTCATCCGGCAAGTGAACATAGTTAGTATAGATGGGGGAGGATGAGAAGATGTTGAGCATTTTGCAAAAATAACTATATAGGACATACAATGAATCAGTGTATTATAACTAGTATTAGTGCGTACCTACTGAGAAATTGTATCATTTGAGCGTTGAAATCTTTCACCGACATGCCTGACAGACAGGCCTGTGACCGAAGTATACAGAAAAATTGCAAGTTGTTCTTCTAGCAAAACAAACTTGGAGTCGGTATGGCCAAGGACACGAAGCTCGGATATAAGCTCTGCAAAAATGTGCGCATGCATGCCAAGTTCACATCGAATTTGTTCTGGGTGACCAGACAACAGCTCCATCACCCAGGCTTAACCAGAGAGAGCAGAGGTATGATACGGCTCCAGATCTTTGGCATACACTGACTCTAATACATTGGCTGTAGCACTGATTAAGATGCTGACTAGAAGAATCGAGTATTGGATGAGGCAGCGTCGAATTTCTGGACGTTGGGGCACAAAACGCGGAGGCTCTGATTGGAGATCCATTGGAGGAAGGACCCATAGAGTATGAATCAACGATGTATTCAAGTTATAGTGATACTAATCAGCATACTAGGGTTAGTCCGAATTCAACCTATGTCATTCAAGCTCCGACCTTCAGCAAAATAGTCAGCCAAGAACATCTCACACGAGGTTTGCCAAATGTTGGTCAACATCTGGTTGCTGAACTGAGTCTTACAGATTAATCCGACGGATTATATCTGTTTTAGGCCATTTTGGGCCACCAACTCCACTGACTAATCCACAAGTTAGGTTCCTTGCCTCACTCGTCTTTAGCTTTGGCAGTCGTTGCCTCATCATAACATATGAATTTTAACTGCAGTCCGATACCTACGCTCCCTAGTGAAAATACTACTGAAGTTTTAAGATTTGTAACAGCAGAACTGTGCAGTCACATATCACTGCGACCAGGCCACAAGTTGAGCAATGCCGACCTCAATCTGCTTGTATCTGTCCAGTAACAAGCACCATCCATCTTTCAAGCTTCAGTAAAGTTTTTCCTTCTTGTTAATTGCTTTGATGTACATGTGTGTGCTAATGTATTACTGCAACCACCACAGGATCTTTTTCGCTATCTATGACTCAGAGCTTCGAGAATCGCCTTGGCAACCAGCGTGGCTACTAACATTCTTGCATCTTCTTTGTCATTGAGACATGCCATCTCTTCTGCATCGTTCACCAGAGCATACTGTAATAGTAGATCCATCAGAGTTCTTACTGAAAAAATACTTGGAAAATATATGTTGCTTTATTCCACATGCATTACAGTTTAGTTTTCTATACAGATTATCTTTTGCAAATGAGTTTCAAAGTCCATTATAAGATATTCCACATTATTTAGCCTACGGATAGTCACCCATTATTATAGTATAGGATGGAGAAATTATGTCTGCAATGTTGTGTATGATATGAATTGGTTGTTTTTGCCCACCTTTGCAAATTCTAATGAGGCCATAGTAGACCCATTGATTTTTTTCAGGAAAATCAAGCTGGTAGGATATGAATTGTATACTTCAAAGATCATTTCACCCTGTAACAGATACCTGATTGTCTCCTTTGTTCGTGCTACAGAGTACATAGAAGTGAAAACATATGATGTGGTCACATCCGTCTGTTACGACCATGCAAAACCGGAGATTAGTAAGAAGTCCTGGTCTTACATGGGGTTGTACCGGAGGGTTGTAAGTCAAAGGGGCTTGGCCTCAGCTCGTATGCTGTGCCCCTTACCCGAGTATGTGCCCTTAATTTCGGATGAAATCCAAGGGAGAGTTCTGGTGAAGTCCGGATGGAGGGTCCGGATGAACTCTAAGGCAGGATAGCTCAACAGAGCTCCGATGGACTTCTGGATGAGCCGGGAATGCGCCGGAACTATTTCCGGAAGGTAGGGAGTAATGGTAACACTACTGGAACAAGCTCCAAGTAGAACGGATGAAGGATGGACCGCTGGACAAAGTCCAGGGCAGGATAGGAGCAGAGCTCCGGAGGGAAAGATGATCCATAGATGTCAGAGGATAGGATAGGATGGATCCGAAGGACTAGGGGTCCGAAGGTCCAGAGCTTAGAGGAGCGGAGGAGCGGAGGAGCGGAGGAGCGGAGGAGCGGAGGAGCGGAGGAGCGGAGGAGCGGAGGAGCGGAGGAGCGGAGGAGCGGAGGAGCGGAGGAGCGGAGGAGCGGAGGAGCGGAGGAGCGGAGGAGCGGAGGAGCGGAGGAGCGGAGGAGCGGAGGAGCGGAGGAGCGGAGGAGCGGAGGAGCGGAGGAGCGGAGGAGCGGAGGAGCGGAGGAGGGAGGATCGGATGATCGGATGATCGGATGAGCATAGCTCTGTGGATCTTAGAGGAAGTGTTGGCTACTAGAGAGGAGTAGGTCCGGATATGGTGTAGAGATAGTATAGACTACTCCGGACAAGGTCCGGAATAGAAACAGACAGTATAAGACTACCAAAGGTAGAGTCGGAGGTGAAACAGATGATAGACGGAGATGGACGAAGTCCGAAAAGATTATAGGACATAGGATCAAAGCTCCGGCCTAGGGAGTGATCCCATAGGCCTGAGTTGGAAGCTTACAAGGGCGGAGCCCAAGTGCAAGAACGGAGACGGAGTTATATAGACATGATAACAGGATACAGAGTAATCAAAGGAATATACAGAAGTAAGAACAATGAATCAGACTAAGGTCTGCAGGAGTTGTACTACAAGTTTATATACTGTAGGAGCATGCCGGAGGGTAAGTACAGATAGTCCGAGGCTATGTCTGAAGCATACAGAAACACATTAGTAAGTACAGCAGGACATAAGGCTATGAACTCGGAGATGAAGCTCATATGAAATACTTATCAAGACGGAGGCAGAGATCACTGAGAACCGGAAGCACAGAGATACCCAGAAGCCGGAGGCACAGGTATATTCTAAAAGGGGTAATGCGCAGGTGCGCGGGAATAGTTCAGATATGAACTCGATCGGATATGGACATGGATCGGATATGGACATGGATCGGATATGGACATGGATCGGATATGGACAAGGATCGGATATGGACACGGATGGATATGGATTGGAGTGGATGGGTGGATCGGATATGTGAACTGGATTGGATGGGTGGATCAGATATGTGTAGGTTGGGTGTCTGGATGTCCATGGATTGGATTTGATCTAGACCTGAATGTACAGTATATGACACACCGTCACATTATTCATTTGATGATGTGTGCACTGCATTGATATCGCATGATATTACAGCGCTGTGTGATGTGACATCTAAATTGAGGTGGCTAAAGGACTGGTGAACTCGAAGCCAACACTGTTTTTCAATGATCTTGGTACAAGACACTTACATCATTGTCGATAGCTCTCAATTTTTTTTCATAGCATTTAGATGTATATTTAATAGTGGTTCTCAAAATTAACTTCATATAGAAATTTCAAATGTTGAGCATTTTGGAATTTGCCAGTTAATTGAGGCTCCGATGCTGACACATCAACCCTAACCTTATACTCAGACCGTCATTATCTACTGCAGTCTGCAACCTCACCTTTCAATATAACTATGCCTTGGGAATCAGATCGTTTGAGGCTCATTTGCAGCCTCAAACAAACTAGAGATGACCTTACCATCATGCGATACATGGAATTAATCGAGTTTATGGTGGACGATCTATTACATCAGCAAATCCCCAGGTTCTTTTTCATCCCTTAATGTTTCCTTATCTGCCTTAATTTGCGTAATAAGATAATTTAAAGAAACTCGTTCACACTTAAAATAAGGAGAATAAGGAGGTCCATATCTTTAAAATCTCCTTAAAATCTCCTTAGAACAAGGAGGTCATGATTCTCAAGGCTGTTCAGTTGAAAAAGGCACTATTATTTGAGACACATAGCGAGATACACAAAAGTAGGCTAAGGTGAAATAAGGAGGTTGACGAGTCAAAGGACAAAAAAGAGTAGATGATATAAAGGCAGCAGGTCCGAAAATAAGGAGGTGGGTGAGTCAAAGGACTAAAAAGAGCAGATGATATTAAGGCAGCAGGTCCAAAAAAATCGAAAAATGCATAATAGTGTGAGTGGCTACTGTGCAAATAGATGAGAGTGAAGGTAGGGAGGTGGACATATGAGTTCTGTAGGATATTAGTGTCAGATTGAGAAAAGTACTAAGAGACAGAAAAACATTACAGATGTGGATACATGAGCGTAGATTCACAGGAGCTTGAGTGTGCTATCAGGACTGTCATCCTGACCCTTTGTTAAGACCGTACTCAAAGATTGAAAGATCCGAAGGGCTTTGGCCTCAGTTCGTGCACTGTGCCCCTTTCCCGAGTAATGCCCCTTATTTTTGGAGTTGGTATATGTCCAAAGATCCAGAAGGAGTTGTGTGATGGATCCGGACGTCTGAAGGTTATCTGGAGCATAGGGATAGAACAAGGATTAAGGCTAGCTTCGGAACAAGTTCCTAACTAGAAACTAACAGAGGTAGACTATCTGAAGATAGAGTCGGAGATATAGACTAAAGGAATCAATCCCAAGTCTTGGAAGATGACTTAGAGCGGAAAGTGACTCAAGTCCGGAGGAAGCAGAATGAGCTGAATCTAAGATGATATTCGAACTAAGGTTCTATGGAGATCTACAAGTGTTTATATACTGTAAGTATCTAATACGGATAATCAACAAGTCCGGGACCAAGGGCTATGTATGAAGTGTAATGGAAGTCTATTAGTTAATGTGCAGCGGATCAGTAAGCACAAATCAGAAATGAAACACAGGTAATGGACCAGTGACACAGGACGGAAGTATACACAGCCAGAATACTGGAAACAGGAGGAATGATGAAAGGAGATAGACGCAGATATACACAAGGGAGTTAGAGTGCAAGAAGTGGGCACATTTAGATGGGTGATCCGGACAGGATCTGTGGACTGGATGGAAATAGAATCGATTGGATCTGATTGGATATGGTCGGATCTGGGATCAGAAGTATGGTATATGACACCCTTGTGGTGTATGCGCCTTAAGAATGGTTGGGATCATGCAACAATATCCAGGATGCGCCCAAGGGACAGTTCATCAATTCGTTCCATGTAAGCAATGGTGTCCATCTCCCAGTTGCCCAATGAAAATGCAGTGCCAGTATTGCTTATCTTGTTTGTGGCTTGATTAAGTGTCAATGCGATCTTGTGCTGTTTCTTGTTGTTGTCCGAAGTGTCATCCAGTAGTATAAAATTGTCCCAAGCCAAAATAAGTGCACGCTCGGCCTGCAAATGAGAAGTGATTAAGTCTTGCAGAAGCAGCGAAAAACTTACAGCTGCAGTTGCCAGTGCAAGTGCAGTTTGGTGTCCAGCCAAGCCACAGTCAATTATGTCAATTTTCTCATATCCTTGGATAGCATTAAGGTGGGCGGCAAAAACACACAAGATGAATTCAGACAGAAAGGCTCCAGGTGAGTCCTCGTTGTCTGGGTCTTCATACATGAAGCATGAGTCCTCAAGCTGATATTCAGCATATTCCTTTTGTGCCTCAAGAGCCTGCAAATTGTCATTCAAAGTAAAAAAAGCCACCAGGACACTGATGGCAGTGGAGCCAAAGACTCCCCTCCACTCTGAAATCCTTTGACAAACCTGCTGAAATGTAGTTTACTGACTTGAATACGAAATAATATTTTATTCACCATGTGAAACCCACCACTCCGGCTGTTGACCTCAAATTCTCCAGGTGCACCATTGTACACTATGCTGAAAATATCATAGCAGATGTCTGAAAGTTTTTCATTGGGGATGGTCCAAGGATAGCCAGAGTTTCTGACCCAGTACATTACTGCTGGAAGAAATTTAGAACACTATTTCAAGTTCTGAGCATCACTGGGTAAGTGAGTGTTCTTGGATTTTTCTTTCTTGAGGCTGATCATCTTTCATTGGTTGGCTGACCCACTTTCGGTTTTGACAGGCTTCAAGTCATCTGACTCAACAATATCAACTGACATCTGTCAAACGAATTTGTCAGCTCTCTCATGCTATGTCAGTAAATTGCGTACAGAGGTTGTGAGCCGAGTTTTCACTAGTTGCATTATCTGATCCTTACATTAACCTCAGGCAGCTGCTGATATACCATCTTGACATCATCATCCATGTTATCTACTGGGTCCTCAGCATTAGGGCCTTCATCAACATCTGGATCATCTTGGATTTTGCATTCTTCTTCCTCCTCTAATGAGTCAGAAAAGGCACACTTCTTTCCCTTGGATGCATCTTTGGCAATCTGAAACATATGCACAACCTCCTACCTTCATTCTAGTATACTACCCATGAAGGTGCGATTTCACTCACTTTCCCAGCCCAATTTCTGACCATTTGCACATCAAATTTCTCAGGTGCATCAACATCTTCTGTCCACTCCGAGTTGTTGTTTGAGACTGCTGACAATACTATTAGCCTTTCTTAGAAACACAAGTTAATCATACCTTGAGCACTTCGTGTACTTGGTGGTGCAGAGGGCTGCAGTTGGGACTTGGACGCTACATTTTTCACCCACTTCCTTACTCCCACTTCTCTGAACATGGTGTGGAAGACTTGGATGCACTATGGGTCAGTGAATAAATAATATCAAAATAATACAAGGTGAGTTCTAATAGAAGCAGCATCATTGTTCAAAATAGGAACTTACAACGTTCTTTTGATTTCCCCATCAGTGCTTCCCACATATGTCTGACTTGAAGTGAATACACCGGTGTTAGAAACCTTTTGATTCACTTTGATGCCATCCTTGAAGGTGAACTTCGAATCTTGATACTTGTTCTTCCCCATGTTCACAGCATTTTGAGTTGCATTTGCACCACCACTGGCAGCTATATCAGTCAAATTTGAATGGTAAGTCCTTGCAATAGTATTTTAGATCGCCATATATCACTTGCTTACATGTTTTAGGGCCCAGCATAGTCATCACTGCATTTTCCAAGTTTAGGGACGACACTAAGGGTTTAATCTTCTTCGATAGTGGGTGAGGCTTTGGTTTAATGAGCAGTCCAGGGCCAGCAAGCTGGGCACTCTGCTCAATAGCCATGGCATCTTCCTTAGCAGCAATCTGCCTGTGAGCACTGTCCAATGTGGCAGCCTTAGCTACTTTCACTGCTGCTTTCTGACTTTTCCAGCTGCAACCACTGCCCTGGGACGTTGTACTTGATTTGTGTCAAGGACAATTTGTCCTGGGTGCTTATTAGCATTGGTGGGGTGTGTTGTGACTTGAGGCATTCAAGTAGAAGAAAACATTGACAGTAGGTGAATATTGAATGTGGGGTGGTAGAGAAAGAGACAAAAAATGGTGAGGCTTCTTTATTTGAACATGTAATAGTGTACAATTTACACACTTGATGTGTCTCAAACTCTGCATCACTCTCCAGTACTTTGTTGCCACCTTATCCACTGCCCAATATGGCTCCAGGGATGATCAGGCTTGTTTGTCAGGCTCTAGGCTGCAACCATATATTCAGAAACAAGTCTGGTCTGACAAAGCACAATCACATGAAGCATCCGTTACTCCCGCAGATCAACTGAACTGTCCCAGGTCCTGGCTTCATATCTCCAAGGGCACAATCTCCAACTCCAGCAAGGGAAAATGATAATCATTTTCATTTTTATCATAGTGCAGAGGATGAGCAGGAGAATCCGGTATTTGTACCTGAAGAAGGTACTTGGGTGGACATGGGACACTTGTTCTGTGTGTTCCATCCACATCTCACAGGTAGGTGTCTTTTATTAAGTCCTTTCTTGCTATCTAATTGAATGGTCACAACTCAGGGCTCAAATGTGACACTGATGGTGCATTTATTAAGCAAGATATGCCTCCCTTGCCACGTATGGATACCCCACCAACTGACTGGATGCCTTATCAAAACAGAGTCGAATTTGAGACAGCAGAATTCCTCTTCATGCAGAACCAAATGTCTACAAAGCAAATTGACATGCTCCTTGACTTATGGGCTGTAACCCTCATCAAGCACAATGATGCTCCTCCTTTCGCAAACCACAAGGACATGTATGCGGCCATTGATGTGACCCTGCTAGGTGATGTCCCCTGGAAGAGCTTCATGATGTGCTACAACGGCATCAAACCACAAGACAATATACCACTGTGGATGACCACCAAATATGATGTGTGGTGTAGAGACCCACTGGAACTTGTGGGCAACATGCTCACAAATTCTAACTTTGATGGGGAAATAAAATTTTTGCCCTACCATGACTACACCACTGACAACAAATGGTACTGGAAGAATCTTATGTCAGGTGATTGGGCATGGAAGCAGGCAGTATGTTTTTTCAAGTCATAATCATAGCATGCTGACAGTCATATTAAGGATCTTATTGCTCAAAATCTGAAGACCCATGGTTCAACATTTGTGCCACTAATCATAGGAAGTAACAAGACAATCGTCTCGGTTGCTACTGGACACATGGAGTATCACCTACTTTACCTATCAATTGGTAATATTTTCAATAGTGTGTGACGTGCACATTGCAATGGCGTTGTACTTGTTGGGTTTCTTGCTATACCAAAAAGTGAGTACCCACACATCAATGTCTCATATCATAAACTCACATTGTTTGTTTAGGCACAAGAGAAAATAATGGGTGCAGTCATTACAGAAACTTCCGGTGACAACTCTTCTAGTGATCCCTGGCAAAATTTTTTGAATCTGTGAAAATGTTCATGGAAACTCCTGATATCACACACTTTCCAGACAGCCACTTTCAACGAATGATATATGGCATTGGCTGTTACAGCTGTATGTGCCCCTATTCATTCTCCATTTACTTACATCATTTCTTTTGTTCTTATTTGATTTATCATATGTGTATGCTAAATCACTGACTCATGCATTTCAACATGCTTGTATAATACATGCCTTCCTTATTAGGATACACAGTTATATTCTCATGGTTACATGGTCTGTGCGCACATATGGCTCTATTTAAGCACAGTGTACTACACTTGTATTCCCTACTTTAATCTTACTGGGTTTTAACTGGATTCCTCTTCACTAAGGACCCCCAATTTTTAGTCATCTTGAATCGTCTCTGAGTCTAAGCACTCCTTAGCCTTAGTCTTTATTTTTGTAGAACATCTTAGACTTGTCTTTGAGGCCGAACCCTTGATTGTACTTGGAACTAGTTCCTTGTACTTTCCCAGCAGACTGTCTGTGTCTTTTCACTGTCGCTGGTGACGCCACCCCAGTTTGTAACATTGGCCCATACATTGCTGATTATCCAGAGCAGGTAATGCTATCTGGTGTGATGCAGTGATGGTGTCCACGGTATGACAAAATTTGTTTTATTTATATTTTTTCTTATTACACACTTTATAGGTGTCTGGCAGATCCCAAAGACCTTGACGGTGGTCAGCCCTGTCTGCATCAGCATGAAGAACACACAGAGTTACTTGTTGACCAACTGACATATACATATAAACAGCTGTGGTTCGAGTATGGCATCATTGGCAATCTCATTGTAAGTTGCATACTGTTTAAACTTACCAGGCCTTATACAAATTTTCTCTGCTAGCCATTCACCAATTATTTCATTCATGCAGATATCCATGAGCTTCTCTCCTCTGATCTTTTACACCAAATCATCAAGGGAACTTTCAAGGACCACTTAGTTGATTGGGTGGAAGAGTACTTGACAATCACACACAGTGCTCACCATGCAGCTGAAATTATGGATGATATTGATCGCAGGTATGTAAACTATTGAATGTTCAACAATGACCACTGATGACACTAAAGGATAGCAGCAGTAGTGTTAAGACTGTACTCAAGGGTAGAGAGATCCGAAGGGCTTTGGCCTCAGTTCGTACACTGTGCCCCTTTCTCGAGTAATGCCCCTTATTTCAGGGAGGAGTTATTCGTCCGAAGACCTGGAAGGGGTTGCGTGATGGATCCGGGTGTCCGAAGGTGTCGGATATGATACGTCCGAAGGTAATTTGGAACGTAAGGAGAGGACAGAGATTAAGGCTAGTTTCGGAACGAGTTCCTAACTAGAAACTAATGGAGATGGACTATCTGAAGATAGAGTTGGAGGTATAGACTATAGGAATCAATCCTAAGTCTCGGAAGGTGACTTAAAGCGGAGAGTGGCTTAAGTCCGGAGGAGGCAAAATGAGTAGAATCTAAGATGATATTCGAACTAAGGTTCTACGGAGATCTACAAGTGGTTTATATACTGTAAGTATCTAAGACGGATAATCAGCAAGTCCGGGACCGAGGGCTATGTACGAAGCGTAGCGGAAGTCTATTAGTTAATGCACAGCGGATCAGTAAGCATGAATCAGAAATGAACACAGGAAACGGATCAGTAACACAGGACGGAAATATAAACAGCCGGAGTACCGGTAGCAGGAGAAATGACGAAAGGAGATAGACGCAGATGTACACAAGGGAGTTAAGGTGCGAGAAGTGAGTACATTTGGATGGGTGGTCCAGACAAGATCTGTGGACCGGACGGATATGGAAACGATCGGATCTGAGATTAGAAGTATGGTATATGACAGTATCCCCCCCTTAGGGCCGAACCCCTGAGGCACAAGAAGCGTCGATCCGGATCGGACAAGATTAATGCGAGACGATGGGGAAGTTTGATGGTTGTAGTGCTGAGTCTGTAATCCGACAGATATACGGACGTCAGACGTCCGAAATGATTCCTACCCCCACTTCATTTCCTTGTTAACAAAACTTGTCTCCAAACATGTCTGAAAAGAAATCTGATGCCCCTAAGTCTGCTGCTGACCTTGTGGTGGATCTGGAGCAGCAACTGGCGGCTGCCAAGGCTGCAGCGGAAGCCGAGGCGGAGCGGAAGCGGAAAGAGGTGGAGGAGCGGAAAAGGCAGGAGGAGTTGAAGCAGATTGAGTTGGCGGAGATCCGGAGGGAAATGGAGGAGAAGAGGCGGAGAGCACTGATTGAGGCTCGGGTGAGTGCTGTGGACTCTTCCGGATCCGGATATTAATGGGTTGGCAAAGGCCAAGGCTGCTCCTGCGTCTGGAGCAAAGGATGGGTACTGCTCCCGTTGCGTCACTAAGGGCCGGATGTGCCAGTGGGGTGATGCTGAGAAGAATGCCATGGTGAGTCGTCCGAAAAACTTCGGATCCGCTGATTTCGACATTTCGTAGATTAAGTCCTGTGACGTCTGCCGGAAGGACAAGGCCACTTGTCCTGGAAGGCCCGGATTCGTTAAGGGGCCCAAGGGCCGGAAGAGGCAGCATCCTGCTGGTACTCCGTCTCTGAAGGGCAAAGGCAAGCGCCGTCAGAGGAGTCCTACTCCGGATGTGGCGGATGCGGATGTCTTCTCTAATCCAGTCACTATCGAAGGTACGGATGAGGATTTTGTGGAGTATGATGATCAGGCTTGGGTGGCCGCTGCCAATGGAATCATAGCTGAGTTGGCGCGGACCAACGGACTTCTCCAAGATGGTATTGCGGCGGCGGAAGGGAGTCAGATTGCCATGGAGCGGATGAGCTCTACCATGGAGGCCTTCCTCCAGCAACAGAGGGAATTCCAGGCCCTGCTCATCGAGGAATTCGGACCGGATTTAGGCTTTCCGTTTCTGCCGGATCTGACAAGGATGGCGCTGGTGAGGAGATTGGGGAAGAGGTGGCGGATGAGAATGGAGGAGAGATGGTGGATGGGACTGGGGAAGAGATGGCGGATGGGACTGGGGAGGAGACTGGGGGTGCCGGAGGTGAAATGGAGACTGGCGCTTAGTCCAGATCCGGATTTCCGCTACTGCCCTCAATGTACTTATATTTCATTATGTACTTTTCAAGCAATGGGACCAGGCTTGTCCGGATATGCTGAGTGGAAATCCGCTACGAGATCTGATGCATTTCCGAGTTCTGTGGCCAGTAACCAGGAAGTTTCTTCGTCCGTTCCTTCATATCCGGACCAACGGACGAGGTATAGAAGTTGGCAGTGGTGCCTACGACGGTCCAGTTTAGAGTCCAGGATTTCGGATATCTCATACTCTGGTTCTCCGTCGACTTCGACTGGTGGCGGAGGAGGTTGGATGCGATTGGGAATGGTGTTCGGAACTGCTGGCTCTAACTGGAGACATGGAAAACAGGATGTACGGAACGCATAGAATCCGGAAGTCGGATGGCGAAAGAATGAGTACCCGGGCGGGATATAATTTGAATGGTCCTAAATTCTTTTCCGAAAGTTTCTTCGACGGACGAGTGGAGCGGAAGTACTTGGCTTTGACGAAGACTTGTTCTCCAATCCGGAAGTCTGGAGCAGGCTGTCTTTTAGCGTCCGCGGGTCCTTGATAGCGTTTCTGAGCTTCGGACATCTCATCTCGGAGGAACTGGTGAAGTTTGTTAAGGTCTAGGGCATATTCCTGGGCACGGATGGAGGATAGGTCGCGTTCCGGATGGATGGAAATGTTCGGATGATAACCTTTATTGGCGAAGAAAGGTGAAACTCCGGTAGTGGCACTCGGAGCGTTATTGTATGCAAACTCTGCAGGGGCAGCAGCTCGGACCAGTTGTCCTGCTGATAGTTGCAGTAGATCCGGAGGTACTGTTCCAGCGTTTGGTTGGCACGTTCTGTTTGTCCGTCCCTTCGGGATGATATCCGGATGTGAAGTGTAGGACCATGTCCAATGCCTTTCCTAGGGAACGGAAGAAGTGGGATACGAACTCTGTTCCTCGATCCGAGGTTACATGGGACGGGACTCCATGCTTAGAGAAGACATGGAGGAGAAATAGGCGGGCGAGATCAGGAGAAGTAATGGTGTCGTGGGTCGGGACGAATATGGCTTGCTTGGATAAACGATCTATGATGAGAGGATGGCTGTAAAGCCGGATGAGTCCGGAAGTTGTTCAATGAAATCCATAGAGATGGAATTCCATGGTTTTTCTGGGACGGGAAGTTGCTTGAGTAGACCATAGGGCTTATGTCTCGGAACTTTGGCTCGGGCGCAGGATGTGCAGGATCTGACATACTCTTTGACAAAGGCTCGTACTCCGGGCCAGGTATAGTTGCGTCGATGAGCTCGAGAGTGCGATTCTGTCCGAAATGTCCGGATAGGGGGTGGTCATGGCAATTCGGAGGATGCGAAGTCGTAGATCATTGGTATCCGGAACGTAGATGCGGTTGTCACAACAAAGGAATCCACCATCGTCTATTGTCCATCTCGGATCTGAAGGAACCGGAAATGTGTTTGTGCAATGGGGTCATTAGGGAGTGCTATCAGAATGTCTTTCCGGAGGTGTTTGGTGTCCATAAGAACAGCTGCTCTAAGGACCGGAGTTGCTAAAATGGAAGCTCGTAGGGACGAAGCTAATTGTTCCGAAGCAAATATTGGACGGAGGTTGTGAGGGTTAATCTGAGCGTAGTCCTTATCCCCCTCTTTAGGGTAGACGTCCCATCGTCTAGTGAGGGAATCTGGCTTGACTCCGAGTCTTCCAGGACGGTAACGGATAACGAGGTTGAACTGATGGAGGAACTCGACCAGCGGGCCTGACGACGGGATAGCAGTTTGGTGGTAGAGAAATACTCAAGGTTCTTGTGGTCCGTGACAACATCTATAGGCTCGGACGAGCCTTCTAGGTAATGGCGCCAGGTTCGGAACGCAGCATAGATGGCTAGTAGTTCCTTATCATGGACATCATAGTTGAGTTCTGCACCGGACAGTGTCCGGGAGTAAAATGCCACCGGACGAAGTTCCGAGTCTGGGCACACAATGGATAGTATTCCAGCGATAGCATAATCCGAGGCATCAGTTTCCACAACTATAGGAACATTCGGAATCCAATGCGTAAGCACCGGAGCGGACGTGAAGGCTTTCTTGAGTGCGTTAAATGATTCCGGCATTCCTCGGAAAAGTCCCAAGTGACGCCCTTGCGAGTGAGTCGAGTAAGGGGAACCACGATATCCGAGTAGTTGAAGATGAAGCGACAATAGAAATTAGCGAATCCGAGGAAAGATTGGATGTCCTTGACTTTCCGAGGCTCTGGCCAGTCTATGATGGACTGGATTTTCTCGGACGACATTGTCAAGCCATCCGGAGATAGGAGGTAACCAAGATACTCGACGGAGGAGAGTGGAATTCGCATTTCTCGGGTTTGGCATATAGTCGGTGTTTACGGAGACGTCGTAAAACTTCTCGGACATGTTCCTTATGACTTGCAAGGTCTTGGGAATAGATAAGGATGTCATCCAGATATACAACAACACATACGTCCAGCATATCGGCAAACACGCTATTGACAAAGCGCTGGAAAGCTGCCGGAGCATTCGTGAGGCCTTCCGGCATCACCAACCATTCATAGGAGCCATAGCGCGTACGGAAGGAAGTCTTCCACTCGTCTCCTTCTGTTATCCGGACGAGGTGATATGCAGATCGGAGATCAATTTTGGTATATACCTTAGCGCGGCTCGGGGAGTCAAGAAGGTCGGCAATGAGGGGTAACGGATATCGGTCTTTCTTGGTGATGTGGTTAAGGCCGCGGAAATCCACACAAAGGCGGAGGGATCCATCCTTCTTTTTGACAAATAGGACGGGGGCTCCGTGGGGAGAAGATGAGGAGCGGAGAAGTCCGGACGAGATGTTTTCGTCAAGGAACTTCCGAAGGGCCTCAAGCTCTACCGGAGAAAGAGAGTATATGGTTCCGAGAGGCGGACTAGCCCCTTCTTCCAACTCAATCTTGAGGTCGTAGGGTCGATGTGGGGGAAGTTGTCCGGCTTTGCCTTTGTCGAAGACATCCGCAAATTCGTGGTAGTCGGAAGGGATTCTGGAGAGGTCTGGAGGATCAGGTGATACGGATGCGGATCGAAGGTTTACTTCGGAGGGACGGAGGTAGATGCTGAACTGAGTGATCCTTCTAACTTGCAGGCACGGCAAAAGGCCACTGCGTTTATCAACGATATGTTAGGGACTGGGGTACCAGCGGAGGGTTCGGATTTGGTCAGAGGCGGAGTCTCCGCCACGGATGGGTGCTCTGATGCGACGGAGATTTTGGAGGGGAGGAATCTTCTTGGGTGGAATACCCGAAGGTAACAGAGGCGTCGGATTGGATTTTCCTGCCATGGTCGGTGTGTCCGGAGGCAGCGATGATGCGGATGGGGTCAATGGCACTCCTTGTTCAGTAGTTCGGAACTCGATGCTGCCCAATACCCAGTCAATCAACGGATTGTGTCGGGTGAGCCAGCTATATCCGAGAACGATATAACATGAGGAATCCAAAGGGGTGACGTAGAACGTGTCGGAAGTGATTACACCGGAGGAGAATCGGACGGATAAGTTTATGGCTTCGACAATATTGTTATTGCATGTACCATCAAATAAACGGAGTGGAAGCGGAGGAATCTGATAGGTAGGGATTTTATGTTCTCGGACGAAATCAGTGTCTATGAAGCAGTGGGAGGAACCACAGTCTATGAGGGCCGGAAAGTCAGATATATTGGAGAAAGATGGAAGAGAGACATATGGACACAGAGAGTTCGGATCAGGAAGAGTTACAGCGTTGAGTCGTAGTTCCATTGCACGGGTTGGGCCAACGCGACCCTCATCCCGTACGGAGTCAGGAGGGTCGCGGACTAATTTTTTGCCTCATCCGAGGCTTCCGGTTCCGTTTCCGGAGTGAGCACAGCGGCGCGGCCTTTGGCAGCGCGCGAAGTGGATTTGGTGCATTCCCGGGCAGTGTGACCTGGTCCGCCACAGAACATACAGAGCTTTTTGTCAAAACGTCTCTGACGCTCCTGGGTGGTTAGCTTTCCGTCTGTACCAACAACACTAGGAAGATCCGAAACTTTCGGGGTAGAGGATGCTGTGGAGTATGTGGGTTTATTGAATTTGGGCGTATCGGATCCGGATGAGTTGGAGTTCGTCCGGTCGGATGTTGACTGCCTGGGAGGGTTGGAAGAGGTGGTTCTACTCTCTCGGGTGACTTCGCCCCTCCGTTCCCAGTAACGGGCATCGATGGTCTGGGCGAGAGTCTTGAACTCCGAAAGGGTAGTGGGCTTACCCATGCGACTAATCTCATCCTTGATTCGGGCCGGAAGTCCATTGTAGAATTGGCGTCGTAGGGCTCCATCTCCCCATTCGCGTACTTGGGAGGCAAGTCGCTGGAATTCTACAACGTACTTGTTGATGCGTTGTCCGTCACGCATGTGGAGTTGTTCTAACTGCATCTCTGCGTCTCCGGAGGGATCATGTGGTCCGAAATTGGTTTGGAGCTCGAGCATGAACTCGGAGTAATCATCCATCCAATCCGGACGGTTGCTATATCCGTCCGAAAGGAGGTCCGGCTCAAACCACTCGAGAGCCATACCCTTAAGGTAGGATTGGGCGAAATTTACTTTAGCGCGTCCGGAACGGAAAGCGCTAGGTTTGCTCTGGAAGTTGAGCTCACATTGGACGAAGAATGCCCGGAGCTTGCGAGGTTCGGACCCATCGAAGGTATCTGGCTCACGGATTTTGACTTTGCTATCATCCGAGGTGGGGGTGCGACGGCTACTGCGAGCGAGGTGGTTAATGGCTACGGATAGTTGGGCTAGGACCCGGTCCTGAGGGTTTAGGTGGATTTGATCTTCTTCGTCATCCAGGTCCTCGTTGTCCGGATCATCTACTTCATCGTCTGGTAGATTACTGCGCAGCTCATCATCAAAGCGAATGGTCGGGCGTGAATTGGGGTCTGGGTTATCCGGGTTCCGAGTTGGTGTTATCGGATCCGGTCTGACTTGACGGGCGGAGATACTCTGACCTATGTCGCTCATGCTTGCGCGGCGTTGAGAGAAACTGGTAAATGTTTGGACGATGGGTGTGGGATCTCGTTGGATCGGACCAAGTCCGGCTCCTCGGAGTGTGTTTTGAGCTTTACGGGGAGGCATGATATGGGATGGTTGCTAAGTTACTCGGAAAGGTTTGAGTTCGAATATACTGTTAAGACTGTACTCAAGGGTAGAGAGATCCGAAGGGCTTTGGCCTCAGTTCGTACACTGTGCCCCTTTCTCGAGTAATGCCCTTTATTTCAGGGAGGAGTTATTCGTCCGAAGACCCGGAAGGGGTTGCGTGACGGATCCGGGTGTCCGAAGGTGTCGGATGTAATACGTCCGAAGGTAATTCAGAACGTAAGGAGAGGAAAGAGATTAAGGCTAGTTTCGGAACGAGTTCCCAACTAGAAACTAACGGAGATGGACTATCCGAAGATAGAGTCGGAGGTATGGACTATAGGAGTCAATCCTAAGTCTCGGAAGGTGACTTAAAGCGGAGAGTGACTTAAGTCCGGAGGAGGCAGAATGAGCAGAATCTAAGATGATATTCGAACTAAGGTTCTACGAAGATCTACAAGTGGTTTATATACAGTAAGTATCTAAGACGGATAATCAGCAAGTCCGGGACCGAGGGCTATGTACGAAGTGTAACGGAAGTCTATTAGTTATTGCACAGCGGATCAGTAAGCATGAATCGGAAATGAACACAGGAAACGGATCAGTAACACAGGACGGAAATATAAACAGCCGGAGTACCGGTAGTAGGAGAAATGACGAAAGGAGATAGACGCAGATGTTCACCAGGGAGTTAAGGTGCGAGAAGTGAGTACATTCGGATGGGTGGTCCGGACAGGATCTGTGGAACGGACGGATATGGAAACGATCGGATCTGGACGGATATGATCGGATCTGAGATTAGAAGTTTGGTATATGACAGAAGCCAAGGCCAGAAAGCCAAAAAGAGTGTGGGCAAAAGGGAATTATTGGGATGAAGCCAAGGCCAGGAAGGCAAAAAGAGTGCTTCGCACTCTTTTTGCCTTCCTGTGCCTTGGGCAAACAGAATTATTAGGATGAAGCCTTAGCCAGGGAGCAAAAGGAGTGCGAAGCACTCCTTTTGCTTCCTGTGCCGAAGGCACAACGGGTGGTGGACTCGTAAATTAAATTCAGGGGTGAGATGATGAGTGACTTGAGGCTGTGAAGGTAGTGATTCATTTAAAAATCCTGTAAGATTGAAATAGGGAACAACATCAGGTAATTATTAGTATGATAAATGAAATTACCTGGGTGGCCATTGTGATGTTGGTACTCACTCTCACTAGTCTCCTCATTCTCATTCTCATTCTCATTCCTCTCCTTATCCTCATCCTTATCCTCGGCTTAGCCCCCATCCTCATCCTCATCATTGCTATTGTTGGTGTTGCTTTTGGGTCTGCTGTCTGATAGTTTGGATTCTCATAGTACAGATTGACACCTGACATTGTTATCCTCCTCAAAAAGGACTGGATCCAAGTGTTGTTCCATAAAGGTGGTGAGTGGCGGTGTGACAAACATACATATTCATGCTTACTATGAAACACTGACTTTTGACACATGTCTCAACATCTATAGAATGCAGCCATCACTTCTCTATGGCTGTATTACCCTGTTTGTACTTGCCGGTGGTATCACATGCTGTTACGACCATGCAAAACTGGAGATTAGTAAGAAGTCCTGGTCTTACATGAGGTTGTACCAGAGGGTTATAAAGTCAAAGGGGCTTGGCCTCAGCTCGTGTGCTGTGCCTCTTACCTGAGTATGTGCCCTTAATTTTGGATGAAGTCCAAGGGAGAGTTCTGGTGAAGTCCGGATGAAGAGTCCAGATGAACTCTAAGGCAGGATAGCTCGACAGAGCTCCAATGGACTTCCAGATGAGCGCAGGAATGTGCCAGAACTATTTCCAGAAGGTAGGGAGTAATGGTAACCACTACTGGAACAAGTTCCAAGTAGAACAGATGAAAGATGGACCGCTGGACAAAGTCCAGGGCAGGATAGGAGCAGAGCTCCAGAGGGAAAGATGATCCATAGATATCAGAGGATAGGATAGGATGGATCCAGAGGAGCAGACGAGTGGATGAGCATAGCTCTGTGGATCTTAGAGGAAGTGTTGGTTACTAGAGAGGAGTAGGTCCAGATATGGTGTAGAGATAGTATAGACTACTCCGGACAAGGTCCAGAATAGAAACAGACAGTATAAGACTACCATAGGTAGAGTCGGAGGTGAAACAGATGATAGACGGAGATGGACAAAGTCCGAAAAGATTATAGGACATAGGATGAAAGCTCCGGCCTTAGGTAGTGATCCCATAGGCCTGAGTCGGAAGCTTACAAGGGCCAAAGCCCAAGTGCAAGAACGGAAACAGAGTTATATAGACATGATAACAGGATACAGAGTAATCAAAGGAATATACAGAAATAGGAGAGCAATGATCAGACTAAGGTCTGCAGGAGTTGTACTACAAGTTTATATACTGTAGGAGCATGCCAGAGGGTAAGTACGGATAGTCCAAGGCTATGTCTGAAGCATACGGAAACACATTAGTAAGTACAGCGGGACATAAGGCTATGAACTCGGAGATGAAGCCTGTATGAAATACTTATCAAGATGGAGGCAGAGATCACCGAGAGTCGGAAGCACAGAGATACCCAAAAGCCAGAGACACAGGTATATTCTAAAAGGAGTAATGCACAGGTGCATGGGAATAGTTCGGATATGAACTCGGATCAGATATGGACACGGATGGATATGGATTGGAGTGGATGGGTGGATCGGATATGTGTAGATTGGGTGTCTGGATGTCCATGGATTGGATCTGATCTAGACCTGAATGTACGGTATATGACACATGCTTACCACATACCATACCAACTCACTGGTCTACATACATTCCATGAGTTGATGTCCACCCATGTCCTTACCTTGTCTGTCTAGCTCCATTTGATGCATTATATACACATGTTTGCCAATCACTGATCCCACTGCAAGTATTATTACATGCAGCCTCATGCCACAGTGTCCTGTAGCCTTATTACATACCAGCAGTAATCTTGCATGTTTGCTACTGACTTTGCCTGAGTATTCTGGTTACATACAATATAGGATAAAAAGACTTGATGGCTTGCACATATACTTCACCTTCTAGTACCTTGCTTTTGGGTCACCATTTAGTATCTACTTTTTAGTCTGAAGTCTCTTATCATTGCTACTGCTCTTTTATTGATATTGCTTGTTTACTGCTACCACTCGCTTACCGCTGAGCAATTGACTCCTCTTTTTGACTTGACTTCTGACCGACCACTACTTTACCACTGAAAGTACTGTTGTCAACTTTACTGTTCATTTCACTACTGCTACTCACTGCTACTGCTGTTATTGTTATAGTTGCATTACTGCTACTTGCAAGTACTGTTACTGTCACCGCTATTATCACTACAGTTGCACTATTGTCAGTGGCATCATCACTAACCATGGCAACTTACCACTTACTACAGCATTGCTTTTGCACCTTAGGTTTAGTACTAATTTGATCATACTCAATAGGCATTCCCTCTAGGGTCAAGCATTCTTGCTTGCAAGTAAAGCAGATTAGGCAGAGCCAACTACTTTTGTAGCATGTTTCTTGACAGCCTTCAAGCCAACAGCAATATATGTATCAATTGTTAGCCCCATGAAGACTATGGTCAGCACTGGGAGGAGCAACCAAACTAAACCTTCTGTTAGGTTGATGTGTTAAAAAAGTGGGACCTGTGTCATCAATGTCCACAGGACCATTGGTAACAATGAGTGAACTATATGGTGGAGGAATGGCCTGAATACAGATATCAACAAAAACAAAACACAAATAATTATATGCCTGACCTTTGAAAGACCCTTTCATTCTTTATGGGCTGGTTCTGGAGCCTGAGGGTTCACTGAGATATTAGGACTGAGAGATGTGAAGCCCTTGGGAGGACAACTTTGAGACTGAGACTCAAGGACTGCACCAATCTTTTCTAGCTGACTACTCCTACCTCTGGTCACTGCATTTGGGCGGCTGGAACATTGTGGAGTACTGTCTTCAGCTTCAGCAAGGCCAAGGAAAACAAGCAGTATACTGAGTACTTTGGGGAGGTCTGTAGTCTGGTGAGATTTTTTTGGTAAACCTGCCCTGCTAGAAGCATCTGGGCCTTTACACTTTGACCTCTTCTTCTTAAAGCTGTTGATAGCATAAGGAGGCATAGTTGCAACTGCACAAAGGATAGAGAAAGAGGTGAAGTCTGAGTCTAGCCATTCATCAAGTCACAAACTCACTAGCTTTTTATACTATACCATGTCTTGGCACCAGATGGACCAATAGAACCAAGTAATTAGTAATATCACCTTTCAAAAATACATATGACATTGCACTGCAGCATGTGCCATGTAATAATCAATGCTGCATGTTTCAAGTGACTCAACTTGATGAGAATAAATGCATGAGTCAAGTTGCCAAGATAAATGTATTTACAAGTCATACAAGTCACAACAACCAAAAATGATATTTACATTGGATAATTATGTATGCTAGTCATCTGACTTGTCATCACTCTTAATTAAAATACTATCATGAGAGTCACCACCATCAGACTTCCAATGCTTAGGTAATCCCATAGGGAAAGATTGCAAAGCGACATGCTTCTTGATACAGTCTGTGAGAAGAGCTGCAGATTCCTTGAGTGTCTTGACAGTACAAGGGAGCTCCTTGTCATCCAGAAGGTGGTTAAGATGAGTGTTTAATAGTGTAAGGATGATGTTGAAGGAAACAGAGTTTTCTATATTGTCCCTCAGAGCTGTATGCCACTTCTTAGTGAGAGGGATCAAGTCTTTGAAGTAAGAATGAATTTCATCTATGAGATGATATTTCTTTTTTGCAGTTGCAAAGGAATTATTTTTGAAGGCTACACAGGATTCAAGGTCCATATCATTTTAACGATCAGGTATTGAGTTTCTTAGGCCATCCTGGTATACCTGGCCATGAGGACTGCAGAATTTGATGCAAATCCAAATGAATACAAAAAAAAGTAACTTGAGGTTATCTGAAAAGCCTTGAATGACATGTGATATATGTAGGCAATGCCAAAGTGTTTGAAGATGTTTTTAAAACATATCTCAGTTTCTTTTCATCCAATGCTGCCTATTGTGCATCTGAGAGTTGGACGAGAAGCCCACAAGACATGAATGAGATTGCTCCCTATAGATTGGATGAACTGATCAGTACTAAATGTACTGTATTTGACTAAATGCACTTATCATACTACTGATGGCATACTTTAGATCTGGGTTGATGTACACTGCAAACTCTCAGTCAATCTAAAACTCTATACTACCACCTCCTAACTGATCTACAATTATTGCATAATTTAAGCTGCAGTCATGATGTAGAACCTTGTGTTCCTCCACCACCATGCATTGTACTAAAATTAGATTTGTCATTCCAAAGATTGCGATTCAAAAATTAAATACTTTACTGATGACAATGTCCCTTGGCACTTTCACAAACTCTTTAAGAGTTTGAAACCTATGAAGAAGACAATCATATAATATCAAGACAAGTGAGTGACTGGTGCCTACAATATTTAAGCATTGCAGTTGTCTTTGATATTTGCTAGTTACATCAGTGTCTCCATTTGACCTTTTGACCACTCACAAATCCACCAACTCAGGAATGCCAGGAACACCAGACATGCACTTCAATATGTTGATGTCATTCAAGATCACTTGATTCTCCTTACCATGAATCTAGTGGTCTTTGATGATAAATTCTTTATCATCCAAAGAGACCAAGTAACAAACAGTTCCACAACTAACATGACTACAACTCACAAACAGGATCCTTGTGATTATGTAGTTTGTGTCCCTGACACAAATCTTGCCACATAGTTCAGGTGACTAAGCTGAATATGGGAATTGTGAAGGATAGGACATAGCAGAATAGATACTGTAAGGCTCCTCAGGTGCTTGGGATGTAAGGTTGAGAGGGGAGCACTGGAGATTGCAGTGGCTTGTACCATACTCAAGCCAGCATATGACTCTGACTTAGGTTCCAAGTTGGTGAAACAAAGAAACTATGGCTGGCCTAAGTATAGGTGCAACTATAATCCTACTGAAGGTGCAAGTGAGATGTTCAACCCAAAAGGACTGCTATAGAAGCAACTTCTTCAAGATTAGTATGAAGGGAACATAAAAGAACTAGTAAGGGCAGTAAATGATGGTTGCCAGTACTTAGTGGTAGCTGTGGTGCTTCAGCAGTGTTGACAACAAGTCAGTAATGTCAGTGGTACTTGAGCGGCATTGGTAGCTGCAGTGGTTGGCTAGCGGCAGTAACAACAGTAGAAACCTTTAGTGTCAGTAAGAGAAAGTACTTTGTCCACCAGCAGTGTGGCAGTAGTAGTGGTAGCAGCTTAGTGGGAGTGAAGAAAGTAATGAGTGCAGCAGTAAAAGAATGTACAGCCTAGCAAGATCACTGGCAGCAGTCTGGTTACTAGTGAAGTAAGAAAAATCAAAGTAGCACAGTAACTTCAAGCGATTAAATTTCCGGCAGTTAAAACAGTAAGCGAGGCAAACAGAATAAAATTGCAAGGCACTGAATGTACTACTAATGAGTGATCCTAATACTAAGTCCAAGTGACAAGAAGTAAGGTGGCAGTATGTTCAATGAGTGTCATATACCATACTTCTAATCTCAGATCCGATCATATCCGTCCAGATCCGATCATTTCCATATCCGTCCGGTCCACAGATCCTGTCCGGACCACCCATCCGAATGTACTCACTTCTCGCACCTTAACTCCCTGGTGAACATCTGCGTCTATCTCCTTTCGTCATTTCTCCTACTACCGGTACTCCGGCTGTTTATATTTCCGTCCTGTGTTACTGATCCATTTCCTGTGTTCATTTCCGATTCATGCTTACTGATCCGCTGTGCAATAACTAATAGACTTCCGTTACACTTCATACATAGCCCTTGGTCCCGGACTTGCTGATTATCCGTCTTAGATACTTACTGTATATAAACCACTTGTAGATCTCCGTAGAACCTTAGTTCGAATATCATCTTAGATTCTACTCATTCTGCCTTCTCCGGACTTAAGCCACTCTCCGCTTTAAAGTCACCTTCCGAGACTTAGGATTGATTCCTATAGTCTCTACCTCCGACTCTATCTTCGGATAGTCCATCTCCGTTAGTTTCTAGTTAGGAACTCGTTCCGAAACTAGCCTTAATCTCTGTCCTCCCCTTACGTTCCGAATAACCTTCGGACACCCGGATCTGTCACGCAACTCCTCCCGGGTCTTCGGACGAATAACTCCTCCCTGAAATAAGGGGCATTACTCGAGAAAGGGGCACAGTGTACGAACTGAGGCCAAAGCCCTTCGGATCTCTCTACCCTTGAGTACAGTCTTAACAATGAGTCCCTTTTTAATATATATTGTGAGCAGCCAGAATACATAGGTGAAACTAGTAGCGAGATAGAAATTAACTACATGATATTAACAGTGAGGCATGCAGCATGCAGCAGCCTCTTGGCTGTAATGTAATCATCCTGCCATAGGTTTAGTAACAGTGGAAATGAATAGGCTACATACCAATGGATCTAGATAGAAATAAAAAGAACATGAGGACATCGGTACAAGGATCTGGTAAGCGACAAGGGTTCATAGAGTAAGAATGGTACTACCTTAGTGAAGCAAAAAGGCTATTCCTCACTATAAGGGATTTGTTCATTAGCTGCCTAGAACAGCAATGAGATGTCTGTAAAAAACAGCACTTTCACAGTCAGCATGACTTTGTTCATCACATTGGGAGATGTCAACTTGATGAAAACACTTGACAATACATCCTTGGAATAGGGGTCTCAGATATGACTGCAGTTATGATGTGATCTGCTGGTTGCCATTTGGCAGAAAGGTTCTTGATTGGGTGATAGGCATTGGTGTTGCATTAGAGAGGAGAAATGTGTTTTATGAAGGAGACCATCAAGTCATAGCCCATGTACTCAAGGCTGCCAAAAAAGAGAACAGCAATGAGACTAATTTGAATAATTGTGTGACCTGAAAAATAATAGTGAGAAAGTATTCAGCACAGTAGAAGGTCACAACATACTACAAAGACCATTAGTAGGCCAAAAGCACCCTAACTCATTATTCACGATAGCTGAGTCATACCTACCAGAGTTCCAGACATCAGAAGGTAGTGTACAATTCAGGGTTTGTGCAGGCTGTATGATGCTACTGTTGTAAAACTCTGTGTCCTGCAGTCAAAGTTTGAACCAGACTTAAATTTTATCAAATGATAGGGAAGCAGTAGATTTAGCCCTCCTGGCTCCTCCAATTGCATGGATATGATTCTGTCTGTAGGTAGCTTCACAATGAAGAAAGTCGGCAATGGCTAGCCATAAGTCAGAAAGGCCAAATTTTATAGTGGCATCATCAATAAAGATAGATCCAATGGATGGGGAATACATAAGATGAAAGGCCATGCATCTGATAACAAATGTATGCAATGGCAGAGGGACAGTCCAAACCTCCTTATGCTGGAGGATCTTCACAATCACAAAGTAATTGATGATTGGACACAAATGTCCAGGGCATTTTATAGTGGCCATAAATTCCATGGGGGGATCATGATCATCATCCACATCAAAGTTAACATCATCACCAACACCATCATCCTGTAGCCTCAAGCATGTCATACCATCCACAATACTCATCACAAAGTCAAAGCAATGGCACTTATCAACCTGGTCGAGATGTCAACAAATCTGAGGATCATAGTTATTGTTATTACTTGATTGCACAGGGTCTTTAATCTCCATAATGTGCGCATGCTCTGTTGTGTCTGCAGTCCACTGCATGGCAACACCAGTGTTGCAGATGCTGGAAAATATACTCTGCATGAGCTCCAATTTGGAAATGTACTAATTATTATGCTCATGTTGCCACAACAAAATCCTCTAGCTGTGATTGCATGTCTATTGGCATGAAATTCATTGAGGGCTTCAGAAATGTGCTTGATGTCATCTTCATTGATACATGGTGACTGGATGAGATCCTGAAATTCCATCAATGCTCAGATGGCAGTGATCACAGAACTAGGTGCTGCATCCACACTGACTACAATAATCAAATGCTGAATGTCATGTTGAGTTTGTCCTGTAACCTGTTTGAGCTTGGAGATACCACTGTAAAAATGATGAAATCCAGTGATGGGCTGCAACACAGAAAACTAGAAATCAATTTTCATATCCCCAACTGCACAATTAATCCATTTGACATCATGATCATAAAATTCTCAGTGAATGAGATGCAGAAATTCTGGAGTGAAGAAATGAGATGGTTCACTAAGGGTCCAATCCTGCCAGAAAGGTTTAGAGACATTATTCAAGCAAAATTTCTGCACTTCACAAAAGAAGGCTTCAATATCACTGGGATCCACCCATGTTTGAACAACAGCCAGTTGTGCAAGTGTGGTTGATTTTGTGTGAGATTCATGGTACAAAGGGTCTCTGAACTGTTTGAATATGGCCATGGTTACCAGAGATGTCTTCCCACTAACAGTATCTAGAATCATAGCCTCTGGAGTGTTGACAATTGTCATATACCGTACATTCAGGTCCAATCCATGGACATCCGGACACCCAATCCATACATCCTAGTCCACCCATCCAATCCAGCTCACATGTCCAATCCATCCATCCACTCCAATCCATATCCATCCATAACTAATCCATATCCATATCCGACTCAGTCCACCCATCCGATCCATGTTCATATCTGATCCATGTCCATATCCAATCCATGCTCATATCTGAAACTATTCCCACGCACCTGTGCGTTACTCCTTTTAGGTTAAATACCTGTGTCCGGCTTTTGGTTATCTCTGCACCTCTGGCTTTTGGTTATCTCGACTTCCATCTTGATAAGATATTTTGTACAAGTCTTATTTCCAAGTTCATAGCCTTGTGTTCCGCAATGCCTCAGACATAGCCTCAGACTATCCTTACTTGCCTTCCGGCATGCTACCTACAGTATATAAACTTGTAGTACAACTCCTGCAGACCTCAGTCTGATCATTGCTCTCCTATTTCTGTATATTCCTTGATTACTCTGTATTCTGTTATCATGTCTAAATAACTCTGTTTCCGTTCTTGCACTTGGGCTCCGGCCCTTGTAAGCTTCCGACTCAGGCCTATGGGATCACTCCCTAGGCTGAAGCTTTGATCCCATGTTCTATATCCTTTTCGGACTTTGTCCATTTCCTGGCTCTCATCTGTTTCACCTCCGACTCTACCTTTGGTAGTCTTATCCTGTCTGTTTCTATTCCAGACCTTGTCCAGAGTAGTCTACACTATTTCTATACCATATCCAGACCTACTCCCCTCTAGTAGTTAACACTTCCCCTAAGATCCATAGAGCTACGCTCATCCAATCATCCGATCATCCGCTCTTCCACTCCTCCAAGCTCCGGACCTTCGGACCTCTGGACCTCTGGATCTATCCTATCCTATCCTCCGACACCTATGGATCATCTGTCCCTCCGGAGCGTTGCTCCTATCCTGCCCTGGACTTTGTCCAGGAGTCCATCCTTCATCCATTCTACTTGGAACTTGTTCCAGTAGTCTTACCATTACTCCCTACCATCTGGAAATAGTGCCGGCGCATTCCTGCACTCATCCGGAAGTCCTTTGGAGCTCTATCGAGCTATCTTGTCCTACAGAGTTCATCCGGACTCCGTCCGGACTTCACTATAACTCCCCCTTGAACTTCATCCGAAATTAAGGGCACATACTCGGGTAAGGGGCACAGTGTACGAGCTGAGGCCAAGCCCCTTCGACTTTCTGTCCCTCCAGTACAACCCCATGTAAGACCAGGACTTCTTAGTAGCCCTAGTTTTGCATGGTTGTAACAACAATACATATAGCTTGCAAGGAGGGTAAAACAATAGTGGCTATTTCCAACAGGGTCTGATAACATGACTCCTTCACATGCAGCCTACTTGAGTGGACACATGATAATATCTAGACATTCATGAATTAAGTGATGCTTGAGTATGCCTTGCATCATCAGGAAAACCTGAACTTACTTAATCAGACTTTTTTTTTGGATTTTTACATCTTTTCAAAAAGGAGTGGCCTTTTTTCAATTTTTTTTAATTCACTGCCTAGTCCCAACTTGAGTATTAAGAATAGTTTATGACTATTATTTCATACCATTGCAATGGTTAGAGTTCACAATTTGTAAATATTACCACTTCAGGAGAGGATTTGAAAATGGAGATAATCAGCACTCTGTGCCACTTACTAGTAACAAATTTCTGTTTTTATGTTTTCAAACATATCTCTTAGGTTTATAAATCATATTGGAACATATAAGTTCATATCAGGCAGTGAATTAAGAATGGACCTCTGGTCCTGTCCTACCCTACCCTTGACATCCTGTGGATCATCTTTCCCCCTGGAGCTTCCCTCCTCCATTCCATTCTACTTGGGACTCGACCCAATAGTCTTACCTTTATTCCCTGTCCTCTGGAAATAGTTCCTGCATGTTTCCCATGCTCCTCTGGTAGTCCCTCAGCGCTCTATTGAGCAGTCTAGCCCTAGAGTTCCTCCGGAGTTCCCCTCTGGACTTCACTGGAACTCCCCCTAGACTTCATGCAAAATTAGGGGCACATACTTGTATAAGGGGCACAGTGCACAAGCTGAGGCCAAGCCCCATGATTTAGTTATGACACTCCAGTACAACCCCATGCAAAGCTGGAAGTTCTGAGTAGCCTCCAGTTTTGCATGGCCATAACAGTTTCAAGACAAAAAGATATCTACCAAAAATGTGTGAATCAAATCTTTTTATTGCCTGACATTTGTCTGAGTCCTGAGCGCTGAATCCCAAGTGCCGAACCCCGAAATTGTGGACTACCAGATTTTGGGGTTTGGCACTCAGGATTTGGCACTTGGGACTCAGAAAAATGTGAGGCAATAAAAAGCTGAAACTCAAAACTCAAAACTTGAAACTTGCAAAAATGTATATCATGTAAAATGTCTATTTCCTTACACAGTTCACTGAGTGCCAAGTACCAAGACCCGGGACCCAAATCCCAAATTCTTGGCAATGTAACAAGTGCTGAGTGCTGGAACCCAAACCCCGAACCTCGAAACTTAAAACTTGAAACTGTCATATACCATACTTCTAATCCCAGATCCGACCATATCCGATCAGATCCGATCGATTCTATTTCCGTCTGGTCCACAGATCCTGTCTGGATCACCCATCCGAATGTGCCCACTTCTCGCACCTTAACTCTCTTGTGTATATCTGTGTCTATCTCCTTTCATCATTCCTCCTGTTTCCAGTATTCTGGCTGTGTATATTTCTGTCCTGTGTCACTGATCCATTACCTGTGTTCATTTCCGATTCATGCTTACTGATCCGCTGTGCATTAACTAATAGACTTCTATTACACTTCATACATAGCCCTTGGTCCCAGACTTGTTGATTATCTGTATTAGATACTTACAGTATATATACCACTTGTAGATCTCCATAGAACCTTAGTTCAAATATCATCTTAGATTCTGCTCATTCTGCTTCCTCCGGACTTGAGTCACTTTCCACTCTAAGTCATCTTCCAAGACTTGGGATTGATTCCTATAGTCTATATCTCCGACTCTATCTTTGGATAGTCTATCTCTGTTAGTTTCTAGTTAGGAACTTGTTCTGAAGCTAGTCTTAATCTTTGTTCTATTCCTACATTCCAGATAACCTTCGGATGTCCGGATCTGTCACGCAACTCCTTCCGGATCTTCGGACGTATAACTTCTCCCTGAAATAAGGGGCATTACTCGGGAAAGGGGCACAGTGCACAAACTGAGGCCAAAGCCCTTTGGATCTCTCTACCCTTGAGTACGGTCTTAACAGTATCATGTAAAATTTCTATTTCCTTATACAGTTCACCAAGTGTCAAGTACCAAAACCCAAGACCCAAATCCCAAATTCCTGGCAATGTAACAAGTGCCTCATGCCAGAACCCAAACCCTGAACCCTGAACCCTGAACCCCGAAACTTGAAACTTGAAACTCACAAAAATCTGCATCATGTAAAATTTCTATTTCCTTATACAGTTCACCGAGTGTCAAGTACCAAATCCTGGGACCCAAATCCCAAATTCCTGGCAATGTAACAAGTGCCTCATGCCAGAACCCGAACCCTGAACCCCAAAACTTGAAACTTGAAACTGTATGCCAGGGTTTTGGGTCTCGGGTCTTGGTACTTGACACTTTGTGAGTTTCGAGTTTTGGGTTTCAAGTTTTGGCACTCGGCACTCAGGACTCAGCACTCAGTGATTCAATAATTTGCTTCTGGCAGAGGTAACATTCATTGAAAAAGATTGTATATACATCTATCACTATGCAATTATGTCAACCTCCTCACAGTAATGACCAAACTGAAGTCCAGAGTACTTCAATGCAAGTTTATATACTGTAGGTATCATAGGTAAGGATCAGGAAGCATAATCCAAGGCTATGTATGAACCATGTGGAAACATACTACTAAGTACAACGGAACATAACTAAATGAACTCAGAGATGAGATATATACGAAAGATATTATCAAGCCAGAGACAGAGGTAACCAAGAGCTGGAGACAAGGACATACCCTAAATGGTGTAATGCACGTGGCATGGGAATATGTCCGGAGAAGAATGCAGGGAGATCCGGAGGAATGGAATCAGGATAGGAATGGGAATTGGACCAGGACACATAGTGAAGGTACATCCAGAATGCCACTGGAGAGAAAGTCTGGAAATAGTGGTGGGTATGACTGTGCTTGGAGTGGACCAGGTGCAGGGTAGGGTTGGCAGGCTAGCTGCAGAGGTCCAGAGGTCCGGAGATATGGAGATCAGGGCCAGACATCATAGTGGAGATGGGGTGTGACAGACACTCACAAAAATGTATATCATGTAAAATTTCGATTCCTTACACAGTTCACCAAGTGTCGAGTACCAAGACCCAAAACCCAAAACCCAAAACCCTGGCATACATGTTGTGTATGCCAGGGGTTGGGTTTTGGGTTTCTGGTATTGGTACTTGACACTTGGTGAACTGTGTAAAGAATCGAAATTTTACATGATACAGATGTTTGCGAGTTTTGAATTTCAAGTTTCAATTTTCAAGCTTTGGCACTCGGCACTTGCTACATTGCCAGGAATTTGGGTCTCGGGGCTTGGTACTCAACACTCAGTGAACTGTGTAAGGAAATAGAAAATTTACATGATACAGATTTTTGCGAGTTTTGAGTTTCAAGTTTCAAGTTTTGGGTTTTGGGCTTTGGCACTTGGCACTTGCTACATTGCCAGGAATTCAATGGATCTTGCTACTCAACACTCGATGAACTGTGTAAGGAAATAGAAATTTTACATGATATACATTTTTGTGAGTTTCTGTGACATACTGTATTTCACACCCCATCTCCACTATGATCTCTGGCCCTGATCTCCATATCTCTGGACCTCCGGACCTCCGCAGCTAGCCTGCCAGCCCTACATTCAGGATTCAGGTCTTGGGTCTTGGTACTCAACACTCGGTGAACTGTGTAAGGAAATATAAATTTTACATGATACAGATTTTTGTGAGTTTTAAGTGTTATGTTTCAAGTTTCAAGTTTTGGGTTTTAGCACTCAGCACTCGGCACTTGGTACATTGCCAGGAATTCAGGATTTGGGTCTCAGGTCTTGGTACTTGACACTTGGTGAACTGTGTAAGGAAATAGAAATTTTACATGATATACATTTTTGTGAGTTTCAAGTTTTAAATGTGTGGATCAAATTCCTTTTATTGTCTCACATTTTTCTGAGTCTTGAGCGCAGAATCACAAGTGCTGAACCCTGAAATTGTGGACTACCAGATTTTGGGGTTCGGGGTTTGGCACTAAAAATGTGTGGGTCAAAGTCTTTTTATTGCCTCACATTGATTCACACATTTTGAGTGCCGAACCCCGAACCCTGGCACCTGGCACCCGGCACTCGGGACTCAGGACTTATAACAATGTGAAGCAATACAAAGATATTGATTCACACATTTTGAGTGCTGAACCCCGAACCCCGGCACCTGGCACCCGGGACTTGGGACTCATAACAATGTGAAAGATATCAATCCACATATTTTAAGTGCCGAACCCCAAACCCCAAACCCAGCACTCAGGACTCAGGACTTGGGACTCATAACAATGTGAAAGATATTGATCCACATATTTTAAGTGCTGAACCCCGGACCCTAGCACCTGGCACTCGGGACTCGGAACTCAGAACAATGTGAGGCAATAGAAACATATTGATCCACACATTTTAAGTGCTGAACCCCAAACTCCGAACTCCAGTAATCCACTATTTTGGGGTTCAGGGTTTGGTACTCAGGATTCTGCACTCGGGACTCAAGAAAATGTGAGGCAATAAAAAGACTTTGATCCATACATTTTTGGTAGATATCTTTTTCATCTCAAATCTCGAATCTTGAGTGCTGAACCCTGAATCCTGAAATCCGGTAGTCCACAATTCCAGGGTTTGGTACTCAGGACTCGGAAAACTGTCAGGCAACAAAAAAACTTTGATCCACACATTTTTGGTAGATATCTTTTTTTTTCTCAAATCTCGAGTTTCTAGTTTCGGGACTCTGCACATGGCACCCAGCACCCAGCACTTGGCACTTGGCACTTGGCACTTGGCACTTGGCACTAGGTGACTCAACACATGGACTTCAAATCTTTCACCTTGTGTGTTGTGTTTTGGGTGTCCAGGTATCTGGAATTCAGGAAATATCTAGTTTAAATCTCCAGTTTTGAGTTCAAGGTTTTGGGACTTGGTATCTGGCACCCAGCACCCAGCACTTGGTACTCGGGGTTTGGCACTCAGTGAAATTTGACATTTATATTTTTGCAAGTTTTGACTTCTGAGTCTTGTGTTTTGGGCTTCAGGTGGTCGGGTGGTCAGGTTTTGAGACTCAGTGATTTGTTGTGTTAGAAAATAGGATATGGTGTACACCAAGGCTCATGTTTCAGGTTTTTGGGCTTTGGGACTCAATTATTAGTAAATGTCAGACATGGTGTATTCAGGTTTTCGTGCTTTGGGGTTTAGATTTTGGTAGTTGATGGTAGGTATATGCACTCATAGGGTGCGAAAAAAGGGATGATTCAGGATGGCTAAAATACAGTCCAAGAGATCATGCCAGTACAAAATTATGGGTGATTTGGTGGGATGACTTGTAGAGAGTACTTGAGACATCCAGCGTGGACCACTGGGCAACATTTCTGCTCTGCCTTGCAGTTCCTTGGCCAAGGAAAAAGATAATGGAAGACCCTTGATCTTGATAAAAGACTTATCATTGAAAGTGTAATGAAAATGAAACAATTTGCTTGCCATCTCAAGTGACAAAAAACTGTCTATCTTCCCCATGCTCAATCCCAAATGCAGTAACCACAATGCAATCTCCCAGTCCTTCTGGCCACTGAATGGGTAATTCAGATTCTTGGCATGGTACATGCTATTCTCATCAGAGTTGAATAAGATGAGGAAGGTGTACCCCTTGCCATATATCTGAGAAGATTCAGGATACCAGTCAACAAAATCTGAGGCACCATTTGGAAGTGAGCCTTCCCCAGAGACCTGGCCACTACTCTCACTGTTACCTTTAAATGATTCATCTAAATCTCCAAATGTGAACTCGACCTCAGCCTGAGGCCCAGTACCAGGAATATTTGGCTTATCCAAGTCGCCTGTATCCATGGAATTGTCAGACAGGTCCCACAGGCATATTAAATCCTATAGCCAGGTGCTACATCCTGAGTGAGGCTGGCTCATGTGACAAGCGACAGCAACCTGATCTCTGAAATCAACAAGGCAGATATAGGATTAGTGTTACAGTTGTACGTGCCCCTATTCATTTTCCCTTGGTTTCCTCACTTGTATATTATGTCACATGACTTGACTCATATGCTCAACGCATCTGTATGAATACATGCCTTCCTTATTAGGATACGCAGTTACATTCTCATGGTTACTTGGTCTGTGCACATATATCTACCTATTTAAGTACAGTGTACTTGTAGTAGATTCTTTACTTTAATCTTACTGGGTTTTACCTGGAAATCTCCTTCGCTTAGGTCTCCAACCTAAGTCGTCTTGAATCGTCTCTAAGTCTAAGCACTCCTTAGCCTTAGTCTCTATTCTTGCAGAACCTCTTAGATTTATCTTTGAGGCCGAACCTTTGATCGTACTCGGAACGTGTTCCTTGTACGTTCACCTTGTCCTCTTCTGGACATTGTAGGAACTTCCCAGCAGACTGGCTGTGTCTTTTCACTGTTGCTGGTGACGCCACCCCAGTTCGTAACAAAAGATTAAAGTCTATCTGATCGTCGACTATCCAGTCTTCGACCCCGAACCCTGATCGCTTAGATCAACTAGCGTATGCGTACGCTGAGCCGATTGTCAAGAAAAGCCCTCTGACAGAAGACAAGCCCTAACGGACAGCAATACAGCGCGTGTAGGCACTGAGAAAGTATAACTCACCAGACGAATCATCAAAACATGGCGACCAAAGAATTTGAATACAAGATCGGTCAACCAAAAGGTTTTGATGGAGATCGCGATAACTCTCGTGAGTTTATCCAGTCATGTAACCTTCACTTCGATATCAACGAAAAGCTTTACACTACCAACAAGCAGAAGATCATTTTCATAACATCCTTTATGACTGAAAGGAATGCTAAATCCTGGAAAGAGCAATTCCTTGACCATGCTCAATCAACCGACACTTCTGGACAAAAAGTTGGTTATGGAACAATGCTGGATTTTATGAAAAGCTTCAAAGAAGCCTTTGACCCAGTGGATACCAAAGGAACCGCACTCACTAAACTCAGAGACCTCAAACAAGGAAGCGGAGATCTCCACACTTACATTTCCGATTTTGAGGCACTTGCAGCCAAGGCTCATATCAGCGATCATGCAATGAAGATCCAATTCTTCCAAGATGGCCTAAATTGGGGTATCCTTACCAAGCTTTTCGCACTAGGAGATGTTTCAGAAGTATTCCGAGACATTGTGCTGCAATGCGTTTCCATTGACAACTCTCATCATCGCCTTCAAGCCATGAGGACACGTCATGCCCCACAACAGAAGAAGAAGAATTATGGAAATGCACGTTACATCCCCAATCGTGACTCCAATGCAATGGTCGTAGATCGAATCTCCGACACGGAGAGATCCGAATGCATGAAGAAGGGACAATGCTTTGGATGCAAGAAGACAGGGCATCGTATTCACAATTGTCCCAATAGAAAGAAGAAAACCCTGCTCCGACAAACCGAAGTCAAAGAAGAAGAAGATGACGAAGAAACTGTAAGGCGGGTTGTCGAGGATTTTTGACTTGGAGAAACAAAGATTCGACGTATGTTTCTCCTAATGTATTACTAAGACTTGTATGTGCTGTAGGTGAAAGAAAAGAACTTTGTGTCCCTATCACCCTTCACTCGCGTACTCGCTTAAAATCCGTCGACACTACTGCTGTTATCGATTCAGGAGCGGCAGGAACATTCATTTCCGAGGAGTTTGTGAAACTCCATCAAATCACATGACGAAAACTCAAAACACCGTTTCGAGTTACTACAGCAGATGGAACTCTTATTAAAGGAGGACCGATCACGCACTATTGCCTGTTAGTGGTCAAAATCGATGAACGAACCATGTATGGGAAATTCAATATCACCAAACTGGGAAGAAGAGATCAAATCCTTCTAGGAATTCCGTGGTTATGAGCAATGAACCCAAGCATAGATTGGGCTGCTGAAACACTAGTCCTTCCCCGAACAACGAAATCGGATGAAATAGAAGTTGATATGGATATGGATCGAAAGAAGAATGGATTGCCCCCAGCCTTCAATTGTCATTCTAAGAAATGGCAACATTCCTGACTTCCGAGATCCCTTGTAATCCCTTCTATTCCCAACGATCCCGAACCGGAAGAACAAACACCGCGTACCACCGATCCTCTTCCGCATGTACAACTACCATGACCAGTATCACCGATTCCCCGCGCAGAAAAGTGCAAGAATGAGTCCAAACCTGAACATCGAGCCGGACAAGAACCTACTGAGCAATGGCCAATAGAAGAACAGAAGTATGGAAAAAGAAAAGCGGAAGAAGAGATTCCTGGACAGGATACAAATGTACCGAAATTATCCAAGTTCTACATTCCACCAAAAACTCTTCAACATACTCCCTTGGCTTCAATCGAGGAAATTCCCGATGAAGAAGAACCCGTGCCCTCGTTGATCCCAACAGAGGATGATGACCAATTCAACACAATGCAAGATGTCTGGCACACGCCAGAAGTACGTGAAATTTCCTCTTATGAACTAGGAGATGGAGAATTTCTTGTGGAATACGACACTGACGGAGTTAGCATGAGAATCATAGAAGAAGTATCCATGGATACACCTCTGACACGTGATGGAACTTCTCGACTTCAACAACTCCACAATTCCCCTTCCTCCTCCGAAATACAGTAACAAAGCTCAGGAATTCGCCACAGACGAGAAGGAAAAGAAAAAGAAATCCTTTAAAGAATTGGTCCCGGACTATTTGCACGACTTTGCAGACATCTTTGCTAAAGACGGACTGAACAAACTACCTCCCGAACGCCCTGGTATAGATCATCGGATTGATACTAAACCCGGTTTTATCCCTCGCACGTCTAAGGTTTACCCGCTATCGGAAAAAGAACGCGCTGCCGTCAAAACGTTTATCAATGAAAATGTTGCGAAAGGTTTCATCTCAGCATCGAAGTCACCCCAAGCCAGTGGCTTCTTCTTTGTGGGAAAAAAGAGTGGAGAATTGCGTCCCTGTCAAGATTACCGCTACATCAATGATTGGACAGTCAAGAACGCCTATCTGCTCCCGCTTCCTATTTCCCTCGTTGCACGCCTTCACAACGCACAGTTCTTTACGAAAATGGATATCCGGTCCAGCTATAACAATATTCGCATCCATCCTGATGATAGGTGGAAAGCTGCTTTTACTACAGAATTCGGCCTCTTTGAACCGAACGTCATGTTCTTTGGCCTCTGCAATTCCCCAGCAACTTTTCAAGCATACATGAATCGTACCTTCCAGCAGGAAATCAATGAAGGATGGATGGTTATCTACATGGACGATATCCTGATTTTCTCTACAACTATGGCGGAACATCGTGAACGAACAAAACAGGTTTTGATGAAGATATGAAAGGAACACCTGTTCTTAAAACCGGAGAAATGCACCTTCAATGCAGAAGAAGTGGAATACCTCGGAATGATAATTCGCCCCGGACAAGTTGCTATGGATACCGCCAAGACCAAGGGAATCTCCGAATGGCCAGTTCCGAGATCTGTAAAAGATGTCCGATCATTCCTTGGTTTTTGCAACTTCTACTGAACGTTCATTTCCCACTACTCTGACATCGCCTGACCACTTATCGATTTAACAAAAAAAGATAAGGCCTTTGATTGGTCAACCGAATGCATGGACACCTTCGAAGAACTGAAATGACGCTTTACATCCCAACCGGTACTCCGTAACCCTGATCCTTCCCGACAATTTGCTATTGCTACCGACGCTTCGCTCGTAGCAACCAGCGGAGTTCTTTTGCAGACTGACGAAAATGGTGTTTACCACCCATGTGCATACCTCTCACAGTCTTTGAATCCTGCAGAACGCAACTACCAGATCTTTGATCGGGAACTCCTTGCCGTCATACGGGCATTGAATGAATGGTGCCACTATCTTGAAGGAAACCCGCACCCCGTCCTGGTATTCACCGACCACAAGAATCTTCTGTACTTTAGAAGTGCACAGAAACTTACTCGTCGCCAAGCACGCTGGCAATTGATTTTGTCTATTTTTGACATTGAACTGCATCACGTTGCAGGTACTAAATTGGCAGTACCTGATGCTCTGTCTCGCCGGCCCGACTATGACTCCGGCAAAGACGATAATGAAGACCAGACACTCCTCCCTGACGCTCTATTCATTCGTCTTATTGATACCGACCTGAAGGATGTATTGTCATCCTCTGACCCCCTCGACGACCCTGTCTTCAAAACAGCATCCGACGCCCTCGACGGCGTGTGTCTTCCTCCTATGAAATCGGCACTCTCTGACTGGAAGATTGAGGAGAACGTCCTCTATTTTAGGAATCGTGCCTACATTCCACCGGCACATCGCCCGACATCCTGAAACGGTATCATGACATCCGACTGCGGGACATCCCGGTAGATTTAAAACCGAAGAACTCGTTAAATGGGAAGCATGGTGGCCCGCTATGGGCTCCTATATTCAGAAATACGTTGAGGGTTGCACCCTTTGTCAGCAAATGAAAGCCGACACACATCCCGTTCGCCCTCCCCTTACCCTGATACCTTCCTCTGCGACTCGTCCCTTCTCTCAAGTCTCTGTTGATCTTATCACTGACCTTCCTGTCTCTGGAGGCTTTGACAGTATCATGGTCATGGTAGACCATGGCCTTATGAAGGGGGTAATTATTATCCCTTGTCTGAAAACCGTCACTTCCGAAGGGATTGCTAAACTATTCTTGAAACATGTTTACCGTCGATTTGGTCTCCATGACAAAGTCATTTCAGATCGAGGTCCGCAGTTCCTATCACGCTTCTCTAAAGAGCTTGCCCGACTTCTCGATTACGTCATTGCCCCATCTACAGCTTATCACCCTCAGACCAATGGTCAAACGGAAAGGCTTAATCAAGAACTTGAAACATACCTACGCATCTATTGCCGCAATAATCCTGAAGATTGGGTAGAACACCTACCAATAGTTGAATTTGTCCATAACCATCAAAAACACGATGCAAGGAATGCATCACCCTTCTATCTGATGATGGGATACGAACCACGTGCCATCCCTCATCTAATCCCTGACTCATCTGTTCCTGCGGCAGAAGATTGAGTACGATCTCTGCAAAAGATAAGAGAAGAAGCAATCGCCTGCCATAACATTGCAATGCAGACAATGGCCGAACGCTCCCGAGGAGATAAGTACACTCCATGGAAGATCGGAGATAAGGTTTGGCTATCTGCCGCTAATCTTAGGCTCAAACTCCCATCAAGGAAACTTGCGCCAAAGCGATATGGACCCTTCCCGATCATCGATGTCTTATCGCCCATCACATTCACACTTAAACTCCCTCCACAGTGGAAAATTCACCCCACGTTCCACGCTTCTGTCTTATCGTCCTATAGCAAAACAGACATACACGGTCCGAACTTCCCGAACCACCACCTGACATCAACGAAGAAGAGGAAGAATATGAAATAGAAGCAATTCTTTCTCACAAAGGAACCAGCACTCGCCGACGTTATCTTGTTTCTTGGAAAGGATATTCATCGGGAGATAATGAATGGCTCCCAGAAAAGAACTTGAAGAACTCCGCTTGAATCTTGAATGCTTATAAGAAGCAACACGCCCTCTGATTATCCTTCAGTCAATCAAACCGCACCAGCACTTGATCAACTACCACCATCAAATGTCTTTCCCCACTGCCTACATCACCCCCATCACCATTGCCAACAATGACTCCGACTCTGATGCTGAAAACTATGGAACCCTTGCCACCGAAATCGACAACACTTCCTACATTGAAGCCGCCCTTCTATGTGAAGGACACGCCCTTGAAATCGAAAGAATCCTCACAGAAAAAGGTGCCTTCCCGGCCCTCCTCCTTGTCAACATTATCTGTACCGCCGCTCTTATTGAAGCCACAGCCAACGAAACCACCGACACTACTTACCGTCAACGCTTTCTACATCTTCAAAAACGTATTCGTTCATATGCTATGCTGTTGCTTCCCGGTTCTTTTAAAAGCGATGTTGAAGAAGCTATTCACATCGTGGCCAAACGTCGAGCAGGCGTTGCTTGACCTCCCTCTCCGCAGGAAGATATGCCACTTCCTATTCCAGCACCCTCTTCTTCACGTGTGTATTCTAGTGTTGACGCCCTTTCTGGCTTATGCTCTGCTGTCCAAGAGATCAGGCAGCTCACCAACGCAGTCGTCGAAACTATCCAGCAATCAGTCGCTGAAACCAGAGCAGCTAGAAACTAGTCGAAGAAGCCATCACTGATTTACAACAAACGCAAGCTGACCTCGCATCTCCCCGAACCCCATCTCCTATCGAACAACCGACTTCACTGCCCCCCATCACAGTCTCCCATGACCATCCCGCATGGCTATATGAACCTTGCACAGAAGAACAGTGTGAGGCCGCAAAACTATTAGGAGTCCCTGTAACTGAGCTGGTAGTGCTCGGTCCTCGACTTCGCGACCTTCACATACATCCTCCCATGTCTATCCCGTCATCATTTGGTCCAATGGATCCTGTCTCGCCAGTCTTAGTAAAAGACTTCGGCATCACCTCCCCTTCTTCCTCTAACGAACTTCTTGCGGTTGCTGAACGAGGGACTACTCCTGACCTCCCCGCATCCGCGTACACGCTAACCATAAACAACAAGTGCAGCTTAGGCGTGACAATGCCTTTGCTTTAAAACGCATGGTGCGACAGAAAGGGAAGAAGTGTGCTAGATCCACCAGTCCCAAACCCGTTATTTCACCATCACCACTACGCATGTCTACCTCTAACACTGATGAAAACATGAAATGCCGATTCTGTGGCATCGTCGGACATCGGCAAAAGAATTGCCCCGACTATCAATGTCAAATCTGTTTGCGACACGCTCCCACTCATCTGTCCATCTACTGCCCTCAACGTCGCGGAGAACCCCCATTTACACTCACTTGGAAGGACAATGGATTTTATGATGCGTTTCGTAGGTGGGAACAGTACATTATTAACCGTCGACGACGAAAAGAAGGTCGACGGGCGAGGACTGTAGCAGAGGAGGAAGCGGCTTACATGCTAGGAGGAAGTGCCGCTGATGAAGACGTCGCCAACTATGACGACTATGATCCTGTCTATGACGACAATAGAGATGTTTGAAAGCCGGTGACTTTCACCGTAATACGGGGGTAATGTTACAGTTGTACGTGCCCCTATTCATTTTCCCCTTGGTTTCCTCACTTGTATATTATGTCACATGACTTGACTCATATGCTCAACGCATCTGTATGAATACATGCCTTCCTTATTAGGATACGCAGTTACATTCTCATGGTTACTTGGTCTGTGCGCATATATCTACCTATTTAAGCACAGTGTACTTGTAGTAGATTCTTTACTTTAATCTTACTGGGTTTTACCTGGAAATCTCCTTCGCTTAGGTCTCCAACCTAAGTCGTCTTGAATCGTCTCTAAGTCTAAGCACTTCCTTAGCCTTAGTCTCTATTCTCACAGAACCTCTTAGATTTATCTTTGAGGCCGAACCTTTGATCGTACTCGGAACGTGTTCCTTGTACGTTCACCTTGTCCTCTTCTGGACATTGTAGGAACTTCCCAGCAGACCGGCTGTGTCTTTTCACTGTTGCTGGTGATGCCACCTCAGTTCGTAACAATTAGGCTACATGTGATTTATATTCCATCAATACTGCCTTTCTCACCATTTACTTGCACCATGCAGTTTGCAAGGTAAGTCATATCTGCTTACATTTACCGCTGTAACAAACATATTGGCGCTGGCCTCAAAACCCTAACTTTTAGCACTCATCTCATGTCTATAGGAGTTTCCACTCATCCAAAGGCTGTCTTACTCCTTTAGCATTGCCAGTGGCATCTCACGCTTACCACACACCATACTGATTGCCACACCATGTTCCATGTACCGATGTCCTTCCATGTCCTTGCCATGTCCACATAGCTCCATTTGGTGCATAGTTTGTTTTATGTTCATTATCACTGATTCCACAGCAAGTCTTATTACATGTCGCCTTGTGCTGCAGCTGCCTCATGCTACATTTACATATGGCAGTTACTGTACTTGAGCGCTACTGATTTCGCCTAATGCATCCTGAGTACATATGATTTAGGATATAAGCACTGCATACCCACACCTGATTAGTACCTCATTTTTACCGTACTATAGGTCAAAATTAGTGTCTAGCTCTGGATCTACCCAGTAGTAGACTTAGTCTTTAAAGTTCTTTACTGCTTGTTAATTGATTTCGCTCATTCACCATTACTGCTGGCATACTGCTAGATTCTTGACCCCTATTTTGACTGGACTTCACACTTGCCACTACTTTACCACTGAAAGTACTGCAGTTTTCTTTGCTGTTTCCTTGCACTGCTCGCACCTTACCGCTACTGCTAATATTGTTGCTCATTATCGCTCACTCGATGCTATGTTTACAAGCATTATCTCAACCATGGTAGCACCACTACATACCATGCTAGTTCTGGCAGCATCTTCTCTAGCCACAGCAGCTTACCACTGACTATGACACTACATTCACTCACTGGTTTGACTTGGATTAGACAATACTAACAGGCATCCCCCTTTAGGGTCGAATGCTCTTGTTTGACAAGTGAAGCAGACTAGACGGAGCACAAGACTCACATACTAACTTAGGAGGTAGTTTATCTACAGCCTAGGTTAGGTTATATCTTTACACCACTGTGACTTCATGTCCTATCACAGAACAATCCAGCCATTGCATATTGGTAATTTTAGATTGATGACTCTTTTGTGTTCAAGTAGTCCCACCAGCATGTGCATCAGTACTGTGTATAGTACTATACACTTGTATTTCCTTCAAATCAATATTAAGCTTTCAGACCCCTCCAGCTTGTCATCAGCCTGACTCTGGCTTGTCAAAGGAGGTGTCCATGTGGAATTTGTGTCAAGATCTGTTGTCAGGTCTGCATCAATGCCACCATTGTGCTGAGTGTGCATATGCCTTTCTGCAATAAGACCTTGCAAGCTTCATTGCAGACAGATGGTAGAGCATCCAGGCACTCTTTGTAGTTTGTGAGATGTAAGAGACAGTGGTTATCTTGGCCTTCAATACATGGACTGGTTGGAGTACAATAGTTGCACCTCCAGAATTTTAAATGGGACTTATTATCAACTTATTTGAGTTCCTTCAAGTTATCAGTTAGGATTTTGGCTGGTGGGTGGCTGCACAGATGTTTTTCAGTAGACATCTTGAGACAAGTCCCAAGTGAATGGTGCAAATGATATAGTTCAACTTGAATAAGTGATAAAAAAACATAGTAATATTGTTACTGCAATCTAATAAGTGGATTGAGGCCCAACTGGAAATTACTGAATTCATTTTGAACCATCTGACCTGGTTGTGAGCTCTGTCACCAGCTTTGGGCTGCTGTGAAATTATGAACATCTGGGGCTGTATATTCTGTGAGTTCTGTTATCACTTTGGGTCACTGTGGGAAACTGTCACAAATTACCATATCTGTGAGGAAATTTGTAGTTTGCAGATGCTGGGTCAAAGCCATGGGGGAAATTGGTAGACTCCAGTATGGTTTCAATATCTTGCCTATGTCTGACAAGTTCAGAAACGCAGAGTCTACAAGCAACTTCAGCAATTTCAGCAAGGGCAAGAGTGATGTGATTTTTGTATTCCATGACATCCATCATAGAAAGCTCTGGTATGCCTAGTGCTGTCATTAACGGCAGCAGGCAGTAGGACTATAGAGCAAATGAAGACATCAAGGAACTTGGAATGATGGACTAGTATTGCAAAGCCCAGGACATCAAACCACATGGACATCTTGATGATAAACTGCATACTGTCACTGCATGATCTCAGTGTCCAGTCTGGCACAATATGAATCCACTGGAGAATGTAAAAATTCACAAGAGCTTTTGAGGAATATGCCATTGTTCCAAAAATCATAAATAGGAGGCCATGCAAAGGCAAGTCACTGGTGCCTTCTAGATTTTGACACCTGCTCCTGGCATTATTATCCATAACCATACCTAACTAGATACAATAGGTTATGCTTCTCTGTCACAGACTAATGACACTTTGATAGGTTATCCATTATGGCTCCCACAATGGATAATATGCCTGACACCTCAATATGGCATGATTCTACTCATTTTGGAGCTGTCTACTATTTGGTGCACACCTCACAGCTTCCCCCACACTGCATTTTTGGCCACCTACTGTGGGAATTTCCCCACTAAGGTAGGGCTCATACAAAAATGACTAACATCATGTAACAAAGTACACAAAGTATGACAATACTACAGAAAGGACAAAGGCTCAAAAGATTCATGCAAAAGAGAAAAACTGACTCCTGTGGATCATTTGGGAGGCTATCTGGCACATTTCACAGGAGCTAAAATTGTCATAAAGTATATATAGCAAAAGGTTTTGATGTTATACATGTGTGTACCATAGATTTAGCTGAATATAGTAATATGACACTATGACACCATCTGTCAGTTGATCATATAATGGCAAAATGCCTAAACACAGCAAGAGAACCCATGCAAGTATTGCAAAGTCGGTAAGCATCACTGTTTTGACTTGTGAGAAGGAGTTTAAATACTTACCGAGGCTGATAGCTTTTCCAATCAATCTTGGCATTTCCTTGATGCATATCAAAGAGGTTTGAATGGAAAGCAAGCAGTGTGGGCTAAGAGAAAGTACCACAGTCATCGGACCCTGTCTGACAGTATAATGAAAGAACTTGATGATGAGCAAATTGTATAGATAGTACTATCATCGCCACTATCTACAGGTGCCATTAGGTACCAGAGTCACTACATTGTCACATTATGTCACACTAGGTCACAGTTGGTCGTTTTTGCATGAGCCCTACCTTACACCAAAAACATCACTCATTTGGAATCTTCACAATATCAATTATTCCCACACCCTCCCTACATCACTGCAGCTTCACCACCACACTGCAATAGGTTTCTCTTCATATATAAGTAGTAGTTTAGCATATATGTGTATGATATAATATAATAGACTGCTTTTGTTAAGATCATACTCAAGGAGGGTCAGACTGGAAGGGCTTGGCCTCAGCTCATGCGCTGTGCCCCTTTGCCAAGTATGGTGCCCTTAATTTCTATAGAGTCATGCACATCCGGAGGAAGTCCAGATATAGGGATGTGAAGTCCAGCAGACTTCCAGATGTAGGAGTAGGGAAGACTAACAGCTACTATGGACAAAGTCTGGAGTAGAAACAAATGATATAAAGACTACCCAAAGGTGGAGCCAGAGGTGACCAAGGATGAAGATCCAAGGTCTGAAGATAGACAAGAGACTAGGCTCAAGTCCAGAAGAGATTCAGAGGTGGACTAAGTCCAGAGGAATGAGTAGAAACTAAGTTGATATTCAAACTGAAGCACTATGGAGATTTACAAGTGGTTTATATACTACATATAGGTAGTTACAGAAAGATCAGTCAGCGCAGTACAAAGCTATGTATGAATCATATGCAAAGTCTGACAGAACATAAGTAAATGAAACTCAGAGATGAAGTGAAGTAACAGATCAGTAAGCAGACAGGATATAGAGATAGCTGGAGAGCTGGACTTGTGAATGTACAAACGGAGATATTACAAATGGAAATAGATCAGAAGATAGAGAGGAGCATAGGTCTGGACATCTGGATATTGAAGAGGGGAAGTGCAGGAGATCCAGGTGGACATCTGGACTTCTGAGAAGCCAGATTGGAGATCATGTCTGGATATGAGTATATGACAGTTTTTTTGTTTATTTGTGTGCTTGCTCCTCCTCCAGGCCTCTTTCAACATAACCTGGGGCACAGAACACTTTCGCATTTTTGTCCCTTTGACAGAGAAGTGGCCTAAGGTATTCAAAACATGTTTAGTAACCTATATGAACAGATTCCCATCTTTATTTGATCCCCTGAAGTGTCTTACATCAAGAGATATGGCATATATTCAGAAAACCACAAAATGTATTCTCATTTTGTTATTTCTGTGTAGATGGACTTTGGGAAATGATCCCCAGCATTCATTTAACAATAAGAATAATGTGTCAGGAGCTTAGGATCATAGGAAAAGATGCTGTTGTGTAGTGCATCCCCCCTCTCCTGATGGTTTACCCCCTATGAAAAAATTTCCTGTAGGACTGGACCTCAGGGATGTAGTGATGTAGGGAGGGTGTGGGAATAATTGATATTGTGAAGATTTGATGTTTTTGGTGTAGTGGGGAAATTCCCACAGTAGGTGGCCAAAAATGCAGTTGAAGCTGTGAGGCGTGCACCAAATAGTAGACAGCTCCAAAATGAGTAGAATCATGCTATATTGAGGTGTCAGGCATATTATCAATTGAGGGAGCCATGATAGATAACTTATCAAAGTGTCAGTAGTCCGTGACAAGGAAGCATAACCTGTTGTATGTAATTAGAGTTAGTTATGGATAATAATGACAGTATAGCCTGATGTTGAATGTGCATGCATACAACATGATCGATTGATCTGCTGGTGCAGTAATACCAAATGCACCTCAAGTGCTCTTGTGGGAAAAATCAATCTGGTAATCATCAGTAAACTACAAATTCTCCCACAGACATCTAAAATTCGTTTTCTCTGCACAGACAACCACAGACCCCACAGTTTGCACAAATATCACAGTTAGCTGTGGCCCCAAAGTATATGTTTACTCCAACTGCTCACAGTTCTACAGGACCTGCAGGCTTTTGTAGCAAACTTGCATCTTAGCACTATCACTACTGAGCACTTACTATACTAGTACAAGTGTAATATTGTATTTATTCTTGAGCAGCACCAAGTGACTAAATTTGCTGAGGATGAAAGAAAGGCATATGACATTTTGAAGTTCAACAAGTCTACTACAGGATTTATGATTCAACATATCATAAACATAGTACACTATCATGCATGTTGGGACACCATAATACAAGAACCGACTATCATAATGTGAAAGTGTAAGGAACAGAAGATTAATCAAGCTGGAGAGTGAGGTGATGACAGCTCCTCGAAGATTCTAATTTGTGGACAACTTTCGTCAGGACTCTGTATGGCACCATCATATCACAAACTTACCAGCATGTAGATGATTCCCGTGTCTTGGAGGTAAAGGAGAAATATGAGACCAGCCATACTTCTTAAAGACAACTCTCATGTACCCCAAGCCCATGCCGGTATCATCTAACTTCTTCTCCATGGTGTTGACTTGAAATTTGAGCAGGCTGGCCTGAATTTCATTTTCGCGCAGTATACACTCTGCCAGCACCTTTTGTGTGACAAGAACCTTGCACTTGGCTCTTACGAGATCCATGACAAGATTGGCTTCAGAGTCTGTTGGATCCAGTATCAACTGTTCAAATGTAAGGTGCCTTCAAAAATGAATGTTATTGACTTACTGTGGAACTGACAGTATCAAGAACATCATACAAGTCACACATCCCCATTTTTGCATCATCTTTCCAACAACACAGATCAAGGTTGTCCACTTTGCCTGAAGTGCATGCTCATAATTTTTATAGAGTAGTGGTAGTGATGGTCATCATTTGGCAGAAGTTGGTATCGGAAAATGCTGTGAAGGTATACTATATGCATATCCCTCGAATGACTGACTCGTACAGAGTTGTACTATAGCATGTCTCATCATTGTCCCTCATGTGGAAAAATATTTCAAGACCATACCACTCTCGCTCGGCACATGAGCCAACCTTGGTCTGGATGCAACACCTGGTTGGAAGACCTGATCAACTCCACCACATTATCCAATGAAGATCATCCCATGGACTCAGCAGATGGCTTGGACATTGAACCCTTTCAAGGACTCAGTGACGATTTCTATGACTTTGGTGATTTTGGCACTGAAGGAGAGGACGTGTCGAGAGTACATAGAGGTGGAAGTGAGCACAAGCGCAGTAGTGAATTGACTGGTGAAGTGACAGACCTCTTTCCCAATCCCCCTCTGGCCTATCAGGATGGCTATACATTCTTGGGCCTGTTTGACTCCGACAAAAATAGCATACATCGGAAAACAAACCTTTACTATCCTTTTAGCAGTCGGAGAGATTGGCAGCTTGCAGCATGGCTGCTACATTCAGGCCTGAGCATGGGGAAGATTGATTATTTTTTATCACTCGAAATGGTCAGTGTCAGGACTTCAAATTCGCTGTCATCCCTTGAATATATGACTTTTAAGATCAAGAATTTACCCTTATCATTCCATTCAGCTAAAGAATTACGGGGTCGAGCAGAGATGCTGCCCAGTGGTCCACATTGGCTGTCTCAAGTAATTCCAATGTCTCACCCTACAAATTCACCTGTGGTTCTATACTGGCGTGACCCTATCAAGTGCATAGCCACAATCTTCAACCATCCATTATTCCACAACTATATCGACCTCATGCCTCACAGGGTGTACACCACCATGGAGAAGAAGTGTCGTGTATTTACTGAATGGATGACAGGAAATGACACATGGGACATGCAGGTGTGTAACAACTCAAATTTTGAAGTTCTGCAGCTAATGTATCCTTGAAGTCGGCAATCCCTAGTGGCGTGACTCTCCTTGGCACCATTCTTTCTTCCGACAAGACAAATATCACTTCATTAACAGGGGATCATGTGGCTCATCCGCTCCTGATTAGCCTTGCAAATATTTATATGAAAATACAACTGAAATCGTCATCCAATGCTTTTGTTCTCACAGCCCTACTACCCGTCCCAAAGTTCATCCATAAGAAGAAGAGAATGAGGGGCGTGTTGGAGGATCGCCTCATGCACCAATGCCTCAACATTGTTCTTGAACCTTTAAAGCAAGCTGCTTGATTGGGCATCATGTTATCGGATCCCATCAGACATAGTCATTACTGCTTCACCCCTCTTGCAAGCTATATTGCTGATACCCTGGAAGCAATGATGCTGGCATCTGTTGGTGGAAAAACATTGCCTGTGACTATGGCTATGTACAAGCAATTTGGAGATCCCTTCTGGCATGAACCCCAGACAAAATCGACTACTCTCATGCAGCTTGCTGTTGCAAAGTCACATGCTGATCCCAATGATGTTGAGGCGTTCTTCCATGAAGCACAGAAGTTCCAACTGAATGGTGTCGAGAAACCGTTCTGGTGGGACTGGTTACTAGTGGAACCCTCCCATTTTTTTATGCTGGAATCACTCCACCATATTCACAAGCAATTCTATGACCATGACATGAAATGGCTCATTTGCGCTGTTGGAGAGTCTGAGATAGACTTCCATTTTTCTGTCTTACAGCCAATGACTGGCTACTGGCACTTTTGTGGAGGCATCTTAAAGCTGAAACAAGTCACTGGGCACTGTCAACAGGACATTGAACAATATATCATTGCCATCAGTGCGGATGGAGTACCTACCAATATTCTTGCTGCTGTATGCACGCTCATGCAATTCCGATATCTTGTGCAGTTGCCGTGCATTGATGAGGAGGATCTGAAGTGTATCTCAAGCACATTAGCTGAGTTCCATGCCAAAAAGGATGCAATCATTGCTGCTGGTGCTCGCTGGGGGAGTGGCAATAGAGTCATCAACAACTGGTATATACCCAAGCTGGAACTGATGCAAAGCATCATTGCCAGCATTCACAACTCTGGCATCATAGGACAATGGTCTGCTGACATTACTGAACATGCTCACATCACCGAGGTAAAAGATCCCGCAAGATCAAGCAATAACAACAACTACAACCCTCAGATTTGCCAATATCTTGATCATGCCAAAAAGTGTCGTCAATTTGAGCTCGCTACTGGCATTTTAGATTGCAAGGAGAGTGCTGGGAAGCTTGAAGATTCAGATCCTGATGATGAAGATACCAATGTCAACAATGCTGATGTGCAAGATATTCTCATCAGCACAACACAATCACGCCCAATCACGAACTATTTTGAAATTTCTGAGCTGCTCCAGCACTGAGAGTTGGGTTCAGTGCCTTTACCACTTCGCTCATTCGTCGTCAAGCACACTGCCCTTTATCTTGTGTATGATCCCTCCATTTGAAACATTACTGTTGATGAAGCTGCCATTAAATTTGCCCTACCGGATTTATGACCAGCCATTGCTGATTTCCTCCAATGGGAGGCAACTTATGGACATGCACATGCTCATGTGATAGGTGGGCCTAGAAGGGCTGGGCCTACCACTATCCTTCCATTTGACAAAATTCAAGTCTGGTTCAAAATTCATTTGCAAGAGATGGAGCTATATGATGCTCACGCTGTTAGATCAGCTCAGACACTGAATTGTGCACCGCCCAACAACCCCTGGACCCTAGGCCGTTATGATATGAGCATCATTGAGACTGATGCAAGCCACACATGGCCTAACAGTGGTCTTTCTGGTGCGATCTCTGTTTTGATTTGTGATAAATGCCTTACCTCAAACCTCTCGTTTTCCACAGGTCACACAGTCACCCAGATTAGACTTATCATGTGGCCTATTGGTAAGAGCAGCACATAATGGTCATGGAAAGACCAATTTCTCACCTTTGTCCAATGTTTTAACATCTCGAACAATCAAGATCCAACTACGCAGCTGCATCTGCTCAAGCAAGCCTAGCGTTCAAATGGAAACTGAATGGGAGATGTCATACCTGTCTCTCAAATGAGGGCCCCCATCAACCTAATCCCGCGCTTTGGCGCTATTGCAGATGTCCATTTAATAGCATACAACAGCATGGAGCATGCCGTGGAGTTTTGGTTTAATGAGTTTGGGGACAAAACCATGTACTTTGCGCTATCAAGATAATATTTGGCACAAATATGAGGCCATTTTTGTATGGGTGGTCAAAGGGTAGTTATATGTATTAGTAGTATCGTTCCCATGAATTGTTCCTGTGTACCAACATAGAACACTATGACAATATGCCAAATGGCAAACATTTCTATTCAGTTGGCCTCAGGATGAAGCTAGCATCTTTCATGCCAGCTCCTGCAGTACACGATGTAATGACCATGGATATACTCACCAATTTGGAGCTTAGCCGCTTGATACTTGAAGAAAATCACCTTGACCACAAAGATGAGCTCGGACATCTATTGTCACTGATATTCAGGTCCTACACAAATCATGTTCCAAAGGCAGAAGAACTCACTGTTCCATTAAAAAAAATACCTGTTGATTCTAGGACCAACGCCTTTCTGGACATTGAAGACAAGGAAACCACAGTACCACTCTATGATGGCCAAACTCGTCAATGGAATTGGGCCCTTCCAACATCATACAAATCTGCTAGTTATGCTGGTAGTGGGGTGGGAGGAAGGAAAGGTGGCACAAACAGGGAGCTGGGAGATTGGGAGTTGGTCAATAACAGGACAGAGGTTGATCTGTCAGGGTCTCAGCCTAAGTCCACCACTGATCAGACAAATTCAGACTTGCTGGTAAAGGATGACCCTACTATGTCGTCCATGACTGATGTCAGCAGTGATTCTGGGGACTCTGGGGACTCTTGGGAGACATCTCCTGATGGACACGAGGAGGCACTGGCATCAGCGTCTTCAGACTCAGAGACTAGTAGAGAAACAGAACCCAAATCATTGACAACCAAGACCATCTTCGGGTCCGTTTTCAACACCGTTGTAAAGATACAATCTAGCCTGGGCTGTAGATGAACCATGGCCTAAACTAGTATGCGAGTCTTGCGCTCCGTCTAGTCTGCTTCACTTGCAAAGCAAGAGCGTTCGACTCTAAAGGGAATGCTAAGTTAATATAGTTCAATAATGCCTAACCAGTGGTGCAAGACTGCCATCGGAGGTAGCGAGATGCTAGCGGTGACCTCTGGTCTGTGGGAAACTAGTGGTAAAACTAGCAGTAAGTGCGGGAAAGCGGTTAGACAAGCAGTAGTGCAAGTGGTAAAACTGTGGTAGTGTGTGCGGTAAAACTGCAGTAAGGCGTGGGAAACTGGCGGTAAAACAAGTGGTGAAACATAGCAATGAAGCACAGGAAAGCGTAGCACAAGCGGTGAAGCGCGGGAAAGAAGTAAAGAGCGGTGGTGCGTGCAGCAATAAAACAATTCTTAAGAGACAGTAGTGGTGACAATTCCTAAGTACCGTGTGTACCATAGAGGGAAAAGTAAAAGTACCGGAATGTGCGAAGAGTCCTTTTTAACATGTACCGTGAACAGCCAGAATACATAGTGAGAACGGTAGCGAGATAGAGATATTTAGCTAAGAGGCACACAGCAAGCAAGCGGTGTCACAGAAGGTAAGGTAAGTCTTGCCATAGCTTTAGTAACAGCGGAAACGAATATGCTATGCACCAATGGATCTTAGATGGAAATGGAATGGACAGGAAGACATCGGTAGCGAGATTTGGTAAGGGGCAAGGATCCACGGAGCGAAAATGGTACTGGTGAAGCGAAAAGGGGTAATGCTCACTATAGGGGTTTTCTTGGTAGCCGCTGTAGGCAGTAATGAGAAACTTGTGTAAAACAGCACTTTCATGGTCAGCGTGACTTTGTTTGCTACACCGTTACCTCTGCCCTTCTCTTAAAGGAACCTAATCTCGCTCACAAACATAACTTATCGCACAAATGGAGTGCAGCAAACTCCTCACGCCCAGTTCATGGTGAAGAAATTGCGCGAAAACCAGACCTTACCTTACTTGACAATTTGAAGGCTAGGTGGGACACCATCAAAGCAGTGTGCGAGCTGACTGCGAGTCCATACCTACCCTCCAAGACCCTCTCAAAAACTCTCGATAGCAAAGCCTACCTTCTTTTGAAGCATCAACCCTGGAGACGCTTCACTTTATTTATCTCTCTCTGCAATGAGTATCACGATCTTCGCGTCCACTTGTATGACCACTCTGGTGGTGTCGTGAGCCCATGCACTAATATCAACAAGGAGCCTGATAAGTATCTGCACATTTTTTCATGCATTGTCTTCGGGAATCTTGAGTGCATCGGATTCGACCCTACCATTAGCATATTAAAACACACCCTTCACTGCATGCTCAAACTCTCCAGCTCCCACCCTACCAAGAACCTGCCTTCCAAGAAAGGATCTCATCGAGAGTGCACAGATAGAGGAGGTCATTGAGAGTTCCAAACTTGAGGAGAACGAGCTCTCCCTCCCTCCTGCCATCACAGAGGACACGGTGCCCACCCCCGCAGCTGGTAACCCTCTGATGTGCCCCCCTGTAGTAGAAGTCCCCGAAGATCCTCTCAGCCCTGAGCCAGTTCTAGAGCTGATCAGCAAAATACGTGTTGATAAGAACACATATGACATCTTGGAAATCATCTTCTCTACCCAGGGCCTCATTGGTCGTGGCAGTGTGTGCGACTTGGCCAGGAAGGACAATGAGGAGTATATCATAAAAGACCATTGGGTTCTCGGGGGCAAAAAAGCAGTGCTGAATGAGATCAATATGATGAAGAAGATGGAGGGTGTCCGTGGAGTTCCTCAACTTATTGAGTATTGGCTCATCAAAGTTGCACCCGGCGAGGTTGAGGACACGCGAGTGTATTGTTACAATTTTTCACATAGCATACAGCACACCTTCCATACTTACATTCACCTAGTCTTGAAGCCCTGCGCACGACCATTGCATAAATTCTGCTCAAAGGTCGAGTTCTTAAGCGCAATATGGGACATAGTGAATAGTGAGTAATATATTTCAAATGAATGTCCTACTAATACTTATCATTATCTTTCAGTCCAGAGGCAAGTGGTAGAAAAGCGCAAGGTTCTCCACCATGATGCTAGTCTGAACAATGCGATGATCGAGGATGATGGTGATGGCTCCCACGGAATGCTGATAGACTGGGAGTTCACGGTTGATATTGTAGAAGGTGAGCAATATGTTGTTGGTGGTACTGTGAGTATTATTTCACTTTTGGGCACAAGTATTGATAATGTGTTGATCACCCCAGGGCACCCTACCCTTCATGTCGCAGTCGCTTCTTTTTAGCCTTTACCTTCACACACCAGATACATCGGACGAGTGCTGTGACAAACAAACTCATGCTGAGCTTGAAACAGCACATTTTCATATAGGTGTCACACAGCAATCATTATCCTTACCCTTCGGCTTCACCGTCCTACTTTACCATGTGTTTACCCCTATCTAATGGTATCGTTCCGCACTCCGGAAGCCTCGTTGCAGCTTAACGGCTGTACTGTGGCAACTTTCCCGCAAAGCGGTGATCTTCGGCAATCTCTGCGAACCCATTTGGAATCCTCAAGCAAGATTCACCGTCCGTCCAATGTCCATCCAGTCTTGCTGGTACGTAATGTTTTGTAAACTGTAGTGCAGTCTTATTACATGTCTGCTGCATGTTAATCCTATCCCTTCCGTTTCCGTAGCTATTCCTTTCGTATAAAATTCCTAGGTACCCATACTCTTTCCTTACTTCCCTCCTATAGTACACACGGTACTTAGGAATAGTCACCACTACTGTCACTACGAAATAAAGTCCTTTACTGAAGTCACTGTTTCCTTAAGAATTGCTTTACCGCTGCATGCACCACCACTCTTTACTGCTTTCCCGCGCTTCACCGCTAGCGCTACCGCTTTCTCACGCTTCACCGCTACACTACTGCTTGTTTTACCGCAGAAGTTCCCACGCTTACCACAGAAGTTCCCACGCTTACCGCAGTTTTACTGTTCACGCTACCGCTTGCCTACCGCATTCCCATGCTTACCGCTAGTTTTATTGCAAGTTTCCCATAGACTGGAGGTCACCGCTAGCATCTCGCTACCTCCAACGGCATTCTCACACCGCAGGTTAGGCATTATTGAACTATACTAACTTAGCATTCCCTTTAGGGTCGAACGTTCTTGCCTTTGCAAGTGAAGCAGACTAGGTAGAGCGCAAGACTCACATACTAGTTTAGGCTGTGGTTTATCTACAGCCCAGGCTAGATTGTATCTTTACAGCGCAGTGGCAAGCGTGCATTGGGTTTGAGACCATACCCAGTCGCCCTGATCAAGCATGACTACAAGGATGATCTTGAATCAATGTTTTACATATTTGTCTGGACCTGTATCGAGTACAGGGGCCCTCTTGGCATGAAGTGTGTTCTCCCTAAGCACACAAAAGAGAATTTGAATTGGATCACACGTGAATGGTCCAGGACATACGAGCAGTGCAGTGTCAGTAAAACACAGTTCTTTCACCATTCCGATCACTACACTGTACAACTTACCAAATAATTTGATCCTTACTTTTGGGATCTCCTTCCACTCGCATTGGAATGGTACAATCAAATCAAAGATCCAGCATCAGTACGTTTCAACAACATAATTGCAATGCTGGAAAAACACCTTGCCAACCTTCCATGGAATGAGCCATCCCCTGGGCTTTTAGTCTTGACATGGATACTCCAGGGGCTCTCAGCATCAGCAAGTTCTCTCAGTACTGATGAAGAAGACATGCCATCTGTAGGTGGGACATCAAAGAAACGAGTTATTGAACACTGATGGATGACAGATCTTATACTACCCAAGCCGAAGAGGAACAAGATTGGATAGAGTAGTAATAGTAATATGTAGTATTACAAAATGTTATACTCATACTAGATATGATATTAATTCTAAAGTTCGAGTCACATGATTGCCCTATGTAGTTATAGATGTGGCCAAATATAATTTAAATCCTTACTCTGAGTTGAACTTTGTACGTCCTTGATTGAGTCATCATCCTTATTACCTCGGTGAAGATCCAACTTGCGAATTTTTCTGCCTGTAGGCAGCGCCAGTTGAGTCATTTTTCCAAATATCTACCCAGCAGTGAGAGATACTCACTTGGAATTATGCAACAACACTTAAAAGATGGTGTGTGTTTATCAATGGTTTTCTTGCTACTCACCACCAGTGCTACTCAGACTTCATTCCTTCTGTCCCAGGCCTTGACCTGGACCAGTCATGTCACATTCCAGGTCTCGCTCCAGCCCCAAGAAAAAGAGATTGAAGTGTAAAGCTGTAGACTCTGACAGGCAAGTGAATTCAACCAAGAAGTTGCAGGCTGGGGCCAACATGTTTCCAATCTCAATGTGCCAGAGTTTGTGGACAACACCCAGGCCACTCGACATTCTGGGCGTGCAGGTGCAGGAAGAGGAGGTAGGGCTGTCCAACTAGAGAAGATTGGTGCTCTTTTAGATGCCTCTCACATGTGCACCACCTGTCATATACCATACTTCTAATCCCAGATCCGACCATATCCGATCAGATCCAATCGATTCTATTTCTGTCTGGTCCACAGATCCTGTCCAGATCACCCATCCAAATGTGCCCACTTCTCGCACTCTAACTCCCTTGTGTATATCTGCGTCTATCTCCTTTCATCATTCCTCCTGTTTCCAGTATTCCGTCTGTGTATACTTCCATCCTGTGTCACTGATCTGTTACCTGTGTTTCATTTCCGATTCATGCTTACTGATCTGCTGTGCATTAACTAATAGACTTCCGTTACACTTCGTACATAGCCCTTGGTCCCAGACTTGTTGATTATCTGTATTAGATACTTACAGTATATATACCACTTGTAGATCTCTGTAGAACCTTAGTTCAAATATCATCTTAGATTCTGCTCATTCTGCTTCCTCCAGACTTAAATCACTTTCCGCTCTAAGTCATCTTCCAAGACTTGGGATTGATTCCCATAGTCTATATCTCCGACTCTATCTTCGGATAGTCTATCTCTGTTAGTTTCTAGTTAGGAACTCATTCCAAAGCTAGCCTTAATCCTCGTTCTATTCCTACGTTCTGGATAACCTTCAGATGTATCATATCCAATACCTTCGGACATCCGGATCCATCATGCAACTCCTTCTGGATCTTCGGACATATACCTTCTCCCTGAAATAAGGGGCATTACTCAGGAAAGGGGCACAGTGCACGAACTGAGGCCAAAGCCCTTCAGATCTCTCTCCCTTTGAGTACAGTCTTAACACCACCCAACGCAAGAGCACTACCTCGACTCGAACACTCCTGCAAACCCTCTCACTCCAGAACAGCCTTGTAAGGGCCGTGGGATTCACTCAAAGGTAAACATGCTTACAGCCATAGATAATCATACTGAATGTTATCCAGAAACCCCCTCCACCTCCATACAGCCCCTCAGAGACAGTGGATCCTCCAAGTTCTAGAAAGCAGGGGAAGAAGGATAAGGCAATGAAGAAGGGTATTGCTCCTGCCTCTACTAGTAGCTGTGAGGTACCAAATCTCCAACCCAGCTTTTCACACCGCAAACCTGGGTCACAGTTTGGATTCAAGCAGTCCCTCATCCCCCCTGGCACAGACGTTCATTTGCAGGTTAACAATACACTCATAGCTGCCACCAAGAAGCCTTCAGACCCCACAGCACATCCTCCAGCACCCATATATCCAATGCCAACAGCACCTACCACATCCACATCAGTTATGCATCAAACTGATGCTACATTTTACAAGAACCTGAACCCTGCCCTGCAGTCAACCACTGATGTATGTTTGGAATCACGAGGCACTGATTCTGAAAGTTCAGACTCTGAGACTACTGACGATGGTGATGAAAGTGATGACGATGATAAGGATAGCAGTAGTAGCGATGACGACAATGACGGTCAGGACGCTCATGGAGACCAAGAAGTGGGATGGGGTGCAGCGTATGGGCACCATAGTGCTCATCCCAGTAAGCCAATAGTTTTCTTGGTGATCATACTGAATGTAAGACAGGTTTTTCAAAAGAAGCTCAACCATCACAACCTCTTGTCACTACCGCCCTTCCCACTGACTTTGAATTTCAACACTCGCATGATGAAGATGATAATGCAGCAATGAAGTCTTTAGTAGCTGATGTCACATCCAGCACTGACAATGCTTCGACTCCGGTATATCTTATATATTTTTCTGCTATCTGCTAACCTTCTCTTTGTTGAAGGTCATACCTGCTGATGTCCTACACCTTCACCACAAGTGAAATGGACGTCCCCACCCTCCCAACCCTGTAATCCTCAATCTCTTACGTCAGGCTGAGACAAAAGATCTCAAGTCGAAATCAAAGGCCAAACCGAAATCAAAGGCATCATGTGAAGGTTTGAAGGCTACGCAGTTGGGATGGTATGGTCCCCGTTGGAAGAGTTTTCTCGAGTATGCAAAGGGAGAGTGCCATGTCCAACATGCGATAGAGAACCCATTCCTGAATTCGTCGATGATTTGCCAGGTTCTGTTAATGAGACCCTCATGTCTTCACTTGTAGAGTGGCTTGAAGGAGGTAAGCAAGTTGAAGAGGGTACACATTCTTTCCACCTCAAGACATTTTACTCGAGGGAGTCTACTAGGTGTGTGGCCTGATTGGAAACATGACATGGCAAAGCTGGTATGTACATCTGGCAGTCTACTGTCGCACATCTGATTTCTACTAATGCACTGTTACCATCCTTATATAACCTCATCCTGCCATCTGATATTCCTCCCCAAGAATGTGCAGCCTGGGTTGAAGAGGCTGCGACGACGTTGCTAGAGGACTCCGCCTTTCTGCACTACGGTGTGGATGAACTCGGCAAAACTCAAAATGCAGCTCACCCGGCGCTGCGTGAGGCTGTCATTGCTTTCTTCTACACTGGCTCTTATCGTGTCGCTCGCAGGAGACCTGACATATTTCAGAAGCAGTTACCTTTGGAGTGCCTTGCTTTAGTTTGTACGGCGGTAAAGTTTTTCATGTTTGCATACTACTTTACAATCTACTGACACCATTTCCCCTAGGTTAACTGTGTCCTCGATGGCTTAAAGAGGAATGGTAACAGCAAATCAATTCCGAAGTTTACTTCCAAAGAGTATGGCACTTTGTATGATTTGATGTTCAAACTACTGAGATGACTCATGGATGATCCTTATCATGGACCGAAGCTGGTGCAACAGCTTCGTTCGTGGGCTGAAGCTGGATGGCAAGCTGCGCGTTTTTCATGAAGTTTTGAATACTAATCGAAATTCACACAGGGTGGAGTCTTACAAGGTCGACGGCAACTTGGATGATGCATCAAGGCATCGTCATCTGCAACTCGTGCTTGATTGAGGTCTCGGAGTTCTTTGTCCTATTGCCCCGTTTATCTCAAGTGTCTTTTTCCTGTTAGTATAGTACCATGTATCCGCTAGCGCATTATCTGATTGAATACTATGCATTTTGTGATCATTTGTGCTTATTTGTGCATGGGTGGACAGTTGAGCAGTGAGCATAATGTCATTTGATTGTACGAGAGCCATTTTCTGGGTGTCTGTAGAGTGTGTGCACAGAATCTCACAGAAAGAATTGTACTGTGGTGAGCTAGCTAATAGGGACCAAGCTGTCAGGCTGGCACACTGTACAGAGCAAAGTAGTTTACTGATGATCATGTAGCTGAATCACTGGAATGAAGTTCCCAGATAGGTTTATCGATAGACTCGGCGGCATGTAAATACTAGATATGGAGAACATGTTGCATATAATATTACAATGATACATTTTGTTGTACTTTCATGTTAGACCAATTGTAATGGATGTCGTGAACACGGGGTAAGAGGGTATGACGTTATTATCGTTTTCGTCCGGAAATCCCGGGATAATTTTCTCGAGTGTCCAACGGCGAATCGATATCCTGCATCACTGGAAGTCCCACACCAATATGAGAAAAAAAGCAAGGGAATCCAGGATAGGAAACTTGCTAGCATCAGTGTCCCCACGAAGATTATCATTGCGGGTTATACCTGAGTGTTGCTCATCACTGGAGATCGACAATGTCGGGGTCGGCGCACATGACACTCATCATACAAAGCTCCGCTTCCCTATCATTAGCAGCAGTGGTGGTACCATAGAGCGAACGAATCACTTCAAGGAACTTGGGACGACGGATCAGCGTTGCAGATGCGAGGACATCAAACCACATCGACGTCTTGATGATAAATCGCATACTGTCACTGCATAATTTCAGTGCCCAGTTTGGCGCAGCATGATTTCGCTGGAGGACACCGAGTGAAAATTCGCAAGCGCTGTCGAGGAATGCTTACCACCGCCCTTATCTCCCAGAGAACAGGAAATAGGAGACCATGCAAAGGCTTGCAAGAGCATCGCCTTCCGTCACTGATGCACTTTGGATATGTGTGTACACGTCATGGTCCGCTGGTGCAGCGTAACTAATTGCACCTTGAAGTTGGGTGTTCCTGCAGGGAAAATCCGTAAGTAAACATGCAGCCTCTTGGGCTGAATCACTGGAATGTATGAGGCTTCAGATGGGTCTGTCAATGGAGCCGTCGGCATGCAAGTACTGGATACGGAGAACATGGTCCATAGTGTTGCAATGATGCATTTTGTTGTACATTCAGGTTAGACTGTTAGAACTAGACACAGCGTGAGTCCTCAGTCGTGATGGAACAGACTAGATTGTAATGTACCTAGACACAGTGTGAGTCTAATATAAATAGTCCGTCAGTGTCTAAGTACAGTTCAAACGAATAGTGGCTCACCCTCAGTCGTGATGGAACAGACTGAGGGGAGGAGATAGCGTAATGTGACCTATATGGGTTGGTTCGTATTCCAACCATCTAACTCCGCTCATCACGTCGGCATGCGTTGCATTAACATAGACCAGTTGTAATGAATGTTGTCAGCAGGATGGGGTAAGTGAAACCCAATGGGCTAGACGTTATTGTCTTCTTCGTCCGGGAAGCATGCATGGTACGTTGCAGAGAACTCGCTGGTGTGAGGTCGAGGCAGGATTGATCGCGTCCCTGCCAAAAGGAGGGCTTGAGTACTATGATACATATATACATTTAGTAACGATACGTCTTACATGATGATTCTAAGCTAGTCGTATAAGTAGAGGAAGGATATGCAGGCAGCATAACCCCGGGATAGTTTTCTCGAGAGTCCAATGGTGAATCAATGTCCATCATAACCGGAAGTCCTACAACGATATGAGAAGAAAAAAGGGGGCATTCCACGATAGGAGACATACGAGCGTCAGTGTCCCCGCGAAGATAATCATTGCGGGTTATACCCGGATGTCGCTCGTCGCTGAAGATCGACAATGTCGGGGTCTGCGGACTCGTACTTGGGGAAGCATAGTCATAGTCCGCCGAAAGTGATAGAATAGAAGGTTCCTGGTCATTTGGGCGTGGTCCAGCACCAGAATGCCCCTTGATCATTCCCTGTGCGGCAAGAAAATTTTTAATTTTTTCTCGTAGGTCAACGACCTTGTCGCGTCCCTTGAGGGATAGAATAAGTGGGACGATAAGGGAATGATATAGATAAATAACATACACGCAACCATTCTGGACGCTTTGCGCCAAAACCAAGACATTGTAGACGAAGACGAATGCATGTTTGGCAGTTGCCATCGGGGCTGACCTGCTCGTCGCATTTCTGGGAAGGGGGGTGAGGATGAGCGTTTGATGACAAAGAAGTGACGATCGAAGATCGAAGGGGTGACGTGCAAAGTACCTACCTTCCGGCGGATTCTGCACGTGTAACAACCCGACTTGGCGCGCACAAAGTTGCTGGAGATTGACAATGTTGGGGCCTGGCTCATACTCGGGTGTCGCTCATTGCTGGAGGTCGGGGTCTCAGGGCTTGTACTCGGGTGCAAAGCACTATCAACAAATTGAACTGCTTCTTCGACAGGAGGCCGATCGGTAAGTGACATAGACCAGCAGCGGATCATGAAATTCCAGTGTCTGTCAGTCACGTGAACACTGTGTGGACGGGGATGTATTTTCTCCTCAATAACTACTTGGCGCAGGATCTGGATGTCACGGGTCAAGTGACACCAGGGCACATTTCCCGTCAAAACCTGCAGGACATTTTGGTAAGCTGCTGCACTAGCAGAGGGAATGACTTACCTGAAGCATAATGTTACCAAAGGAATACATGTCGCTTTGAGTGGTGGCCACAGAAGTTGATTCTTCTCCGGAAAGAAGTTCAGGAGCTGCCCATCTTGTTGCTCCTGGATGACCAGTCATTTTCGCGAGGTACGTCATGCCGGTCAACCTTTTAAAAGTTCCGGAAAGGCCGAAATCTGCAAGATATGCCTTTCTATCACCACTGATGAGGACGTTGGTCTTGCAACTGGTCATTAATATGTGACAGATAGAATAAATAATGGATCTTACACCAGTGAGATCTCCATGAACGACGGGGTTCAAGTTCGTATGTCCGTCTTTTGCCAAACTAAATGTATGAACTGACGTAAAAAGTTATTCATTTTCCTTAGGACAAGCACGTTGTCACCCACGATAGTTGAGGCCAGCAGTAATGTCACGAAGCTTGTACACGAAACAATGAACTCGGCTGTGCAAACTAGGAACGTGTCTTAAGTGCTCACCAAAAGCAGACGATCATGCAGCCCAAGGGTCTCGTTGTTCTTGTCGAGAAACGACGTCAGAGTGCCGTTGGTCATCCACGGAGCAACCAAAGCCACTGAAGGGCCGAAGTCCGAAGTTGTACCCATAAATTTCAAAATATTAGAGTGTCGCAACCTCTTCCAAATCCCAAGCTCTCTCCGAAATGTCTAAGAAACCTCAACGAGAATTTGATCCTTCCCTCAGAAAGAACATTACCTCGGCACTAAAGTATTGTGGTCGAATTACTTTGACAGCGACCTGCGGGTGAGTGTTGAGTTAATAAACGTGGAAGAACTGTAACACTCGTACGAACATCTTCATCGCCGTCTGGTCCGTGGTGTATACACTTGTAAATATTTCCGTATGTGCCGCCGGAAATCGGGTCTGTGCTGTATCGGGTGATAGACCCGGTTAAGTCTGAGATGACAATTGAAGTGATCAGCTGAGTGGAGCGAGCGACATTTGGAGTAGTAAGTGGGGATGTTTCGAGAGTATCAGTAAATCTTCGTTGATCTGCTGTCAGAGGACTGCTAACTCCGGTGTCCGTTCCAAAACTTGAATTGGCTCTGCGAAGTTTTTGTGTTGATAGTTTCCTGCCTGGTATGACGTATGGATGTTGACGATGTTGCGCTGCTGAACGGGGAGAACGAGAACGATGCCGCTGTGCACCCGAGTTGGCCGTACTGGAAGAAGAAACTGTGTCCAGAGGGAAAGTACGACCAGAGTCTGGTTGCATGTCCATCTCAGGCTGCATAGAAAATATGGCGGCTGTAGTCTGCGAGTGGTGGTTGTGTTATCGACGGGAAGGGTGGTGCATGAGAGCTGAGACACCGATGCCTCAATTTATACAGCATTGCATGCAACTTACGTGAAATGAACTGTGCCCGTACCAGATTGATATTTTCGGCGCTACGTGGTAACCGAAGGGACATTGAAGCTCACACTATGCAGTGCAGAACGTAGCAAGTGAAGTGCCAGTGACATGCGCATCAAGTGCGCTTAAAGTCCCGCTGGACATGGGCCGATCATACTCAACTCAGTCCAACAATCATCAAAAAGGAAACCTGTGTAGAGTCTGTTTCATGAACATCTTGCGATAAGAGGCTAACGAGGGCGGGAGAAAGGGTCTATAAGAACAAGGTACGATCTCAGTCTCTCTCGAAAAACTCTTATTAACATGCGTAATACCTATAAGAACAAGGTATGCTATTCCTTTCGTCAGTTAACGCTGACGAACGAGAATCTACAGACTTACATCTCAGTCTCTCTCGAAGAAGTGAGATGTTTCTACGCTACGGCGCTGAACTTTATAGTAAGTGAAAAGGAAACGAAAATTTAGACATAACTCGTTGACATATATTGTAGAGGCTCGGCCGCCGACGTCAGCGCGCCGCACCCCATTGGCCTCTTTAGGCTTGCGCTCTCAGCTTCTTCGGATTCTTCGGCCATTCCCTTCTCTTCTCTCTCTGGTGCGTCGGACTTCAACAGAACACCAATCCGTAAGCACTAGAGTAATACCAGAGAGCTCTCGGGTGGTTTATTACAGCTGTATGCAGAACAGCTGAACGTCGAAGATAAAATAAGAAAACGTTGATTGGATATTCTTTCTTAGGACTGGCCTAGCGTTCTGCAAACAGCTATAAAGAGATTAGGTCGTATTAGTAATACTTTTTGGGGTTAACTTCAACCCTGTCCCTCGCCATACATACATCATGGTGATATACTTAATTAGAGATAGATCAACGGATAAATCATTTGCGAGGCATGTATAAACGACAACTTGTAGGGTATGCGAATAAAGAGCTTTCAGAAAACTATTGCCGCGCCGCATGCAGTACACTACTTCAAAAGGGGCCTCAGGCCGGACACCTTTAAATAAGTCAGGTTCAAGTCAGGTAAAAAAAAGATCATATGTCGTAAGATAGCACTTTAAACAAGAAGCACGTCTCGCATGACTACGCGCCAGTCCAAAGGTGTCCCCCTTCTCGGCTCGTCCAAACTCGCCTCATAAGATCACAGACCAGGGCACAGTTCCCCGCTGTCCCCATCTGCTGTTCCTGCAGGAGCTTCAGGAAGTAGTCGCGGAATTCAGGGACATCCGTCAGGCAGCCGCAGACGCATATGTTGAACACCATACCATGCACGACACGGCTCGCCATGCTGACTTCTTCAGCACGCCTGAGAAACTTGACTGTTTCTGCGATGTAGCCCATGATCTCTGGACATTGTGGGTAGTTCCCGGATATAACAGAGTGGAGGTAGACAAGGGCAGACGCGCGGAATACTGCAGAGGTGAGGCGAGATATTTCTGCGTCAGCAGGGTGGGCGTTATCATTATCATTGGTAGTCTTCAGTATGTTTTCGATACGTTGCCCGCGTCTGACGAGTTCAGGAACGCTGAGGCTACGAGTGCGCTCGACATCTTCCTTCCAGTATGCGAGGTCAACGATTTCAGCAAGGGCGATAACGTTGCGGGTTTCACATCCCATGACATCCATCATTGAAAGCTCCGGCCTGCCGTCACTAAAGGCAGTGCCAGACGGATCATGGAGCAACCGGGGTACTTCAAACATTGGACGACGGATCAAAGTTGCAGAGGCCAGGACATCAAGCCATATGGACGTCTTGATTATAAACCGCATGCTGTCAGTGCAGGATATCAATGCACTGACTGGCGAAGGAGGGTTTCGCTCGAGGAAGGTGAGGGAAAACCGGCAAGCACTGTCGAGGAATGCTTGCCATTGCCCCTGACTGCCGGAGAAGAGGCAGCAGGAGACCATACAAAGATTTGCAAGAGCATCTCCTTCTGTGACCGGTTCTATGACCTTCTGGATGTGTCCGTACACATCAAGGTCTCCTGGCGCACTGTAACTAATCGAACCACCTTGGGTACCCCTGCGGTACAAATCCGCAAGTAAATATACAGCCTCTCGGGCTGCGTCACTGGAATGTATGAGATTCCAGACGATGGCGTCAATGGACCCATCGGCATGGGAGAACTGAATAGGAAGAACATGTTTCATGTAATATTGCAATAGCAAGTTTTGGTAGCCGTTCAGATCAATCCAGTTCTGATGAATGGGGTTGACGGAGGCGGGCAAGCGGTATCCCGAGGGTATGATGGTGTAGTTGTCGTCGTCGCTGTCTGACCAGTGTGCATTGTACATTGGAGATAATTCGCTAATGTGAGGTCGGGACAACATATTGCGCTCGATTGGAGCCCCGCCAAGTTGAGAATTAGGACATTATATATATCCGGTAAGGATGCGGGTTTACACGATAACCGACGTATGATTCCTGAGCCGTATTGGGTCGTCCTCAAGGCCAGACTGCACTCAGGCATAAACTCGGCTTACGGCCCGAAGCTTCTTTAATCGAGGAATTTTCGAAGAATCGCTAAGCTGTGATCCAGATGTTTTGAGGCCTGTGCAAGTTGAGGGGAAGGCTGTGGCCCTTTAGACGATTGCAGGTGAAGGACGAGTAGGCTATCGTCTAGTTGCAGCCCGGAGGAAACGAGGTTACAGCAAGCCTTTGACATAATTAGAAAACGAGTGTGTTGCAGGGTGAATTGAAAATATAAACAAACGTCAGTTTAACCGCAGGACCTATCCTCAATGGGGCTGAAAGCACATTATGGTTCTAGTCTAGATGCCAGCTCGCACAACGTTTTGTTTAGTTGTACGCTGTCGAGAGCTTTTGAGCCGTGACTAGTCCACCTAGAATGAACGAGTGGTATTCCTTGAATACAGTCCGGCTAGGACCAAGAGCCGCCCCACAGATATCATGAACTTGAACAATGCCAACAATCAATTGGCCGATGTGAAAACGCACAGCGCGGCGCACTGTCACTAGGGAACATTCCCTAATTAACGTTTAGCCTTTGAACAGCTGACGTCGAAATGGAAACTTACGAAGAAATGAACTTGCTTCACCTTGAAAAAGCAAACTTTGTCGAAATTCTGGGCACCCGTTGCGTGATTGGCACCCCAAACCCTGCAATCTTCCGAAAGGAAGCTCGCCCAGTTTGCTATCTGCACATAATAACAATAATACTCCCAGGACAAAGCTATTGCAGTACCAGAGTAGAAGGCGATCACGTCAATCTCCGACAACTGAATGATGCGCCCTCACAAATCGCCATTGGTCCGTTTGCATGGACGTCGGGAGTAAGTCATCATCAGTCACCGGAAAGTAACCGAGCCAATTTATGGGGATTTCCCTATATTTCCGCACTTTGCCAGGGCCCTGGATATTGCTATCAAAGAGGGTCGCAGCGCTACCGCCGCGGGGTTGCTGGGACGTTTTGGAGTGCCGCTGCGAGCACCAGTTATGTAACTTGTCAAAGCAATCCTAGATCGGTCAATATCACTACTGAATGTTTTTTTCTCCTTACAACTCGTGGAAGGTGAATATAACACTGGAAGGTTGTGATGATGAAATCCCGCCAGAGTTCTTTGACTAGCTTGATCCAACTTTGATATGAATACCTCAGGGGGGGATCTCGGGGGTTATTGTTCTGAATAGAACCTTTTATGTTCCGAGCAGCTCGCGGAAGACTGTCATGGGACCACTGGAGAACGTTAACCGAATTTCAGAGAGTGGACCAATTTGAAACAACACGCATATATATATGCGGATGAGGAAAGTATTACAAAATGATAAGCAAATTAATTCGGCTCACCGGGACTAGCGGCAGTGCTAAGATGGCATCATGCGGTGGCGGACTTGGCGGTACCTGTGGAGATGATAATCTCTAGAAAAAAAAATACATAGCATTTGTGTGAGTCGTGTGTAGTATGGGCACAGATGCAAATTCCAGAGGCATGTAGTGTGATATACAACTTGTGTGGTATGAAAATGGAGATGTTGAGGAAATAGTTGGCAGCGCTGCACACCAGGCGAGCACCGAATACTTTTAACAAAACATGAGAGTCAGGTAGCAATGAAGGGAAATGGTTTAATGGGATAGCCTTATACAAGAAGCATTTGGGAGTGTTGCATGACAACACGCCAGTCTACGGGCTCCCCTCGTTCTCGGCTGTTCCACACTCGTCTCATAAGTTGAGCAACTCCAGAACAGTTCCCCACCACCGTCTCAGTCTGCTGCTCCATCAGGCGCCGTATAAAGTAATTGCGGTATTGAGGGTCATCCGTCAGGCAGCCACATATGCATATGCTGAACACGACGCTGCGCACCACATGGCGTGCTGTGCTGACGTCCTCAGCACGTTTGAGACACTCGACTGTTTCTGCGATGTTGGACATTATCTCTGGACATTGTGGGTGATCCCCAGAGATGACGGAATGGAGATAGACAAGGGCAGACGCGCGGAATACGTCAGACGTGAGGCGCCGTCGCCGTAACTTTTCTGCGTCGAGACCATGGAGACGTCCAGGGTCATTGATAGACTTCAGGATCGTTTCAATTTCTTGCCCGCGCCTGACGAGTTCAGGAACGCTCAGTCTACCTGCGCGCACGCATTCATCCTTCCAATATGCGAGATCAGCAATTTCAGCGAGCGCGAGGACGATGCGGTTTTCGCATCCCATGACACCCATCATAGAAAGCTCCACTTCCCTGTCATCAGCAGCACTGGTGGTACCATAGAGCGAACGAATCACTTCAAGGAACTTGGGACGACGGATCAGCGTTGCGGATGCGAGGACATCAAACCACATCGACGTCTTGATGATAAATCGCATACTGTCACTGCATAATTTCAGTGCCCAGTTTGACGCAACATGATTTCGCTGGAGGACACCGAGTGAAAATTCGCAAGCGCTGTCGAGGAATGCTTGCCACCGCCCTTGTCCCCCAGAGAACAGGAAATAGGAGACCATGCAAAGGCTTGCAAGAGCATCGCCTTCCGTCACTGATGCACTTTGAATACGTGTGTACACGTCATGGTCCGCTGGTGCAGCGTAACTAACTGCACCTTGAAGTTGGGTGCTCCTGCGGTGAAAATCCGCAAGTAAACATGCAGCCTCTCGGGCTGAATCACTGGAATGTATGAGGGTCCAGATGGGTCTGTCAATGGAGCCGTCGGCATGCAAGTACTGGATACGGAGAACATGGTCCATATAGTGTTGCAATGATGCATTTTGTTGCACATTCAGGTTAGACCAGTTGTAATGAATGTTGTGAACAGGATGGGGCAAGTGAAATCCAATGGGCATGACGTTATTATCTTCTTCGTCCGGGAAGTATGCATGGTACGTTGCAGAGAACTCGCTGGTGTGAGGTCGAGGCAGGATTGATTGCGTCCCTGCCAAAAGGAGGGCTTGAGTACTATGATACATATATACATTTAGTAACGATACGTCTTACATGATGATTCTAAGCTAGTCGTATAAGTAGAGGAAGGATACGCAGGCAGCATAACCCCGGGATAATTTTCTCGAGAGTCCAATGGTGAATCAATGTCCTGCATGACCGGAAGTCCTACAACGATATGAGAAGAAAAAAGGGGGCATTCCACGATAGGAGACATACGAGCGTCAGTGTCCCCGCGAAGATAATCATTGCGGGTTATACCCGGGTGTCGCTCGTCGCTGGAGATCGACAACGTCGGGGTCTGCGGACTCGTGCTTGGGGAAGCATAGTCCGCCGAAAGTGATAGAATAGAAGGTTCCTGGTCATTTGGGCGTGGTCCAGCACCAGAATGCCCCTTGATCATTCCCTGTGCGGCAAGAAAATTTTTAATTTTTTCTCGTAGGTCAACGACCTTGTCGCTTGCCTTAGAGGGATAGAATAAGTGGGACGATAAGGGAATGATATAGATAAATAACATACACGCAACCATTCTGGACGTTTTGCGCCAAAACCAAGACATTGTAGACGAAGACGAACGCATGTTTGGCAGCTGCCATCAGCGTTAGGCTGCTCGTCGCATTTCTGGGAAGGGGGGTGAGGATGAGCGTTTGATGACAAAGAAGTGACGATCGAAGATCGAAGGGGTGACGTGCAAAGTACCTACCTTCCGGCGGATTCTGCACGTGTAACAACCCGACTTGGCGCGCACAGCGCCTTTAGCCTTTGGCGCTCCGGTCCGTCTAGCCTGGGCAGGAGACTTTGGTGCGGCGGGCATGATGATTAGGTGTAAGTTTGGAAGAGTGTGGGGTAAGAAAGATACAGATGGTATACAATGAGACAGAAAGAGACAAGAGGAAGCGACACAGGACGCATTCTATGTAAGAGAGTATAAGTACATAACGTTCGACGAGAACGGGGAAGGACAACACCTGTTCAACGAAACTAAATTTACCTAAAAAGGAAAAATAGTAAATCTATGAAGACAGAAGGTAGTTTCGGGGTCTTTCCTTACCAAATATCCACCCCCATACCATGAGAACTTGACAAGGGGCGCTTTTGCTTCCGCGCGTTAAACGGCACTGCGGCCTTCCAATTCGGGCGCTAGCTGATCATCATTCTATGATCAGTTGTACGGCTTTGTGTACGACAATGTACGCTTGTGTATCCACAATAGTACAGCATCATCCAGGGTTCTGGTCGGCCACTTCATAATGTGTCAGCAAGTGGCAGTGTAATTCCAAGAAAAACATGTGTACTGACCTGCCTCATGCCAACCGCTACAATCGGAATGGTATCCAAGGACCGAACACATCTCCGGTTCTTATTTTGAATACCGTCAGGAGACCCCATGGACCAACAATAACGCCCAAAATGGTTCCGCTTGTCAAATCCTCCGCGCTTGTCGCTTTGGCCCTGCCAATTATCAAACTAGTATATTTTACCAAACAATCAATATTATAAACATAGTCTTCTCATAGTAGCACAACCGAATAGAGTTTGTCTACAGACTGACCAATAGATATCGCTACAAGAGGAATAGAACTGATGCCCGTTCATCCAGTTCAAATACATCCGGGGAAGCATAATACTGACGTGAGAGTCTTATACTGAACGACAACTTGGAAAATGCCGTTATCTTGCTTGGTACTTTGTTCTAGTCCTCCGAAATGGGCGCTGCGGAAATGACACTCGGTCCACTTATACTCAAGTTCCTGACCTTGTGTCTCAACCCGCTACTCGATCCCGATCCTCCCCCAGTGCCCTGATTGGCATCTGCACCAGAAGCCGCCGGCTTCGGCGCGCTACCGACATTGCCTCCTGGCACAACACCAGCGCCTGATCGTCGAGCTATAAGAGCACGAATGGCACTAAGCCATTTAATTTCTTCTTCCTCGCTTGGAGCACATAATAGCAGCGTCCTTTTCGTCGTCACTATCTTGAACGTGAACCGGCCGTGCGAGTCCTCCGGTGTCGTTGACGATGATGATGGCAAAGGAGGAGGAATAGGTGCGTTGTGTTTGTGGCTCCGCATATCGAACTCCAGAGCGTCAAGGATCTCCGAAAATGAAAACTGCCGATGAGGTTTTGTGTCCTGATAGGTCCCGTGTTAGCAAGAATTCAATGTGGCAAGTAAAAGAATACCCATTACCATGTGACTTCCCGAGTACACCAATTTTTCACCATTCAACACGAACCACCGTTTGCGCCAATTATGTCGCTTTGAACCACATTTCATCAGGTAGCCAGATAGGACTATTTTTGCGGCTTCTTTTGGTATATGTTGCGTTCGCGTGGGTGAGGAAGATATTGCAGGGCGATTCTGTGAGGAGGTCGAGTAGGTCCGCTGTGCGCTTGGCGAGGCATCCTCTGAGTCCGAGGAGGTTATATTTTGAGCGTGGGATACTTGCGGAGGCGAGTGAGAGACAATAATATGATAAGGTGCTGATTGAGCCCCCGGGATTGGTATAGGGGTTGTTACTAGCGATGTTTGAGTGGAGATGGTCATGAGAGCCTCCCTGGCGTCCTGTATTGCCTGGATCCATCGCTGGACCTCCACTGGACTTTCAGCCTGAAGATAGAACGTTCTAACAGTGGAGACAACACCAAACGTATTGGTATGTTTCTTGAGCGTGACTGGGGTGCAGGAATGCACGTCGGAGAGATCCAGTAGGCGTAAAAGTTGGTATTCCGCGTTGGTCTTGTAATATGCGAGATGTGCAGGTCGAAGCACGAACCATCGTTTCTTCCATGTCTATGATAATTGCTATCCACACCGAATGCGAAGAAGACGGTCTCCGATGTACGAACCTTGCGTCGCTCGCCTTTCTTCCATAGATAGCCCGACTTGATCATTTTCTCATCAAAAGAACCGTGCGGTTTCTCGGCCCTGGTTGCGGTCCTCCAACCACCCTCCTCCTCCTCTTCATCCTCGTCAGACTCCTCACCACTTCCTGCTCTTCCCTCTGCAATGGAGGATAGTGGATGCTGAGACGTACTAGAGACCACGTTAGAACCATATGACTGAGATGCTGGGGAGACAAGATCGGGAGACAGAGCTGAGTCTGAGTCAGACTCGGTTCCAGAAACGTGTGAAGGTTGTGACACTGGAAGGGCCTGCAGGGTTCAGATCGATCCGATTATGTGACAAAATCAGGAGAATTAGGGTTGACTTGGTTGGATGCATACGAACCTTCTTAGGTCTGGCTGTTGAATGAACGGATAATTTTCTTTGTACTTCCTGAATTGACGGCGGTGGAGCTGACCGCGAAGTACTACTAGTCGTCATGGATGGGAGTGAGATGCGTGTGGGTTTTCGTGACCAACAGGTCACAACAATCCTTCGTGACATATAGTCACACCAGCGACGTGGCTCAGACTGCGCTCAGCAGCGAGCGCTCGCACTAGACTCTTATGAAAGGAAAAAAGATTAACAGATGGATCTAGTGAGTACTTGTTGCAGTATTATAGGCTAGACATGATTTTGGATGTTGAGGATTAGAGTGTTTCATGTTCCATGAACTTAATTGCCACAACACCGAGTGCATTGGCCAATGGACTGTCTTGTTCAGAGTGACTCTGAAACAATGTGATATTGCGCGCCTGTCAGCTGATAGATCGATAAGATCTCGAAGGAATCAATGCAACCGGTTCCAGATCTGGCAATCGCTGCCAGCAAGCTGCCAGAGCTGAGAGAGCCACGTTCTGTCTTCACCTGCTTCCATCCCAACATCTTCATCTCTTGCCTTTGACGATGTCCTCTAAGTTTGAAAAAGCTGTTGCGTACGTCCAAGGTTTGCCCAAGACCGGCCCATCGGTCCCAGACACTACCGTCAAGTTAGAGGCGAGTTTTCATTACGGTGAAGACCGTCGACGAGCCATACTGATTGATACGGAAACCCATAGTTTTATAAATTCTACAAGCAAGGTTCCTGTATCACCTTTGTAAAAGAATACAGACTGACTTTTCTCGGCGATCAAAGCTACTGAGGGAGATGCAGACCCAGCCAAGGAACCCTCTAGGTTTAATTTCGTCGACCGTGCTAAATGGTGAGGGAAAACAACCCTGAATGAGTTGTGCTGACCTGTCTCGCAGGACTGCTTGGAACGATATAAGGGGAATGTCGAAGAAGGATGCAGAGGAGAAATACGTTGAACAACTTATCAAAGTTCGTGATACTTGCCGCCCGTTGATGTTGGATCTGAACATGAAATCAGTACCTGAAGGAGAAGCAGCCTGAGGAGCCCATTCTCAAAGAGCTCGAGGGTTAAACTATCTGCTCGCTGCGCGACACGTGGATATTAGCATACTCGTGTTTTGTAAATCAAGAAGCGATCGAGTTCTGGCCAGTTCGCCCGAACATATAGGAGTATCATATCAACAAGCAGCCCCAAATGTCATAGATTGGAAGGCCTAACTTAGCAGCACGTTCTAAGCGCTTCTGATAGGTGCCTTGAGTTGCTACCACAGGGTACCACATACAATCTCCGCTTCAAGATCATGATGAAGGGGTGTTCGAGGGACGTGGTCGGCTACTGCGGGTGGTCTGCTGTAAGATTCGGCGCCCGTTTTTCATACTTGCCACAGAAGTCCAAGAAGTGAAATGCGATGTAAAGAACCTTGCAATTTATTCGAGATGATCGGACGGATATGACCAACACCCGAATACCTATCATAGCGTTCTATTCATTTACAGCTGCAGTTGGCAAACCAGTGACGTTGTGCTTCTGGTGCACAACTTGGCTCCACATCTAGACCATGACATAGCGGCGGTCTCCGTAGCTGTATTGCACAGCGATCCCAGTTACTGGCTGCTAGTCCATGTTGCCTGCGGAGATAAAAAAAAAACTTGCTGTGCAGTGGGGATTGAACAAGGGTTCAGACCAGCATCGAATTAATGAGCTTCAAATTCCCTGTAAGTATCAGTAGATGCTCAGCTTGGAAGAAGCACACGAGGTGGGTAAACCGACTAACACAAGCGTATATGCGGTCATCGCTGTGCCCTGGCGATCAAAGCTTTCCGAACTTTCACCCGGAGTAAGTACTGTCAAGTCAATTGAACTCAGACAAAGGTCAGGAAATATTCCACGCATGACATTTTTGAGCTCAGCGAGGAGCGCTACACACGGTGGGCATCTCGATTCGACTAAGCTGGAGGAGCCGCAGAACATTCACTTTTGGCAAGTACAAGATTGGTTAGTATTATCCACAACGTGTCCCTAATCTATCTATCTATCAAGGATTTCTATCAATTATGACGGAACTCAACTCAATGATGCCGGTTTTACACTAGCAGTCGAGACCGGTGAACAAATATAGCAGCAACTCCTAGTTCTAAATGTTTAGGGCGCTTCCTGACTACCCAGTTCAGCTCACGGTGCGAGTCCAGCCTGGTCTACCGCCACTGTGTAGGGTCTTGATAGCACGTGTTGGACAGCCCAATCGTCACATTTGACAACACAAAAATCACAACTTGCGCGGCCCTTCATTCTCTAATCGCTTGCCGCTATCCAAAGCAGCGGCTGATTGAAAGACTTTCATTATGTAAGCGGTTGGTTAAACGGTTCAATTCATTCAAATGCTTTTGTGCTTGGCTAGTAACTGCCAGTCCGATCAAGGAATCCTGCCCTGAGAGGATGTCTCAATAATGCCTCAAGAGCCGGAACTACCCTGTGAATTATACTCTCCGCAGGCCCGACGGCGGTGTGACCCTAGATCTAACTCGTCACTATAGGCCCACTTATGCCCACAAACCGTAATTCACAATCAAGCTCAAACTAACGAATCACAGCACCACATATACGTACATATGTTTCACTGGCAGATAAAATAACGGCAGATTACCAATTGGGTAGGTAATGGCCATGTAATAATGCAGTGCGCTCCTGCACAATCCGGTCCCAGAAGTGCCTAATATCGGTTTTCCAGCTACCAGTGTCGCCGTAACGTTGAACCCTATTGGGTGAGTAAAGTTGTGACTTGGCTTATCAAGTTCATCGGAACTTAAGCGCCCCTTTTAGGATAATGCAGCGAAAGCCATGCTTTCGCCTTATCTTCAAGAAATTCCAACTATAGGCAGTCCAACCCTGAACCTTCTACCTTGGTCACCGGATTCCGTGAACCCCGACCGATGGCAACAAGTGTTGACGAATAGCAATTCGAGTTTTGCCTCGTGCAAAGTAGACTTGCTATAACGGCTATAGCACTTTGTCGGGGCGATGCGCCAAGTTTGACAGGGAAAGGGGCATCCACATCCACCCATAGCAGGTTGTACCGTATACTGTCATTCTGTCATGGCGATGCTTTGTGGTGCATGTGATCCGTGACTGTCAGCGACAAAAGACAAAAGCGATCATTGTTTAGGACGGGCGCCGCTACTACAAGTCACGAACCGAGTTGACTGTCAAGATGGCAATGAGGACAGTGTTGTCGAACATGATTGATTACTGTGTGTGGTATCATTCAGCACAGGAAAATGGGGCTCACTGTCTTGGAATGACAGACGTGGGCAGATCCCTCAATTAATTTTCCCATAGTCGCCAGGAAGCACCCGGGACCAGTAAACCAGTCTGGAACGACCCCGGTTCTGTGCTTTATTCTCATGACAGGGAGTGGAGGCACGCTCATGGTTCCTCGTTCTTCGACCACCAACTCGGAGCATGGCTGTTCTAAGTACTCGCGTACTCGTCGCTATCGGCTTTCAGTATATGGACCGATCACGAATTACGAAGGCCGTAACCAAATATTTGACGTTCCCCTGTGGCCGTCATCTTTGATTTATAGCGCGTTGGAATGATCTACCTGCCGAGAAAACACACGTACAATGTTGGACATGACTTTGGTAGTTCATATCATAGTCCAAGCACGTTCCAAGGAAATGTCCAGGGCGCAATGCATGAATCGAGGCCTACAGCATCATACTATCGCGGCTTCTCCAGCCACCGTGATACCTAAATATATGCATTTGAAATAAAATGTGATAAAATAAACGTGAGGAATAATCATCGGTCAAGATAAGGTATCTCGTGTTACGGCTACTACAGTAAAGACGGTAAACAATACAAGTCCTTCCAGTGATTAACACAGGGACGGAAGTCACAATTTAGGCACACTACTTGTCAGGGTTGGCAACATACAATGATGCTCGCGGAGCTAGACCATACTGAATATTTGGACGGGTACGGGAAGAGACTTCTTCTCGCTTGCGAGTATTCCGCGGAGGTGGAGAACGTTCCGCCAGATTGTTCGTCATCTGCCGTTCGATTTCCTGAACCTAGATGTCACAGCATGACCTGCGGCCCTTGTGAACCGAGAACCATGTGCGGTGAGTTCAGTCCTCGAAGACTTTTTTGAGGAAGAAGAGGGACATGATGCCGGAGATATAGGTCGGGAAGAGGTAAACTTGCTTGAATCAGATGATAAGCCACTCAATATTCCGTGTTCATTTGCACTAATCGAACCAATCGAAGCTGTGCGATGTGATGTGGATCCGTCCGAAGCGATTCGCTGTACGACATCATAGCTTGCACCTAGCCGCTCTGCGACCTCAGTGTTCGCTGTCCGGCCACTATGGACGGATGGAGCAACCAGGCGAGTATGTTTGACTGGTTGCTCATATTTGGACTCAGGAGAGTCCAGGGAAGCATTCGTTTCGTTGATCGACATGAGTCGTGGAACTGGGTTAGGGTCCCGTAAATCTAATGGTTTTTGACCGGTAGAATTGCGTCGATCAAGTAGAGATGTCTTCATAAATCGCCCCCACCAGCTGTCCGATCGACAAATGGCGTTCGAAGGGGGTGGATACGAGTCGATGATGGATGAGTGGCGCCGTGAGGGTGAAGTGGTTGGAGCAGAGGAGTGCAATGTCGAGGGCGTCACAGGACTATGAGGTGGCTGCGAGGGAAAGCTTGGTTGGGAGGCATAAGTGTTACTGGAAGAATAGCCGTTGGAAGACAAATTATTTTGTGACGAGCCAGGGTATGATGCTAGGGTGTTGGTCGAGTCGGACGCAACCTCACGCAGAGGAGTAAGGGTGAGGATGGGTGTGGAGAGAGGCAGAGGGGTCCTCGGTGGGTGAAGGGGTGGCAGGTCTTGGCTCCCGGGATCAACATCAATGTTGTCACGCTTGCCGTCAGGCTTGAGTGCCCCATGGTCTGGTTGATACGAATCGTACTCCCCATCGTGTGGCACGGGATCTGAGAATGGATCTATGTATGAGTATGAGCCGCCATCTCGTCCATGGGAGTATCCACTGTTAGGCATCACGTTGTACGACTTGTTTCCCTCATTCATCGGGCCCTCGCGATCACCCTCAATTTTTTCCCAATGGTTGCTATTGTCTGCACTGGGCGCCCTGGAAATCATGCCGCGCACCATTGCACCCATCGAGTGTATGGACCATACACTAGTTCCACCGCTGCCATCCCTGCGTAACGTATCCGGAGGACTGCCCCACCCGAATTGTCGCGTGTCTTCGTCAGCGAACATGTCCCGACGCGGGTGAGGTGGTAGGGGGGAACAATGTTTGCTTAACCCAAAATAAGCGAGAGCTGCGGCCAGCGGGAGGGCGCGTGCAACTAGGAATCCGTGACTCCTTTGCTCGGAACCCATGGACAAGAAATTAGCGGGATGGTCATCGGTACTGTCGTACTCATGGTCACCATTAAGAATGAGGAAGCTTCTGTTGCTCGAAGACTGGTGTCCCCGTGAACGTTTAATAAACCAGACAGTTGCAAGTCCACCAGCAATAAGTCCAATTATACCGAAGGTGGTACCCAGGGCAATAGCTGTTATGTTATTGTTACTAGAGCTGGAATCAGCACTGACAGTACTCGTTGGATACACCACTGAGGGTGTACTTGCACTCCCCCCACTTGACCCAGAGTAGCCAGTTTGATAAGGTGCGGGAAGAGAAATGATGGCCGGGGTCGAACCCGCAGGTGGTGGGCTATAAGAGGAGACCATGGATGAGCTAGAAGGGTTGTATATTTCCACAGTGGCAGGCGCAGGTGCAGAGGATCCGTAACCTGAGTTTGATCAGACAGGAGCAAGGAGCTAACAGGGACAGACTCACCGAAGGCAAAGAGCACTTGCCCGTTACACTGTATTGCTAGGTGATCCTTGCGGGCGCCAAGTTGTTGAAGAGACTGTGCCTCCTGCCAGACCATCGGAATTTGGGTTGTATTTAGTATCCATCCATCGCTATAGGTTGTCTGTAATTCGCCATCGCCTCCACCATGAATTAGGATTTCTCCAGTAGCAAGGACAACAGCCGCGAAGTCGCGGCGTGGATTTGGCATGGTGTAATTAGAGACGGATATCATATCCCATGCGAGGATTGCCTGTGTCGTGTCAAGAGACCAGATGGTATTCAGGGGTATAAGCTCCCCGCATGACGCACAATATCCACCCAAGATAAGGAGTCGTCCGTCAGGAAGAATGAGTGATGCATGCCCATAAATGTCAGGCGGAGCATTGCCGTCAGATGGAAGCATCAAGAACTCTTGTAACACAGGATTGAAGGAGTAATGATCAAAGAACGCATTTCCGGATCCATCAGCCTTCTCACCGCCGACAATCCAGACCTTCCCGCCAGTTGACGATGCAGAATGCCGAATCCTCCTCATTGGTTCACCACCCCAGTTCTGAGGCTCGATGAAAAATGATGGGTCCGCGGAATCGTAAGCGGAAACAAGTATGGCAGAATCGTTAAGGGAAGTGAGGACTGTTTGTGAATTCGATCCTGGTTGACCTCCAAAAAGTAGGAGTGACGTTATGTTGAATGCAGAAAGGGTGTGCCATCCTAAACTTGAAGAAGAGCTCGTGGTGGTTGTATTTGAGAGCAGCTGCCACGGGGGAGAAGTGGTACTGAAGGATGTGGAAAGGTCAAGTAGCAATAGTTCTGATGTGGGAGGCGCAGAAGTATACGAGTATTGGTCATACTGATCTGTCAGACCTCCGTGAACATATAGAAGATTTTCCAACAAAGCCCCAGCCTGTGCCCATCTATCGCCGTCACGTTACCAACAAGTTGTCAACAAACATAATTAACGTACCTTGGTAGTGGAGTATATTGACACAGGGCAAATGGTATCAAATAGTGCAGCACGGTTGCGACGCGCCAACTACCAGCCATGATATCTTGTTCAGTGACCTGTGCAAAGAATTGACAGAAAGGTTCGAGAGAAAAGTATAAGTTACGTGTAAGAGCGAGATACAAATCGTCTTTCGTGAAATGTCGTCAAGGAAAAGAGTGCACAAGTAGGTGGAGAGCCTGAGTATGGAACGTTTGCTCACATATAGGTATGTACAACTTGAACCGCAGTGGGCCTGGACCCACGCGTGGAAAACAACAAACGTCTTTCGAACATACGCGCCATTGCTCACCTGACTCGTATAATGCAAACGCCACTTTGCAGTGGTTCGCAAAAATCGAAGCGTCATGCCACTATGCAATCCGAGTCACTTTTGACTGCCTCAGTGGACACACCATTCAGGCGCAAGAGAAAAGAAACGTTATATGTATACTCAGGCTGGTACCTACTAAACGTGAGTACTTACCCACACCCTCAGTCACTTTGAAATCCCTAGCGACTCTGTAACAGTCGATTATCATGCTAATTCAAATCGATGAATGCCAAAATGTCCTGGACCTTTCTTATCCGCCAACCCGCATCCAAGTACTGATACTTACCAACTGTGGATTCAGATTATTAACAGTTTAGACGCTAAAGTTACCCCATACCAGAACTAGAAGGCACGTGTAAGTCGGGTGTAAGTCATATCAGACTTTAGTACATGTGCACTCGGTGCTTCCTGGAAGATTGACGCTCGTCTATTCACAGAGCAACCATAAATCGCCAGTTCTTTGTAGATCATGCCATCCACCCTTGTAACGACCTGCCTACACACCACAGCAATCCATGACTACTACGCTTGTTGATAATCAGGCCATCTCCAAACCTGAGTTTGTCTCTTTGTGTGCCGATCTTGACTTTGAGCTCATACAGTCAATCTAGCATGGATGATCTGACGAAATTTATAACCAGGACTAGTAACTACCCGGTTGCATCTGGCGCATTCGGTTCAGTTTACAAATGGGACTATAAGTGTAAGAAGCAGTCTGAGTCATTGCAAGTATGTTTCAGCACTTAGTATCAGTTACGAGCTATGTAACCTGACATACCTTCAGGTGGCGGTCAAGAGGTTTCATCGAATTGAAGACAGAGAAGACAGAGAAGTAAGTCAGTATTCATTCATTTTAATCCGATATCCCTCAACGTATTTGAATTGAAGGCTCGGAGGAGAGAGATAGGTGTTTGGAAGAGATTGCGCCATAAATGCATTGTCCCACTTCTAGGTTATACCAGACTGGGAGACGATCCATCTGAGCCTGTGTCCTTAGTGTCGCTTTGGATGTCTAACGGGACGCTCAGGAGCCATCTTAGTGGCAAAATACGGGAAGACAAGTACCTCCTGGTAAGTTGTTTCAAGCATCCCTGGGCCTTATTTCTCTATCAACTTGATTTAGCTGTATAACGTGGCGGATGGCCTACACTACTGTCAGTACTGATGACTCACACTATCCAGCATTTACTGATTTTGAGCGATTGAAGTGCATTCAGAATCTGTGGTGCACGGAGACCCACGAGCGCAAGTCCTTATGCTCCAGGGCTGCCCAAAATGAAACATTGCATCTGACAGGTGAATGTGTTGATCAACAAGCAAGGTCAAGCGTGCCTCGCTGATTTTGGGTTGTCATCCATGGTCAAGATAGGTGAAAAATTCGAATACCTCCGTCCTCAAGAAAAACGGCCTGGAGTATTAAATTTAGACAACAGTAAACGCCTCAGTCTCGATGGAACGAACTGAGATTATGTACCTAGACAACAGTAAACGCTAATGTAACGCGTAAGTTATCTAGGTTACTATAGCGAGAGAATAAAAGAACATTCCCACAGTCTCGATGGAACGAACTGAGGGAAAAGGCGATACGACACCAGCATCTATATATAATGGTCCGTGGTTGGAATTCCTGCGAGTCATACACCGCTAGGACGCATCGCTTTCGTCACGTGCACTCGTGCACCAACACTCCTCCTCGACGCGACAAGTAACTCCTCCTCGAATTATTCACTGTAGGCCTAGACAAGCACGTAGACGGGCACAATCTTTCTTGGGTAATGCTTTTGTAAAAATATCGGCCAGGTTGTCTTTAGATCGGACATAGTGTAGCTTTAGCTGGCGTAGTGAGACACGTTCTCGAATTGAGCGGCGTGCAAGGTCGATATGTTTGACGCGCGCATGGAAGGAAGGGTCCTCAGTAAGGACAATGGCACCGTTGTTATCACACATTAAGGGGAGGCAGAGAGTTGCGGAAACTCGAGCTCATTGAGGAGCATACGCAGCCAGGTGATCTCTTCGCCGGCTTCAGAAGCGGCGATGTATTCAGCTTCACAGGTAGATAAAGCCACTGTCTTTTGCTGACGTGCGCTCCAGGTAATGAGACCGCTGCCGAGCAAGCAGCAATAGCCACTGACAGACCTGCGAGTATTGATACAACTCCCTAAGTCACTGTCTGTGTAAGCAATGAGCCACGCAGTGTGTTCGCCACCGAGGACAAGACAGAGGTCACGAGTACCCTTGAGATATTGAACGACCCATTTGGCAGCTTCCCAGTAAACAGGCCCATAGGAATCAAGGAATTTACAGAGTTGTTGGATGGCATAGGAGATGTCTGGTCAGGTTCCGATGGCTAGGTACATAAGTGATCCGACCAAAGATCTGTAAGGTGTCCGCTGCATGAGTTCACGTTCGGCATCTGTCCGTGGGGAATGGTCTCGTCGAGAAAGGTGAAGACCAGGGTCCATAGGTATGGAAACAGGAACTGCGTCTGAAAGGCCGAATTGCGAGATTATGTGATCAATTAGGGCTGTTTGGGATAGTGAAATGGTGCGAGTGACACGATCACGGGCAATACCGATACTGAGGCAAAAATGAGCATCGCCAAGCTCTGAAACTTGCCATTTGTTTTTGAGTTGCATTTTAAACTCGGAGATTGCTGCCTTAGAGCTGCCTACGGTGAAGAAGTCGTTAACATGAATAGCGACGAGGAGGGTGCCGGAGAGATTGTGGCGGTAGTATATGCAATGCTCGCTCTGTAGGCGTATAAAGCCCCATGACAGCATGGCGGCATTGAGTGTACGATTCCAGACAAGGCCACCCTGTTTCATGCCATATAGGCCCTTTTGAAGTTCCCATACGTGGTCCTTGAAGCCGACCGCAACAAAACCTTCTGGCTGTTCCATGTAACAAACTTCGTCGGAGTCCAGAAGACCATAAAGGAATGCAGTTTTGATGTCGAGCTGCTCAATTTCCCAGTTGAGGGCAGCGCCAATGTGAGCCAGAATGCGAAAAGATTCAAGGTGAGCGGTGGGTGCAGAGGTCTTTGTGTAGTCCTGTCCCCAAACTGCCGAGTATCCCTGGCAAACGTAGCATGCCTTGAACTGGGCAGGGTTACCGTCCTGATCGTGTTTGAGCTTGAAGACAGGACAGCCTTTCATTATTTTGTGACCAGTGGGGACAGTTGACCGAGGCACAAGTTTGTACACTCCAAGCGCACGTAAAGAAGCAAATTCATTATGTAGAGCCTGGGTCCATTCAGACGCATGGATGGAGTTCATAGCATCAGCATAAGTGACTGGGTCGTTTGGGTGTTCACTCGTGAAACCATCGGGAATAGCTGCAAAGATCTTAGTCAGATGAGCAAGGTTTGTCTCGAAGTCAGCAGGATCCCCTGTAAGAACATTAGCCGGGAATGCAGCTTCGTCGATAGTAGGTAACGTGTGAGTGCGGTCGGAGTTGACCTGTGGAACCAGGCACAGGGCTGCACTAACATAAGGTAGACCTTCTGCAGCGCAACAGTGCTCAGAGGGAATAGGTACCCGTGAGGAACGACGGAGAGATGGTTCAGGGACCAGTGGGGTGGTAGAAGGCGCAAGCACGGCTGGAGTGGGGTCATCATCCTCACTGGAGGCATCAGCTGCAGAAGTATGGTCAAGTGGGACGGAAGTGTTCTTGATGGTAACACCAGGGTGTAGTGGGGTAGTGGTAGAATTGTGTGACTCAATAAACGAGACGTGGCATGACACAAATACCTTATGAGTTTCACGATGGTAGCACCAATAAGCCTTAGAGTCAAGGGAATAACCGATGAGCACACATTCAACTGAACAATTGTTGATTTTTGGGTTATGGTGGTTTTGAATAAGAACGAAGGCGCGACAACCGATTTCCCTAAGATGAGTGAGATCAGGCTTCCGGTCATGCCAGCGTTCATAAGGTGTGTGACCAGACTGAGAGGAGACGGGTGTACGGTTAGAAAGATAGCACGCCATCAGAATGAATTCATCCCAACAGTTGGCTGGTATACTGCAAGCAGAATGCATAGCACATGCCTTACCCATGAGCATGCGGTGCAGACGTTCCACTCTACCATTCTGTGCGGAGGTATAAGGTGCCGCATCAGGAAATTCGCACATTCCTTAACATGCCCTTATGCGGACTTATTTACACTTAACTGCCTTGGTGAAATTGAATCTACTTGTCCAAAATTTCAACGTGAATGAATTCAGAAAAAAAAAGTTGAGATATATTAATATACATGTTTTATTGTATTTCGCACTCAAAAAATATAAGATATGCCAGGTGAATGATGTGAGAGAGAGCAAACAAGTTTTGAGATAAGTGAGTTAAGCTGATTAAGCACGTCAAGGAATGTGTGAATTTCCTGATGCGTGAACTGGTGTTGGGTTTCATGCAAGAGGAGCCACTCTCACATAGTGTTACAAGAACACCTTCTTGCGCCCCTACTATCATTTTTCCTCCTATGCATCGCCATCTACTCTCGTCCTGACGAGGCCTCCACCTTCGTCCTTCGCTACCTCGTCTGGCTTGCCATCGTCACTCCTTACCTCGCCTATGCTCGCCTCCTCCATTGTCACTAACCGCGCACTCTTCCGGTACCCCTCACACTCATACGCGCTCTTCACGCTCCTCACGCTTCTCGCGTCTCAAGTGCCTCTGTCGCATTCGATGCCTCCCTCTCATGTGCTACCCCATGGTTCACACAAACAGCCCTCTGGCTCAAGGACTACGTCTGGTGTTGTATTTCCTTTTATCTTTTCCTTTGCATTTACCTATGACTCATGCGTCGCCTCATTGGCTCGTACCTTTTATACCTTCGGCTCCGCACCTATGACTCCCTTTCACACATGCGTGCATTCATTGGTTCATACACCTCTGACTCATCTATGAGCATGTGTTCTCCTATTGGCTATCTGACTTCATACTTAATCTAGCGATACTTACATATTTGCGCTCTGCTTCTATCTTATGTATAAATACGTGCAGATAGCCTTTGTACTTCTTTAACTTGAATCTACTTGATCTTCAACCCTGAACTTCCTTCGATAAGCTTTTCATAAGCTTATTGTCTCTATTTGAACTTCATAGAAGCTCATCGCTTCTACGTCTTTGATCATTGTCAAGAACCTTGTCTCTGTGACATAGCGCATAGCGCCTACCTCTGACCAACACAACTAGCGCACTCCACGCTAGGAGACTGATATGCATGGGCCGCCGCTCTTGATAGAGCGCCTGTCGCAGACACCACTCAAGTTCCTTAGTACCTGGCCAGGTCACTAACACATAGTCCCAGTCTTCAGTTCTCCATTATTGGATCGGTATATGCTGACCTTCAGACTAGTTTCGAGCTCACAAGCCCTTTCCCAGGCCTGTAATGCAGGGAAGGCATCAGACTTGGCGGACAGAGGGATGGACCAAGAGTATGATGAAAAATCATCGATGATGTCCAAAATATATTCCCAGCAGTGGATACAGTGTCCGGGTGCTCCATGAGGTCCACATGTACAATCCCTAACTTCCTTGTAGCCCTACTCCCAACACGAACCCTTGGTACGCTAGACTTGATCTGTTTGCCAAGAATACAAGCATCACATACTGGGGGTTCGGTAGAGAGATTGATGGGCATACCAGTAGCATAGCCAGACCGGGCGAGATCATATATGGCACGATAATTGGCATGACCAAGATGATGGTGCCAGGTTTGAAGAGTCGGGAGGTGCTGGGCTAGGAAAGCATGCTCCACAGAGAGCTGGCTGCCAGAAAGGGTGTATAAACAGCAGGAGGTAAGCGTACCAGACAACATGCGTGAACCACTATGAGCCTGGACCCAGCAACTGGTGGCGTCGAAGGTTGCAACACAGTGATGCTCGCTGCAGAGGCTAGACACTGAGATGAGGTGGACAGTAGCAGAGGGAATGAATAGCACATGGTTAAGAGTAATGTGAATACCCTTTGCGATGACAAGCTGAAGCGTACCAACACCAACAGCTTGAATAGAGGATCCACCAACTCCACTGACAGTGTGAGGAGGGATGGGATGTAAGCTAAAGAAATCAGATTCGGTATTGCTGATGTGAACAGATGCACCGCTGTCTAAGAAGAAGGGAATGATGGAAGGATCAATGATGGTATGCTGGTGTTGGTTAGGTGCCTTATATGTGAGGCTCGCAAAATCAACCGACTGATGGTGTTCACACCAGTCAATGCTGGCCTGTAGTGTGTCGATTGCAGAGTAAAGGGCAGTAAATTCATTGTTGTTGACACTTGATATCTTGCGAATGAAGGCAGGGGTGATAGTGTCATAGGCAAGGCCTGTGAATTCGTGTGAGTTGGACTCAGTGGAAGAAGGCGTGTGTTCAGGTGGGTGAGAAGCGATGTAGATAGCCTCGCAGGTCTCACTGTTGAGTAAATATGTGCGTCCTGCAGTGTCATAATGAATCCAACCTGGTTTGCCCATGGATGCAGGCTTGGTGACGGATTTGATGGTAGTACCTGCCTTGTTAGAGGTATCGCAACCGGCACACTTGCGAGTGAGTACCTCCTCGTGCTTTCCTTCCATATTGCCTCCTTTACTGAAGCAGTCTTTAGTGTAATGCCCCCAGCTGTTGCAATTTATGCAACAGAAAGAGTGGCCTTGGTGATTGCACTCTGTGCAGGTCTTAGTACGCCCACTGTGAGTATTTCCAGTGCCCTTGCCATGAGCAACCAGTGCAACATCCTCCCCCTTGTTCTTCTCAGTGTCAAGCAGTTGTTGTTCAATGTCAAGGCAAGCACAGATGTTGGAAGGGCCATAAGCGCCAGTGGTAGTGTTAGCAGAAGAGCTAGCAGATAGGGCATCAGCGATGTGATTGCGAACATGTGGGAAGTCGTCCATAATGGCATTAAGCATCATAATGGTTAGGAAGTCTTCCTCCTTAGGCAACCCAATAGCATATATGCATCCGACCAGGTCACTGAGTTGCATACTGGTGGATGCGAGGTGCTCAGCTTGACAATACTGAACTGTAAGTGCTTGCTGGATGAGGAGAATCTGGGCGATGGGGCCAACCTTTTTGTGGTGGGACTTCAGAGCATTCCATGCTAGGTACACATTAGTGTAGCTATGGAGGAACTCATGTTCTTCAGAGGACGAGCAAGTGCACAAAGCTGCGATGATGCATAGATTATTAAGGTCCTAATGAGACGCACTGGCTGGATCAACAGATGGGTCCGGTCGTAAGATGAGACCAAGGGGATAGCCACCTCCATGCTTCAGCAGAAGATAATTCTGCATCTTGTCTGACCAGATCCCCCAGTTATTCTTGCTGTGGTCCAATACCTCAATCTTCTCCAAGTCAGTGTAAAGATACAACCTAGCTTGAGCTGTAGATAAACCACTGCCTAAACTAGTATGTGAGTCTTGCACTCCGTCTAGTCTGCTTCACTTGTAAGAACAAGAGCGTTCGACCCTAAAGGGGGATGCCTATTAGTGTGGTCAAGTTCGAGTCTAACTTATGTGCGAAACAAGCATCGTGGTCAGCGGTAAGTTGCTGCAGTCAGCGATGATACTGCTGGAACTAGCATTGTGTGTAGCGGTGCTACTGTGGTCGAGATAAGGTCAGTAACAGTTGCATCGAGCGAGCGATGTCGAGCGGTGGTCTCAGTGGTAGCGGTAAGGTTGCGAGCGGTGCAAGGAAACAGTAAAGAAGTCCGCAGTACTTTCAGCGGTAAAGTAGCGGTGCGTGGGAAGTTCAGTCAAAGTAACAGTCAAAAGTTTAGTGGTATGCCAGCAGTAACGGAGAACGAGTGTGATGTATTAACGAGCGGTAAGGAAACTTTAAAGACTATGTCTACTACTGGGTAGGTCCAGAGCTAGACAATAATCCTGACCTATAGTATGTGCAATGGTGTAAAATCAGGTGTCTCTATCGTGCGGGGTACGCGGTGCTTATATCCTAAATCATATGTACTCGGAATACTCTAGGCGAGATCAGTAGTGCTGGAGTGTAGTAACCGCCGTAAGTAAACATAGCGCGAGGCGCTGCGGCACGGGGCAACATGTAATAAGGCTTGCTGTGGAATCAGTGATAATGAACAGAAAACAAACTACGCACCAAATGGAGCTATGCAGACGCGGCAAGGACATGGAAGGACATCGGTATGTGGAATGTGGTGCGGCAGTCGGTACGGTGTGCGGTAAGCGTGAGATGCCGCCAGTACTGTTAAAGGGGTAAGACAGCCATGGACAAGTGGTAACTCCTGTAGACGTGAGACGAGTGTCAAAATATGGGGTTTTAAGCCCAGTGCCAATATGTTCGTTACATCGGTCTGACTTAGAGTGATAGCTGAGACGGCAGGCACGATAGCTGGGGTCGGTGGGTTCACAGAGGTAGACACATTGATTGTGCTCTTGGTACGAGTGTGTACTGGCATTGTTGACAATAAAGTTGGGGAAGAAGAGATGAGGGCGAGTTTCCAGACAGGTTTCTGATATATATATGTACTGGGGCGACATATTTGATGCTTCCTGCCCAAAAGAGGATAATTTAGGCGTTTTGATGACTCTGATTGAAGCCTGTGTCAAGTTATGTGCACGTGAGATATTATTATCCAGCGTGATTGTTCCTGAGCGATGCGGTGAGGTCTAGATGGTTTCTGCCACTCATTTACGAGTGAGCAGGGCTCATAACCTATTAAATCTAGACAACAGTAAATGCTAATGTAATGCATAAATTATCTAGGTTACTATAGCAAGAGAATAAAAAAACATACCCTCAGTCTCGATGGAACAAACTGAGGGAAAAGGCGATATGACACCAGCATCTATATATAATGGTCTGTGGTTGGAATTCCTGCAAGTCATACTCCGCTAGGACGCGTTGTGTTCATCACATGCACTTGCGCACCAATATGGAGCTTTGTGTTGGTCAGCACCAGAATTAATCATTGGAGATAGAGATGATGATGGAGATGGAGATGGAGATGGAGATGGAGATGGAGATGGAGATGGAGATGGAGATGGAGATGGAGATGGAGATGGAGATGGAGATGGAGATGGAGATGGAGATGGAGATGGAGATGGAGATGGAGATGGAGATGGAGATGGGGATGGAGATGCAATGGGTTCTCCTGACCGCAGAGGGGTTATGAAGAGATATATGCCATTTCCTTCCAGTGACATGTATTCTTATGGCTACATCATGTTTGAGGTGAGTTTATTGGGAGTCCAGCAAACGGATTGCAGTGACAAGAATGATAGGTTCTATCCAGTAAAATTCTTGTCATGATGCACAAGTGTATCTTTGAAGGAAAGACACCTGAGCGTCCACAAGCTGTGCAGGATGAGGATTGGATATTTATATTACAATGTTGGTTGTTGCTCCCATCCCTTCGACCTGTCACATCACAAGCACTTCAATTCACTAGAACTCAAGCTTGCTTGTCTATGTCCACAGGTAAGGCATACAAATCATGTTGTGTACGAGCCATCAAAACTGAGACTTCCTTTTATTACATAGAGATGTCCACTCAAGCTTCATTACACACCTCACATCTTGATGATGCAATTATATACAACTTATCTTCACTGGTACCTTCACATACACAGCTGGCATTTTTGAATCCTGTAGCATGCTGGAAGTCAGTTAATAAGCTAGGCAAAGCACTCCTTGACCTATTCAAAAAAACTATCTGAGGGGACCAGTGGCTCTTTAATCATGCCATCCAGCTGTACCATGTTTCCCTCGCCATACTCCCACCCACTTCCATGACTTCTTCACTTCATGAAATTACCATGGCCATCACTCAGATTGGCACTATGCGAGGAGCTGATGAGAACTCGGATGCTATCAAACGCATTCACATTCATATGGAATTGGTTGATGTCAATGATCCTTTTCATTTCACAGGTTCCAGTTACCTTAGCCTTGTCGATATAGCCAAGCATATGACAGACCAAGGTCCAGATTCCATTTCCAGCACCAAAACTTGGTACAGAAAATCCTTCAGTGATACCATCAGTAGTGTATTACACCGCTTACAGATAGCTGGCGTGTGCTTGGATTGCCAAAAGGTTGAGGGGGAAGATGAATTCAGGCTGGAGGCATATGAAATATCTCTCCAACTATTGCAATTTCATATATCCATAATGCCACCCACTTTGATATGGGCAGTGTGACAAAACTAAGTAGAAGCGGCATATACCATGCTCAGCCGCTATCCAAAGGAAGGATGAGAGAACAACTGTTATTCACCCAAGTAAAAGTGGCATATACCACACTACTACATAGTTAGATATAAAGTAAATATTAATGACAGTAAGTGCATACCTCAGCTGCTATCCAAAGGAAGGATAAGAGAACAACTGAGGGAAAATTACATGACAAGGGTCCATTATATGATAAGAAAAATGAGCTTGCTAAGACACCATGAGGCTTGCTTGAGAAATCCCTAATCTCTCCACTATTATGTGTGCACCCAAGCACCTCCAAGGCGCACTTAAGTATGCACGTGATGAAGCGCGACAAAACATGATGAAGCATGGTCAAAACGCGAAAAGTGCGAAAGGCACAAGAAAGGCACAGTGAGGTGCACACTTCGCCAAAGGTGCGAACTTATCTGGTTTTGTCACAGTGGAGCATCTCTCAACTTCTCTTGCAGTTGATGTGGCAGTGACAGCACTGGGTATAAAACAAGTGATCAAAGCTGTGGAGCTGTTGGAGTGGGGGAGAAAGTTACTATGGACATATATCATGTGGTCTTACACCAGTGAAAAAGAAGAAGAGGAGGAGGAGGAGGAAAAGAAAGGAACATGAACAGGAGAAGGACCCAGACCAAGAAGAGGATAGAAAGAAGATCTCGAAAGTGGAACAGCTGCATTTACTGGGGAGCAGTGTATTAGACACCTCACAAGAGACTTCCAGCCTTAAAAGTGCGGCTGTGCCTGATGAAAAAGTATATGAAATACAGGAGGTGGAGGATACACCATGCTCACATCCTCAAATATCTGATCTGCTGAAAGCAATGCAGGATGGCCCGGTGATCATGCTCATCACAAGCAAGCAATCATGTGATGCCATCATCATATCGAATGTGTACCCCAAGCCGCTTCATGTACAGCTGAAGTTATCCTTCAGCTCTCTTGCAGCGTTATCGACTACTTTCCAAGCTTGCATCTCTTCAGTATCAGAAGATCCAAAGTCTGCAGAAGACCAGCTGAAAGAGATACTCTGCTGCCTGTGGGATAATGTTATGGCTCCGGTGATAGCTCAGTTGAAAGAGAAAATACCACCGGGGCATAGCATAACTCTCAAATCTGGTGGTGCCCCACTTTGTTTTTCTCCACCTTGCCGGCGCATGCAGCAGAGGACTACAGTGTGGAAGGGGCACAATTACCACAGCAATATATTTCATCCTACACTTCTTCTATCTCATCACTGGTTCGTGCTCACGACTTGAAGTGTGCAGATCATCCTGTGCCATCTTCGAAGTTTGCTGCAATTTACCAAGCAAAACCACTTGAAAATGATGAAGGAAAGAAGGTTGATTACCCTACATGAGGAAAAACTGTATGGCTATATAGAGAAGTGTGTATTATACAGAGTGCATAGTGCTATATGCTCTCTAGCTCCCTCTACTACATTAGTGGGAATCATTATAGTTTTCTAAACTCACTGAAGCGCTCGGTAAAGTTTGGTAAAATCAGCTAATTTATTCTAGCCAACAATGGAGTCGGCTGGCATTGGGTATCGGAGTCTAAATACCAATGCCTGCTGCTCGCCAACATGTACGCCATTCTGCAAGACTACAAGCAAACCCTGGGACTCGTCTAAAGGTGATGGAGCCGCCCTCCCATATATCTGCATCCCATGGAAGAGGGAATTCTTGAGGATGTGGGTCCAATTCCCCTCACATACTAGCCCCTAGGTCTGCTACACCCAAGATCATTGTCCATTGGACTAGAGCCTCTGATCTCCACTGCACTGACACTCTTATGTGGCACCTCGTCACTCATCTGTCCGATGCCTGTGTACTATTCTATGAAGGTAAAGAAACTGCAGCTCATACTAATGAGGAGCACCCTTCTGGAAAGGACAAGGGGGAAATTCATCAAGTCATAGCGAGACTGATATTTAAAATGACTCAGAGTATTCAGTAGTGTATGCTGAGGAGTCAAAGAAATTTGACGTAGCGGTGGGCAACCAAATTACTTCGTAAGTGTTTGAATCATTCACCATTGTGACTACTAATTTAATTTTTAAAAGCCTTCAAAAATCGTTCAAGGAGCAACTAAGCAAGTTCAACAAGACTGACACTGGCGTCACTCCACTTGATGAAAATGCAGCAGCCAACCTACATAGTAAGTGTTTTTTTTGCCGTTGCTTTTTATTTTATTTTATTCATTGAACTTTCAGAGCAAGTGCTAGCTGAATTCCCATGGTATGACCAGCTTCATCCTTTCCTCTTCTCCAATCCCACCTTCAGCGCTAAAATATTTATGTCCCAACCAGGAGTCGATCATGCCGCTGATTTCTACACCCTGTCCCATCCACATGGGAGGGCCAATACCTCTGCCCACCAAGATACTGGTGACCGTCGGCTCCTTCCCCAAACCATCAGCTCCAGCCTGAGGGGGAGTCCCTCCTTTCCAGGCCTACAGCATCTTCGGCTGAGCAAGACATCCTGATGAGCAGTTCTTGTCAGCAGCAGCAACCACAGCCATCTACTCCTGATCTGTTCCCAGTGAGTACCACAAGTCCCTTCTCACTCTCACTCTCACTCACACACAACCACAGCCATCCACTCCTGATCCATTTCCAGTACCACAAGTCCCTTCTCACTCTCACTCTCACACACAATCACACCTGCATGCTCACAGCCCTCACCAAGATACTGGTGACCATCGGCTCCTTCCTTCAAACCATCAGCTCCAGCCTGAGGGGGAGTCCCTCCTTTCCAGGCCTGCAGCATCTTCAGCTGAGCAAGACGTCCTGATGAGCGGTTCTCATCAGCAGCAGCAACCACAGCCATCCACTCCTGATCTGTTCCCAGTAAGTACCACAAGTCCCTTCTCACTCTCACTCTCACACACAATCGCAGCCACGCCATCCCCTCCCTTCACACCATCCTGACCCTCCTTACTATGCTGGCGCCGACATCAACGATCCAGACGGCGACCTTTATAATGATCCTGACGCCGACAACAATGACCAAGGCCCTCTCTTTACCTCCCTTGGCAATGAGCTGGACACATTGGGAGGGGATGTCAATATGTATGACAGCGACAGTGGGATGGAGTTCAACTCCTCCCGTTGTCATGTCATCAGTCTTGATAGTCCCCCCCAAAGTGGTGGGACACAAGCGCCAGTATGCTGCGTCACCTTCACCTCCTCCATCTGAACGAAACTCATTCGTTCTCCCCCAGAAACCACAGACGCCTGCACACCACAGTCATGCAGCATTTGGTGCCTCTGGCGCTGTCTTGTCTGGTGGCTGTCACAAATTCCAAATACAAATCATTATTCTTTCCTCAATTTCCCTAAAGCATCTAAACCCAGCACTAAGACAAACCCTAACCCTATCGAAATCCCTATAAACACTTCTATAACCGAACTCCCTGATGAAGATGAAGAGATCTTCTATGATGCTATCGGATAAGATAAGATAAGATGGTGTCACATTGTAAAGATACAACCTAACCTGGGCTGTAGATAAACTACCTCCTAAGTTAGTATGTGTGGTCTTGTGCTGTTCAACCCTAAAGGGGGATGCCTGTTAGTATAGTCTAATTCAAGTCAAACCAGTGAGCGAATGTAGCATTGTAGTCAGCAGTAAGCTGCTGCGGCTAGCGGTGATGCTGCAGGAACTAGTGTGGTAAATAGCAGTACTAGTGCCATTGAAACAATGTCAGTAACTGTAGCGTCAAGCGAGCGGTGATGAGCGATAATATCAGTGGTAGTGGTGTGACAAGCAAACTCATGCTGAGCTCAAAACAGCACATTTTCGTATAGGTGTCACACAGCTATCATTATCCTTACCTTTTGGCTTCACTGTCCCTTGCTGTGACACTTAACCATGTGTTTACCCCTATCTAACGGTATCATTCCACACTCCGGAAGCCTCGTTGCAGCTTAGCGGCTGTACTACGGCAACTTTCCCGTGAAGCGGTGATCTTCGGGAATCTCCGCGAACCCATTAGGCATCCACAAGCAAGATTTACCATCCGTCCTATGTCCATCCAGTCTCGCTGGTACGTGATGTTTTGTAAACTGAAGTGCAGTCTTATTACATGTCTGCTGCATGTTTATCCTATCCCTTCCATCTCCGTAGCTATTCCTTTCATATAAAATTCCTAGGTACCTGTACTTGTTCCTTACTTCCCTCCTATAGTACACACGGTACTTAGGAATAGTCACCACTACTGTCTCTTATGAAATAAAGTCTTTTACAAAAGTCACTGTCTCTCTTATGAATTGCCTTACCACTGCACGCACCACCGCTCTTTACCGCTTTCCCGCGCTTTACCACTAGCGCTACCACTTTCTTACGCTTCACCACTACACTACTGCTTGTTTTACCGCAGAAGTTCCCATGCTTACCATAGTTTTATTGCTCATACTACCACAGTTTTACTCTTCATGCTACTGCTTGCCTACTACATTCCCACGCTTACCACTAGTTTTACCGCAAGTTTCCCACAGACCGGAGGTCACCGCTAGCATCTTGCTACCTCCGACGGCATTCTCACACCTCAGGTTGGGCATTATTGAACTATACTAACTTAGCATTCCCTTTAGGGTCGAATGCTCTGGCTTAGCAAGTGAAGCAGACTAGACAGAGTGCAAGACTCGCATACTAGCTTAGGCCGTGGTTCATCTACAGCCCAGGCTAGATTGAATCTTTACAGCAGTGTAAAGATACAACCTAACCTGGGCTGTAGATAAACTACCTCCTAAGTTAGTATGTGAGTCTTGTGCTCCATCTAGTCTGCTTCACTTGTGAGAACAAGAGTGTTTGACCCTAAAGGGGGATGCCTATTAGTATGGTCAAATTCGAGTCAAACTTATGTGTGAAAGAAGCGTTGTGGTCAGTGGTAAGTTACTGCAGCCAGCGATGGTGCCGCCAGAACTAGCGTCGAGTGTAGCAGTGCTACCATGGTCAAGATATAGTCAGAAACAGTTGCGTTGAGCGAGCGATGTCAAGCGATGATATCAGCGGTAGCGGTAAGGTTGCGAGTGGTGCAAAGAAACAGTAAAGAAGTCCACGGTACTTTCAGCAGTAAAGTAGCGGCACGTGAGAAGTTCAGTCAAGATAACAGTCAAAAGTCCAGCAGTAACAGAGAACGAGTGTGGTAGATTTAACAAGCGATAAGGAACTTTAAAGACTATGTCCACTACTGGGTAGATCCAGAGCTAGACAATAATCCTGACCTATAGTATGTGCAATGGTGTAAAATCAGGTACTGTATCGTGCGGGGTATGCGGTGCTTATATCCTAAATCATATGTATCTGGAATACTCTAGGCGAGATCAGTAGCGCTCAACTGTAGTAACCGCCATATGTAAACATAGTGTGAGGCACTGTGGCATGAGGCAACATGTAATAAGGCTTGCTGTGGAATCAGTGATAATGAACATAAAACAAACGATGCACCAAATGGAGCTATGCAGATGCGGCAAGGACATGGGAGGACATCGGTACGTGGAATGTGGTGCAGTAGTCGGTACTGTGTGTGGTAAATGTGGGATGCTGCCGGTGATGCTAAAGGGGTAAGATGGCCATGGACAAGTGGTAACTCCTATAGACATGAGATGAGTGTCAAAAGATGGGGTTTCAAGCCCAGCACCAATATGTTCATTACAGCGGTAAGGTTGCGAGTGGTGCAAAGAAACAGTAAAGAAGGCTGCAGTACTTTCAGCGGTAATGTAGCGGTGAGCGTGAAGTTCAGTCAGAATAGGGGTCAATAATCTAGCGGTGTGCCAGTGGTAACAGTGAATGAGCAAAATCAATTAACGAGCGGTAAAGAACTTTAAAGACTAAGTCCACTACTGGGTAGATCCAGAGCTAGACACTAATCCTGACCTATAGTACAGTGAAAATGAGGTACAAATCAGGTACTGTATCGTGCGGGGTATGCGGTGCTTATATCCTAAATTGTATGTACTCAGAATGCTTTAGGTGAGATCAGTAACCGCCGTATGTAAACATAGCACAAGGCAGCTGTGGCACAAGGCAACATGTAATAAGACTTGCCATGGAATCAGTGATAAATGGTCATGTATAAACTACACACCAAATGGAGCTATGCAGACGTGGCAAGGACATGGAAGGACATCAGTATGTGGAACGTGGTGCGGCAGTCAGGATGGTGTGCAGTAAGCGTGGGATGCCACCAGCAATGCTAAGGGGGTAAGACGGCCATGGACAAGTGGTAACTCCTATAGACATGAGACGAGTGCTAAAAGGTAAGGTTTCGAGGCCAGCACCAATATGTTTGTTACAACGTGATCTTAGAACCTTCTAGAATATGATATCATAACAATGTCACAACTATCACATTGTATGATTCTCACTTCTATTTTATGATTGTGTTACAACCATGCAAAACTGGGGCCACTAAGAAGTCCTGGTCTTGCATGGGGTTGTACCGGAAGGTTGGAAAGTCAAAGGGGCTTGGCCTCAGCTTGTGCGCTGTGCCCCTTACCTGAGTATGTGCCCTTAACTTCAGATGAAGTCCAAGGGAGAGTTCTGATGAAGTCTGGATGAGCTCTAAGGCAGGATAGCTCGATAGAGCTCCGAAAGACTTCCGTATGAGCGTGGGAATGTGCCAGAACTATTTCCAGATGGTAGGGAGTAATGATAAGACTACTGGAACAAATTCCAAGTAGAAGGGATGAAGGATGGACTCCTGGACAAAGTCCAGGGCAGGATAGGAGCAAAGCTCTGGAGGGAAAGATGATTCATAGATGTCAGAGGATAGGATAGGATAGATCCAAAGGTCTGGAGCTCGGAGGAGCGGAAGAGCGGAAGAGTGGAGGGGTGGATGATCGGATGAGCGTAGCTCTATGGATCTTAGGGGAGGTGTTAAATACTAGAGAGGAGTAGGTCCAGATATGGTGTAGAGGTAGTATAGACTACTCCGGACAAGGTCCAGAATAGAAACAGACAGGATAAGACTACCAAAGGTAGAGTCAGAGGTGAATTGGATGAGAGACAGGAAATGGATGAAGTCCGAAAAGGATATAGGACATAGGATCAAAACTCTGGCCTAGGGAATGATCCCATAGGTCTGAGTCAGAAGCTTACAAGTGCAAGAACAGAAATGGATTTATATAGACATGGTAACAAGATACAGAAGTCAGAGGAATATACAGAAGTAGGAAAGCAATGATCAGACTGAGGTCTGCAGGAGTTGTACTACAAGTTTATATACTGTAGGTAGCATGCCGGAAGGCAAGTAAGGATAGTCCAAGGCTATGTCTGAGGAATGCAGAACACAATAGCAAGTACAACGGAACACAAGGCTATGAACTCGGAAATAAGACTTGTACAAAATATCTTATCAAGACGGAAGTCGAGATAGCCGAAAGCCAGAGGTGCAGAGATAACCGAAAGCTGGACACAGGTATAACCTAAAAGGAGTAATGTGCAGGTGCATGGGAATAGTTTCAGATATGAGCATGGATTGGATATGGACACAGATTGGATATGGACATGGATCGGACGGATGTGTTGGGTTGGATATGGATATGGATCGGATATGTATGGATATGGATTGGAGTGGATGGGTGGATCAGATAGGTGAACTGGATTGGATGGGTGGACTGTATAGATTGGGTGTCTGGATGTCCATGGATCTGATCTGATCTGGACCTGAATGTACAGTATATGACAGGTTGGCTAGTAGTTTCTAACTCAGTTTATATCTCAGTTTCAATATGTGTATATAGTTAGCTAGTTTCGCTGTAGTAGTTCTTTAGTTCAAACCTCTTGTATCTACATAGTAGCAATCCAAGATGTCCTTGCTCCTTTCTCTCTTGTGATAACCTGTTATTTGAGTCCTAGTCTCTGCCCTTGCATTAATTTGTTTGTGGGTTGTGACAGTGGCCAAGCACCATGCAGACCTTCCTCGTTCACCTCATCCTTGGGAATATCACACAGCCTCTCTACTCCCTCGTTGACGCCATCCTCATCACCCTACCCACCATCCAACTATCATATTGTGCCAACGGGATTGCAGACTTCACTTTGTGCCAAGCCGCAGAGCTCCATGAGCTCAAGGAAGAAGAGAATGTTGGTGGCGGATGTGCAGGAACGCATCACCATGGTAAACGACAACATTCAGAGCATGCAAAGCAACATGTTTGAGCACCAACAACCGAAGAACAAGCGCTATTCCATCAAGATGGACTACCAGATGAAGAAGAAGGTATTCCAGTGGTGTCGTGAGTCCCACTCGCATGAGGTCCTGCTCTTGTCTACTGTGTACCTCCATGAGCAGGAGGCAAAGGATAAGGAGATCCTTTACCTCCAGGCTGCAGCTGCTCTGCAGGACAAGGAGGCTGAGACCTGGCATCTCAAGATCCAATATGAGACTATGATGTGTGGTGTGGGTGGGAGTGTTGCTGGTGCCTCATCCTTGTCATCAGGCTGATTTTATGTCGCATATTTTTGTCCTTGTTGTCATGTCAATTTTAGCATCTCATAGTTACTTTGCTGCTTGATTCTGATAGATACATTTTACATACATTTCTTGAATCTCTTGTAGTAGTACATATACCTTCTGATTGCCAATGTAGTTCTGGTTTTTTCAAGCTACCCTTCCCTATGTTCAGCTCTTGAGTAAGGACTGTCAAACAGTTGATCCATCATCCTCAAATGAGAAGCTTGCCCTGGAGTACCCTCATATGATCTGTCACCTACAACTTCATCTCCATCAGGCTCTTCAATCTCTTGAGCTGCAAATTCCCTGGCCTCCCTTTCAGCCCACCTCTGAGAATGGGAGAATTTTGGATTCTGCTTGCGATGGTGAGCTTCAAATCTGATGATCATGTTGTGCAAGATGATGCAGCACATAATCCAATGGACAGCTATCTGAAGCTCTCTGTCATATACTGTACATTCAGGTCCGATCCATGGACATCCGGACACCCAATCCATACATCCTAGTCCACCCATTTAATCCAGCTCACATATCTGATCCATCCATCCACTCCAATCTATATCCATCCACTCCAATCTATATCCATCTGCAACTAATCCATATCCATATCTGACTCAGTCCACCCATCCGATCTGTGTTCATATCTGATCCATGTCCATATCCGATCCATGCTCATATCCGAAACTATTCCGGCGCACCTGCGTGTTACTCCTTTTAGGTTAAATAACTGTGTCTGGCTTTTGGTTATCTCTGCACCTCTGGCTTTTGGTTATCTCGACTTCTGTCTTGATAAGATATTTCGTACAAGTCTTATTTCCAAGTTCATAGCCTTGTGTTCCGCAATGCCTCAGACATAGCCTTGGACTATCCTTACTTGCCTTCCAGCATGCTACCTACAGTATATAAACTTGTAGTACAACTCCTGCAGACCTCAGTCTGATCATTGCTGTCCTATTTCTGTATCCTGTTATCATGTCTATATAACTCCGTTTCTGTTCTCGTACTTGGGCTCCGGCCCTTGTAAGCTTCCGACTCAGGCCTATGGGATCACTCCCTAGGCCGGAGCTTTGATCCCATGTTCTATATCCTTTTCAGACTTCGTCTGTTTCCTGTCTCTCATCTGTTTCACCTCCGACTCTACCTTTGGTAGTCTTATCCTGTCTGTTTCTATTCTGGACCTTGTCCGGAGTGATCTATACTATTTCTATACCATATCCAGACCTACTCCCCTCTAGTAGTTAACACTTTCCCTAAGATCCATAGAGCTACGCTCATCCAATCATCCGCTCTTCCGCTCTTCCGCTCTTCCACTCTTCCACTCTTCCGCTCTTCCGCTCTTCTGCTCTTCCGCTCTTCCGCTCTTCCGCTCTTCCGCTCTTCCGCTCTTCCGCTCTTCCACTCTTCCACTCTTCCGAGCTCCGGACCTTCGGACCTCTGGTCCTCCGGATCTATCCTATCCTATCCTCTGACACCTATGGATCATCTGTCCCTCCGGAGCTTTGCTCCTATCCTGCCCTGGACTTTGTCCAGGAGCCCATCCTTCATCCATTCTACTTGGAACTTGTTCCAGTAGTCTTACCATTACTCCCTACCATCTGGAAATAGTTCCAGCGCATTCCCGCGCTCATCTGGAAGTCCTTCGGAGCTCTATCGAGCTATCCTGTCCTACAGAGTTCATCTGGACTCTGTCCAGACTTCACTATAACTCCCCCTTGGACTTCATCTGAAATTAAGGGCACATACTTGGGTAAGGGGCACAGCATACGAGCTGAGGCCAAGCCCCTTCGACTTTCTGTCCCTCCAGTACAACCCCATGTAAGACCAGGACTTCCTACTAATCTCCGGTTTTGCATGGTTGTAACACTCTCTTTCTGTGTGAATATTGAGACAAAGCTCTCAGAGGGATTGGAACCACCCCTTGAGAGCAGCAAATGCATGCTCAACACATACACAAACCTGAATAAAAATAAAAATAAAAATCAGCAACCTATCAGAATAAATAAATAAAATCAGCTCACTGTAGAAAGATGATAATTAAATGTCTTTTGATCCTTTGTCACCCTTCCATTGTGGGGCTTCTTGAAAGGGACTATGCACCACTTCTCAAGTGGGTATGCACTGTCAGTGTTAAGACTGTACTCAAAGGGTGAAAGATCCAAAGGGCTTTGGCCTCAGTTCATGCACTGTGCCCCTTTCCTGAGTAATGCCCTTTATTTCAGGGGGTAGGTATATGTCTGAAGATCCAGAAGGGGTTGTGTGATGGATCTGGATGTCCGAAGGTATCGGATATGATACGTCCAAAGGTATCAGATATGATATGTCCAAAGGTTATCCAGAGCGTAGAGATGGAACAAGGATTAAGGCTAGTTTTGAAACGAGTTCCTAACTAGAAACTAACAGAGGTAGACTATCTGAAGATAGAGTTGGAGATATAGACTAAAGGAATCAATCCCAAGTCTCAGAAGATGACTAGAGCAGAAAGTAACTCAAGTCCAGAGGAAACAGAATGAGCAAAATCTAAGATGATATTTGAACTAAGGTTCTACAGAGATCTACAAGTAGTTTATATACTGTAAGTATCTAGTATGGAAAATCAACAAGTCCAGAACCGAGGGCTATGTACGATGTATAACGGAAGTCTATTAGTTAATGCACAGCAGATCAGTAAGCACAAGTCGGAAATGAAACACAGGTAATGGATCAGTGACACAGGATGGAAATATACACAGCCAGAATACCGGAAACAGGAGGAATCACAAAAGGAGATAGACACAGATATCCACAAGGGAGTTAGAGTGCAAGAAGTGGGCACATTTGGATGGGTGATCCGGACAGGATCTGTGGACCAGATGGAAATAGGATCGATTGGATCTGATTGGATCTGAGATCAGAAGTATGGTATATGACAGTCAGCCCAAACCCAATGGCCATCTGGTAAAAGAGCATCATGCTGCTCATGGAGATGAGTTGATCAGAAAGCATAGGCATCATGGACACTTCCAGGATAACCAAGAGCATAATCAACAATGACAAGGTTGTGAGGCATGACAACTGCCTACAAATATTTAATTTTTGATCATGAATGGAGGGGGGGAACTTACCTGACATCCAAGAGAATAGTTTGATTTTCTGTCATAAAATGTTTCACCAAAATGAGCAGGTTTGGCATAAAGGTTAACTGTAGTGCCATCAACAGCTAGAATACCATTTTGCCACTCAGGACAGGTTTTGGATCCTGCAAATTGCCTAGCAAGCTCAGCATCCTCTGAATCAGGATGTGGGAAGCTGACAAAATTGACATGCTGGTCAAGCAGTGCAATCATTACATGATTAGTGCAATTCACAACAGACCCAACACCTATACCTGCCCATTGGGCAACATCCTGGAGAGAAATTGCATTCCCATAGTGGCCAGCATGATTGAGGAAGATAGCAAGCTGAATGGAGATAGGGAGCTGGGAATTGTTAGATTGGTTGTGAAAGATATGGTGATCAGAAATCTGATCAAGGATATCATCAAAAATGATAGGGTCCACATGTAGCCTCTGCTGGAATATATAGGGGTGGTGCTTCTCATGGTGAACAAGCATATGCAGCTGGGAGGCTCGTGGGGGAGGTTCATCAGGCTTCTGAAGCACATGAGATCTTGCAACCTCATCACAAAGAGCAGCAATTTGATAATGAAGCTGATTGTAATGTGCAGTGATCTCATCAGAATCATCAGATCCATCAGAAAATTCACTGGAGATGTTGGAGGAAAGGGTAGGTGAAGAGGTGATATCCATGCTTGAATCAGAGTGTGAATCAGAGTTGGAAGTGGAGTGTAAATCAGAGCTTGACTCCTGAGCTTCAAAAAGTTGCTGGTGTTGGAGTTGGGTTAGAGATAATGCAGCATTATCCACTGCATGAAGGAGATCATTGCGACTAGATGTGTGAGGCATGATGAGAGCTTGAGGTGTTCCCTTATCATCCCCCTGACTGATCAATTGCGCTGATCAAGCGGAGTTTTAATTTTGTTCACATCCTAAGTCTCACTCATTGACAGTGAGCACTGAGCAACACTACTAAGTTTTAGTTAGTTTTCCTATAGAAATGTGTATGTATGATATGTAGTAGAAACAATATGAAGGGCTGATAGCATCTGATAACTTTGTTGACCATTTTCCCTGCCTTCTGTACCATATGCTTCAAAAATCTTAAGTGTTGTTTGAACTTCCAACGTCGTGCCAATGTGCACTGAGGATTATGGCAGGTTTTAGCTGTGTTTCCTGTAAGCTCTTTCCAAACTTTACCAAGCTTTACTGAGCCTTTACCGAGCTTATGAAAGTCACTCTGAGTCCCACTATTATAGGAAATACATTCACTTTCAAGTATTTTGCTTATAACTTACTAGGATCTTAACCTATTGATGTCATAAGACTATGGGTAGACTCTGACAAGGGCTACAACTTTGATTTTCATCAGAAAAAGTTCCCATGGTCAAGTAAGCAAAATGCGAAAATTCACTAAGTCAAAATTCACCAAGTCTTGTGATGTGGCTTTATTTGGCACAGCTTATATAAGCAAAAGTGCGGTCAACCACAAGTCTTTTCCCACCTTTTCCCTTCCTTTCTCTTCCTTCCCTCCTCCTCATTCTCCTTCTACTCAACAATTTTCGCATCTTTGACTATCTGGTAAGTCTTTCTCTCTTCTTCTCCTTCCCTCTCTGACTCTCTTCTTCTAGCTTCGCATTTTTGACTATTTGGGTAGTAGGTCTTTCTGTCTCTCTTCCTCCCCTCATCCTTCCACTCAATCATTTTTGCACTTTTGCTCTCTGCTCTCCTCCTGCTCTATTCCTCTTTCTGCTCTTCCTGTTCTCATTTTCGCATTTTTGCTCTCCTGCTCTCATTTCCTAGCATACCTAGTTTAGATCATATCATAGACTTGTCATGTATTCTAGTACTTGAATGAAGCTTTTGATGTGTATTTAAACAGATGTGAATGAGTCAATTATATTAAAGCTATTGAAAGATATACATGTTGAATATAGACAGCTATAAAGATGATGTATGAATTTGCCTCAACTATAAGAAAAATCAAAGAAGCTTATAGAGAGGTGCTATATCACACTGTAAGGGGCCCATATAATAGGGTACTTGGCTATGTGGCTATAGAGCTATATAGCATTAACACTTTTTCCTGATGTACGATCAAGTTTGCAGAAATGGAGCCCGAGTGTTACGAACTGGGGTGGCATCACCAGTGACAGTGAAAAGACACAGACGGTCTGCTGAGAAGTTCTACAATGTCCAGAAGAAGACAAGGTGAAAGTACAAAGAACGCGTTCCGAGTACAGGGTTCAGCCTCAAAGACAAGTCTGAGAGGTTCTATGAGAATAGAGGCTAAGGCTAAGGAGTGCTTAGACTTAGAGACGATTCAAGACGACTAAAGATTGGAGGTCTTTAGCGAAGAGGAATCCAAGTAAAACCCAGTAAGATTAAAGTAAAGAATCTACTACAAGTACACTGTGCTTATATAGGTATATATGTGCACACAGACCTGGTAACTGTGAGAATATAACTGTGTATCCTAATAAGGAAGGCATGTATCATACAAGTGTGTTGAGACACATGAGTCAGTAATAAAGACATGGGTTTAGCGTAGGCGTATGCTAAACCGGTTGAGTCCAAGAACGGAGTCATGGGGAGTCATGACATCACATGATATGACGTACTAGTTGAGTCATGTTGTTACGAACTGGGGTGGCGTCACCAGCAACAGTGAAAAGACACAGCCGGTCTGCTGGGAAGTTCTTACAATGCCCAAAAGAGGACAAAATGAAAGTACAAGGAACGTGTTCCGAGTACGATCAAGGGTTCGGCCTCAAAGACTCGTCTTTGAGGTTCTGCGAGAATAGAGACTAAGACTAAGGAGTGCTTAGACTTAGAGACGATTCAAGACGACTTAGGTTGGAGACCTAAGCAAAGGAGATTCCAGGTAAAACCCAGTAAGATTAAAGTAAAGAATCTACTACAAGTACACTGTGCTTATATAGGCAAATATGTGCGCACAGACCAAGTAACCGTGAGAACGTAACTGTGTATCCTAATAAGGAAGGCATATGTTTGTACAGATGCATTGAGCATATGAGTCAAAGTCATGTGACATGATATACAAGTAAGAAGATAAAAGGAAAATGAATAGGGGCATGTACAACTGTAACATTACCCCCTTATTACGTTGAAAGTCACTGACTGTCAAACATCTCTGTTGTCGTCATAGACGGGATCATAGTCATCATAGTTAGCGACGTCTTCATCAGCGGCACTTCCTCCTAACATATATGCCGCTTCCTCTTCTGCTACAGTCCTCGCCCGTCGACCTTCTTTTCGTTGTCGACAGTTAATAAGATACTGTTCCCACCTACGCAGTGCATCATAAAATCCATCGTCCTTCCAAGTAAGCATAAACGGAGGTTCCCCATGACGCTGAGGGCAATAAATGGACAGATGGGTAGGAGCGTGTCGCAGACAAATTTGGCATTGATAGTCGAGACAATTCTTTTGTTGGTGTCCGACGATGCCACAGAATCGGCATTTCATGTTTTCATCAGTGTTGGAAATGGACGTGCGTAATGGTGATGGTGAGAGAATGGGTTTAGGACTGGCGGATCTAGCACGCTTCTTCCCTTTCTGTCATGTCATGCGTTTTAAAGCGAAGGCATTGTCACATCGAAGCTGCGCCTGTTGCTTGCTAGTTAGAGTGTACGCGGATGTGGGAAGGTCAGGAGTAGTCCCCCTTTCAGCAATCGTAAGAAGTTCGTTGGAGGAGGAAGGGGATGTGATGCTGAGGTATTTTATTAAGACCGGCGAGACAGGGTCCATTGGACCAAATGACGATGGGATAGACATGGGAGGGTGTATGTGAAGGTCGCGAAGTCGAGGACCGAGCACTACCAGCTCAACGACAGGGATTCCTAATAGTTTTGCGGCCTCACACTGTTCTTCTGTGCAAGGTTCATATAGCCATGTGGGATGGTCATGGGAGACTGTGACGGGGGGCGGTGAAGTTGGTTGTTCGATAGGAGATGGGGTTCGAGGAGATGCAAGGTCAGCTTGCGTTTGTTGTAGATCAGTGATAGCTTCTTCGACTAAGTTTCTAGCTGCTCTAGTTTCAGCGACTGATTGTTGGATGGTTTCGACAACTGCGTTAGTGAGCTGCCCGATCTCTTGGACAGCAGTGCATAAGCCAGCAAGGGCGTCAACACTAGAATACACACGCGAAGAAGAGGGTACTGGAATAGGAAGTGGCGTATCTTCCTGCGGAGAGGGAGGTCGAGCAATGCCTGCTCAACGTTCGGCCATGATGTGAATAGCTTCATCAACATCGCTTTTAAAAGAACCAGGAAGCAACAGCATAGCGTAAGAACGAATGCGTTTTTGAAGATGTAGGAAGCGTTGGCAGTATGTAGTGTCGGTGGTTTCGTTGGCTGTGGCTTCAATGAGAGCAGCGGTACAGATAATGTTGACGAGGAGGAGGGCCAGGAAAGCACCTCTTTCTGTGAGGATTCTTTCAATTTCAAGGGCATGTCCTTCACATAGAAGGGCAGCTTCGATGTAAGAAGTGTTGTTGATTTCGGTGGCAAGGGTTCCGTAGTTTTCAGCATCAGAGTCGGAGTCATTGTTGGCAACGGTGATGGGGGTGATATAAGCAGTGGGGAAAGACATTTCGATGGTGGTAGTTGATCAAGTGCTGGTGCGGTTTGATTGACTGAAGGATAATCAGAGGGCGTGTTGCTTCTTATAAGCATTCAAGATTCGAGCGGAGTTCTTCAAGTTCTTTTCTGGGAGCCATTTGTTATCTCCCGATGAATATCCTTTCCAGGAAACGAGATAGCGTCGGCGACTGCCAGTTCCTTTGTGAGAAAGAATTGCTTCTATTTCATATTCTTCCTCTTCTTCGATGATGTCAGGTGGTGGTTCAGGGAAGTTCGGACCATGTACATCTGTTTCGCTATAGGACGATAAGACAGAAGCGTGGAACGTAGAATGAATTTTCCACTGCGGAGGGAGTTTGAGTGTGAACATGATGGGTGATAAGACTTTGATGATCGGGAAAGGTCCGTATCGCTTTGGCGCAAGTTTCCTTGATGGGAGTTTGAGTCTAAGATTGGCAGCAGATAGCCAAACCTTATCTCCGATCTTCCATGGAATGTACTTATCTCCTCGGGATCATTCAGCCATTGTTTGCATTGCAATGTTATGGCAAGTGATTGCTTCTTCTCTTATCTTCTGCAGGGATCGTACTCGATCTTCTGCTGCGGGGACGGATGAATCTGGGATAAGGTGGGGAATAGCGCGTGGTTCGTATCCCATCATCAAATAGAAGGGTGATGCATTCCTTGCATCATGTTTTTGGTGGTTGTGGACAAATTTGGTGATTGGTAGATGTTCTACCCATTCTTCGGGGTTATTGTGGCAATAGATGCATAGATATGTTTCAAGTTCCTGATTTAGCCTTTCGGTTTGTCCATCAGTCTGCGGGTGATAAGCCGTAGATGGAGCGATGACGTAGTTGACAAGTCGGGCAAGCTCCTTAGAGAAGCGAGATAGGAATTGTGGGCCTCGATCCGAGATGACTTTGTCATGGAGTCCAAATCGTCGGTAGACGTGTTTCAAAATAGTTTAGCAACGCCTTCGGAAGTGATGGTTTTTAAACAAGGGATAATAATTACCCCCTTCGTAAGGCCATGGTCTACCACGACCATGATACTGTCAAAACCGCCAGAGACAGGGAGGTCAGTGACAAGATCGACAGAGAGCTGAGAAAAGGGTCGAGTCGCAGACGAGGGGATTGGGGCAAGTGGAGGTCGAACAGGGTGAGTATCGGCTTTCATTTGCTGACAAAGGGCGCAACCCTCGACGTAGTTCTGAATATAAGAGCCCATAGCGGGCCACCAAGCTTCTCGTTTGACGAGTTCTTCAGTCTTGAACCTGCCAGGATGTCCTGCGGTTGGATGATCATGATATTGTTTCAGGATATCGGAACGATGCGCCGGTGGAATATAGGCACGATTCTTAAAGTAGAGGACGTTCTCCTCAATTTTCCAGTCAGAGAGTGCCGATTTCATAGGAGGAAGGC